>CAMZMU010000117.1:98364010-98902151 GCA_947311845.1 Poa pratensis | reverse complement strand
GTGCCCTCTTCCTATATGTGTTGCATTTGTATTCAAATGCAATTTAATTATAAGCACACATTCAGGGGGAGCTTCTCATGTCTTAAGCTCGGAATCTAGATAATATAAATTATGCTTTCCTTGCAAACTAGTGTTGTCATCTAACACACAAAAAGGGGAGATTGAAAGGACATTTCTTAATCCCTTGTGTTTTGTGTGTTAGGCAACAACACTAGTGATGATTTAACATGTGAATCAAGTGATGCAGGTTTTAAGGTGTAAAACATCTTTGCATCAAATCCAAAAAGGGAGTTGAAAGAGCCAGTTTTGTTGCTGAAGAAAATCGGATTATCCATGTTGGAAGATTCGGATTATCCGATTTGCAAAGTCTGCTGAAGTTCTGCTAGGACTAGAATAAACTTCACACTGAAGATATTCGATTATCCGAGTTGGGAAGTATCGGATTATCCGATGATCAGGATCTGCTGAAATTCTGCTAAGGACTAGAAGAAACTTCACACTGAAGATATCGGATTATCGAGTTTGGAAGTATCGGATTATCCGATGATCAGGATTTGCTCGAAATCTGCTAAGGACTAAAGAAACTTCACACTGAGGATCTTCGGATTATCCGATGATAGTCTGATCGGATTTTATCCGATTCCATCGGATAATCTGATGTTGACTTAGATCGGATTATCCGATTTACCTGTCTGCAACGGCTGGATTTTGGGAGCAGTATATAAGGGCCTTCTCCTATCTTGGAGAGGGCACCACGACCAGAACTAAATCCTCCACCATTGTTGAAAGGTTCAACTCCTAGATCTCCTCCCTACCCACTCAAACACCTTGTCCTTCTAGGACTTGGAGAGATGGCCTAGATCTACACTTCCACCCAAGCGATTTGATTTTCCCCTCCGTTTCTTGAGAGGGCTTGAAGCTTGTAAGTTGTGTTTGATACTTTGGATTGTCGTTGGTCGCTTTGGGAGCCGCGGGGACTAGCCGGGAGCCTCCAATTAAGTTGTGGAGTCGTGCCCCGGCCTTGTGATTCTTGTGGCTTTGGGAGCCGCGGGAATTTGGTGAGAGCCTCCAATTCGGTTGTGGATTGTGCCTCATCCTTGTAAAGGTTTGTTGCCGACCTCGAGGGCATCATATAGTGGCTCGTGGATTTCCTCATCGGAGGATAACACGAGAGAGAACGGTGTGCCATATCAAGGCTATTCGAGTTCACTTTGTGAGACTCCGCACCGCTCCAACGGAGACGTAGCTTCCATTGGGAAGTGAACTTCGGTAAGAACATCTCCGCGTCCCGTGTGGTTATCTCTTAACCTTCCTTTACTTGTATTGCTGCTTATCTTGTGTAGAATATCTTGCTAGCTTGCTTATTGCTCATCATATAGGATTGTTCACCTAGTTGCATATTTAGTGAACTTATATTGAGCAATTCCCAAATTGTATCAAAAGAAAAAGAAATTTGTAGTTGCCTATTCACCCCCCCTCTAGTCAACCTACTCGATCCTTTCATGTAGTCAATGCATAATAGTGTAGTCAAATACGGTAGAGACTTTTTGCTCCGGGGTCCAGTGAACCCTCCCATTTAATTTTTTTGAAAATTATATTTATGAGTTTCAAAAATTCTGAAAAAAAACCAGGAGTAGCCAATAGTATATTCCACGAACATGTAAAATAACAACTCCAAATACATTGTATTTTGAGCATTACAAAAATGACAAATTATGGATCTAAATATGCCTATTTTCAAATCTCTAAGTTTTACCAGATTCTGTTACTTTTGTATAGCCTATTAATATAAAATATTTCAAACTGAAATTTTACACATTTATGGGATACACCATTACTACACCCATGATTTTTTTTCAGATTTTTTTGAAACTCACAAATATAATTTTCAAAAAAAATTAACTGGAGGGAGCATTGGAGCTCGGGAGCAAATAACACTTACCGAGTCAAATACATGTATTGGTACCATTTTTAATTAATTTTTGCATGATTTATGCTTGTATTGCCAAAAACTCTGGGTAGTCAATTGATTGCAAATATGCAATGCTCAGCACAAGTTGCTGCGCGCTGGCGAACGACGTCATCGCCATCATCCGTTACGAGGCGACAAAATGGGTACGTAAGGGTTTCTTGAATCACATGATATACAAAACACAGAAGTAGGAAAAACTTAGAGATTTGATAGGATTGCACTTAGGAAATAGAGGAATGAAACATGAATAGTCATTTGGAAGGAACATACAAAATACCTCGACCCTACAAGAATGAGCCTAAAAAAGAGGTTAGACTAGATGTTAAAATTCATATACGATTGAGGTATATAAATGCAATCCACAAGGAGTTTAGACGTGTGATTCCTTTGATCGAAGAAAATATGTATTGGAATCCTTCAATTTTTTAAAAAAATCATTCAATCCAAATGGCCCAAAAGGCTTGGGGCAACAATGGATTGATCTGACGATGTTTCTTGACTGCACTTGCTTTTGCGTCTAAGCAGTATGCCCGAAAGTTGTCGTTTTCACATGTAAGTCCCTGATCACCACCCACTACAGGAATGGCCACCTGTTGCCGACGGCCTCAGCCCGTCGGCAAAGGTCCCAATGCCGTCGGCACACACCTATGCCGACGCCTACCGTCGGCACTGGGGTGGTCGGCACAGGGCCCTGTAGGCACAGGCCACCTGGCCGTCGGCACAGCTATACACCGTCAGCACAGCTATACACCGTCGGCACAGCTTTTCCGACGGCCAGAGACGCACCGTCGGCACCTAGTTTGTCGGCACAGCGACGGGTGGGGCCCACATTGGTCGGCGAGGTGGAGGGGCCTGTGCCGACGGCCAAGCCTCGCACATAGTTGCCACGTGGAGGCAGCTGGGCGCTCCAGGAATGGCCTGTGCCGACGGCTGTGCCGTCGGCACAGGTGTGACCATTTGGTCAATTCAAGGGGTCTGTGCCGACGGCAGTGCCGACGGCACAGGTGTGCCCAGATTTTTTTATCCAGCGCAGCTCGTTTTTGCAGAAAAAATAAACAAAAATAATGATAAATTCACAACAAACAAGATCACACATGGCTCCTCCATATATCAATCAAGCAAAATGCTATATCATCAAGTAGATACACACATAGGACCATCATCAAGTAGATACATGTCTAACGCCCAAATCCTTACATCTATTGCGGCGACTCGACGGGGTGAACCCCATATCTCCCCGGCTGATAATAGGTGAGCGTCGGATCGCCGCAGCAAAGCAAGCACGGAAGTAGAGAAGCACCAGGAGAAGCTGAAGCACCGGGAGAATGACCACCGCTATGTACCGGTGTGACGCGAGGCGAACCCGTCGAGGAACTAGGAGAAGCAGAAGGATCAATGTGTGGGTCCTCCGACGAGCATCCGTTTCCTACATGTTTGAGCAAGAGTTAGCAACGAGGCAAAGAAAAACAGTAACCAGTGTTTGGGATCAAACTTACCGGGTTTCTTCTGTAGTAGGAGAGAGCGAACACGTCCCTCGATGGCATCCGTGGAGTCGTACCCGGCTCCGGAGGCTCGTCCATAGGAGGGGCTACCCGCACTCCAGTGTGAAAATGTTCAGCACCGACTGCAAGATAGTTTAGATGTCAGGCGTTGCAAAAAAAAGGTTCAACCTAGGGAAGTGGGACTTGTCATATTGACAAAAGTAAAGGTTAAAAACTTACAGCTCGGAACAACTTTTGATACTCGTCCAGGCTTATTCATCTCCTCCCACTTGGCAAAGGCCCACCTCATACTCCGCATGAGCGCAGCGTAGGCTTCTCCTCAAAATCGGCTACAATTTCGAAAAGAATGAATCTCGTCAACTTAGCATGCAAGAACGAATGTCGGAAAGAGGATGCAAAAAAACTTACATCGATGGGAGTGGATCGACGAGGCTGTGGACGAGGCGGATCATGCTAGTTGTCAGGGAAGTTAGCTTTTTGCCTGCGTGAAGGTCATGGCAGGCCTAACCACCTTATTAAGAGTGCGATTACGGCCATGCGGCCTTCCGTGCCGAGAGGACCACCACCCTGCATCGCGAAAAAATTGTTATTCATACCTAGTAGAAACATGCGGTGAAAATAAATGCACTTTGTTCCATGTATATATATACCGACCTCTCGTCGACCTCCTCGCACAAGGGTCATCCACCTCCGTGTGAAAACCCCTGGAACGTCGTGCAGTAGCTGTCCACGGCCTCCTCGTTCTGCCGTAGTACTCAGGAACCTGTGGCTGAGGCTTCGATGGATCGGCTTCTTTTCCCTCACTTCTCCACGCACCGATGTGGAGCTTACCGTCCCAGTTTCGGCGTCTTTCATCACGAAAAGAAATGTTATCCATACCAAGTAGACACATGCGGTAAAAATAAATGCACGTCGTTCCATGTAATATATACCATCTTATCCTTAAAGAGGAAGTGGTTGCGGTTTCCCGCACTGTGTGTTCCCTCGGAGCCTCGGTTTGCCTTGTTCCGCTGGCTCACGGCGCCGAAATCTGCGTCTTCCCCGACCCACATCCTAACCAACACATCCCATGCGTCTTCTTTGCCGTCGGCCCAGTCGGGCATAACCTGAAAATGCATTCAAGAAGAGCTAAATGCAATGGCAACTTAGCAGCAATATAGAATTCCTTGACAATTTACTTACCGAAATGTACTCCTCCTTTGTCATCTCCGCTGCATTCTTGGCATTATCCGCCTTCTTGGCCCTCTTGCCCGTCTTCTCATACGTAAAGTCATTGGCGGATGTAAACTTTTGGTTGTAGAATTGTTGCCGTGTCAACCTCACACAATGAGCATGCAAAGTGCTATCCGCAGCTTGCTGGTCCAGCACACGATAAAACCGCTTCAACCATGCATAAAAAAATTGTGAGTCATGAGTTATCACGGTGGGGTCATTAACTATGAACGGAATTCGAAAAATATGTGTTACCCAAAAAGTGGTGATCACGGCGTGAGCAGCTGCCTCGAACGGTGGGGACGGCGCAGCCTCATAGTCCGCCCATTTCGTGGCTAACTTCAGCTCGTCGTCGGCCCTGTAGTGTACAAGCCTGGCCAATATTTCCTAATCAGAGCTCCAAGCAAGCTCCCAGGAGTGTGTGAATCTTAGGGCCTGTCCATGTCCATGAACTGCACAATAAGTAAACATTAGTACATATGCCAAATTGTTATGACCAAAATGAAATTTCATGTTCACAATTACAAAACTAGTACACTTACTCAACGCCATGAGGCTCAATGAGGGTTTTCTCCTCCTCGGTCTTAGGCCAGTATTTTTCCTCAGGGACTCCTGCGTCGCCACGACTCTTCTTCCGCTTCGGCGCCGCCTCCACCTCGTCCTCCACCTCCACCTCGTCCTCCACCTCCACCTCCAGCTCCAGCTGGTTCTGGGAAGCCACGTCGCCTGAAGCGGAGGGCAACTCGGAATCCATGTCGCCAGAAGCAGAGGGTGGGTGCTCCACGTCTCGTCCACCTCGTCCTCCACCTCGCCCTCCACCTTGTCCTCCACCTTGCCGTCCACCTCGTCCTCCACCTCGTCCTACTCATGCACCCTCGTCCGCGGCGTAACGCGAGGTGGTAGGTCGTCCACTCCGTGTAAGGTTAGACTTCTGTGCCTTCAGCGTACTAAGCAAGGTAGCTGCGCTTTCCTTGCCCTGACTCATATTGTTCAATCAACTGCATTGAGAAACAATAAATATTAGCACACAAGTATGACAACATTAATATTGAAGCAATATAAGACGGTCAGATCAACATGACAATGTCCCAATGCAAACCAACAGCAAATCTGTACATCCCTTTTTCCTTTTTCTTTTCAGATACATTAACTCTATTTATCGTGAAGATAGCCATCGTAACCGTTGGTCTACAATCCATCTCTCATGATTAATAAGATGAGATTCACCACCAACTAGTCAACTAGCTTGCCATATGATGATGAGTGCCATGCAAAACTAGCTAGACCCTCAACTTAGACATGAGAAATGGTTGTGGCTAGGCTATTCATGGTCTGCAAAAAAACTATCGTGCCACTGATACATGTACAATATTCTACAACTTAATAAGTTAAATCAGTACAAGACTGTATACTTTAAGCTGTGTTCGCTGGAGAATGATGCATGCATGACTGCCATTAGTGTTTTAGACCGGCCATCCAAAAAGGTAATGGAAAAAATTATTATCTTCTACCAAAAGAAATCAAAGAATAGGGGCATCTAGGTACCGCTTTATGAGAGAAAGAAATTAGAAAGAAAGAAGTCGACTAAGGCGAGATGCTTTGGAAAAAGCTATCCTCAAATATACTTAATCAGGATTCAGGTGAAACGTTGAGATTTATATGCACTTTAATTTGGTTGTTCTAAGCAAAGAAGTGCTAGTAAATTGTATGGTGGGTGAGCCATGAACTTGCAGAAAGAGAAAAGAAAATTCTATTATATAATGGTGGTGGAGAACAAACCAGTCACTAATTTCAAACTTTATAAATAGGAAAGATTAGCCATTAATTACCCATTAGACTTTAGTGTCTAGGAAAGACCTGGACTTATTTCGTTTTCGCATAAACCACACTAGCCATGATACAAATGCTATATATAGGAAAAATGCGGCGCGACAGAAGGCGTGCATTACATTTTAGTGCATATAAAACTTTGAACATGTTATTGTTGAAAAGCGCACGGTTGGTTAATTTTCTCCTTCCTCAATCTATGCATTTGAAACTACTTTATAAGGTACGGGTGCGTGGGTCGTCGAGAATCCGTGACAATCCACGAGTTTTGTCCCGCTGGAGGAGAAGGGCGGGCCGGAGGTAGTACCTGTGCCGTGCGGGGTCGGTGGCGGGGTCAGGGGCGGCCGTGCGCGTCGGGGGAGGCGGCGGGGCGGGGTCGGGGGCGAGGAAGCCGACGGATCCACGGCACTGCCGCTACTGCCGCGGCCGGGCCGCTGCTCCGTGCGCTGCTTCTGCTAGCGAGGCCTGGGCGAGCGCTCGCGAGGGCCAGATGAGTACGAGGGGGCGGAGGAGCAGCGGCAGGTCTGGCGACGGCAGAGGCGGGAGGCACGGCAGCTGGTTAGGAGGTGTGCGTGCGGGTAGCGAGCGGCGGCGGCGGACGGCGGACGGCGATGAGCAGAGGGGGGTTGCGGAGCTAGGAGGTACGGAGGAGCAGGAGGAGGTCTGGCGGGGTCGGGGGCACTGGGGACGGCGGCGAGGATGGGTGGCGGCGGAGCGCGGTGTCGGGGGAATACTTTCTGGATTAACCCGCGGCCCAGTGCGACTTAACTTACTCGCACGGACGAAGGCCCACTTGGGAGCAAGCCCAATATTGAACCGCCATAAGGGGAAAGATCTAGAAGACATATCCCGGAGGACGTGAAGACCAAGTAGTCTCCGAGTAGGCCTCTGTGGATGTATTCCTTATGGGGAAGTTTCCTTTTGTAACCTAGCGAGCCTCTGTGTATATAAAGAGGACTCGCAGGACTTAGAGCGGGTCAAGCTATCAAGCCCCAAACCCTAGCTCATACGGCGAGTACCAGATCGGATCGCCTCCATTGTAACACCTCGATTATCATATCAATACCAATCTAGGGTAGGCAGGAAGTAGGTCTTTTACCTCACATTGAGGGGGCCGAACCTGGGTAAATCTGTGTTGATCTTTGTTCCTGCGATCCCAAGCTCGGAGATGCTTGACTCGCATAATCCCACACCTACGAAGTCATCTATGACACCTGACGTGACAAACCCACGACAGTTGGCGCCCACCGTGGGGCCTGCGGTCAAGAGCGTCACGTTCCGCGCAGGATCCATGAAGGGAGCTGAAGATCTTGTTGTTGGCCGTATCATCACGGTCAATGGCACACCCCTCATCGACGATTCAAGCTGGGGGCCGGAAGCAGATTATTTGGAGACCGGCCACGTCATCCCGTTCGGATCCATCAACGTCTTCGTCGGCTTCATCGGTGGCAGGTCCGTTAGATCGGTCCAGGAAGGCGATTCAGTAGAAGAAGTCGCCGATGACGGGGAAGAATCCGTGGAAAGCATGGACTCGCAAGAGTTTGGGTCCATCATACCTGCCTTTGAAGAAAGTTGCTGGGGTTACCCACCAGAAATCACATCATCACCAGATCAAGAGATGGCACAAGTCGCGGTTTACATGGCCGGAGGAGCAGGTGCATCAGGAACTGCTGGAGAAACCGAGGCATCGGCACCCCCAAGCAACCCACTTCTTGTCCCTGTGTCAGCCACGAACGCCGCCCTCCGTGCAACAGAAATTGAGGCCGCCAGGGCCGAGCTCCTGTATGAGGTTCGAAGGATGGAAGAAGAGCGCCGCAGGCTCGATCAGATAAACCAAGGAATCCAACAGGAGCGGCAGAGAGTAGCCGCGCTGGCTGCGACTCAACAACAGGTTGACCCGCAAACACAGCTGCGCGCGACTCAACCAACAGTGGAAATCCCGCTCACTCCAGCCGCGGGACGGGAATCCAGACGACTGCGGAAGGAAGGGTACCAACAAATCAAGAGACCCAGCAACAACCAAGGAGGTTTCACACCCCACAGGGCCATTACCAGAACCCTGTCGATAATATGTATGCTGCGGCTAATATCTTGACTCAGATGGTACCAACAGGCGATGACCCGGTCAATGCTGAGGCGCGGCGCGCGATTCAGATGCTAAGTACGGCAGTCCTGCAACAAGCCAATAGGGCGGAAGCCGAAGCACAGCTGCCCCTCGTACCAGCCAATCACAGGATTACAGCAGAAAGAAGCGTCCAGAGCAGGCCACCAGAGGACGTGTCAGGAGTCGCACAGAGGCAGCAGGAGCAAGTCGCAGAAGCGCAGGCGAATGCACCATTGATGCAAAAGCGGCCCGCAGATAACCCCGCAGGCGCGCCCACAGCCCTGTCCTCGCGACTCAAGGGACCGGCGTGTTTCACTGAGAGGATCAGATCGGAACCTTTTCCTGAAGATTTCAAAGGGCCACGCAAGGTGGCAAACTATAACGCCAGCATGGATCCAACCACTTGGCTCAACAATTACGAGATGGGCATGAGCATCCTAAACGCATCTGAAGAGATCTGCGCACGCTACCTAAACATGATGCTAGAAGGAGCAGCGCACATATGGCTGCAAAATTTGCCTCCCAACTCTATAAATACTTGGGAGGAACTGAAGGATGCCTTCATTAAGAACTTCCAAGGAACTTGCAAGCGACTCTGCAATATAGAAGATTTAGAGCGTTGTGTCCAGAAGGAAGGCGAGTCAAGTCGCCATTGGATGAAAAGGGTGGCAGAAATAATACACTCCTCAGATAATATACCACCAAGCTCAGCCGTCCTGGTGATGGAGAAAAACTGCAAGTTTGAGCCGCTGATTCATAAGCTGGGTCGCATGAAGGATAAAGTCAAGAGCCTCAGCGAGGTGATGGCTGCGGCTAACAAATATGCCAGCTCAGATAAAACCAGAGACGCGTCAGACGGAGAAGAAGAGGAGGTTGCTGCAAAAGGAAAGAAAAACTCCAACAAGCCCCAGCAGCAGCAAACGAGCCACAACAACACGAGTCAAAACAAACGCAAAAGCGAAGATGGTCACTCAGGGCTCGTCGCCAATACGCGTGGAGGATTCAGAGGCCAGCGTGGAAGGGGTCGAGGATACGGCTCCCGTCCAATCAATATGCAAGAAGTTTTCAACCGGCCATGCGACCTTCATGCGACAGGTGATGGACGGCCAGCGGACCATACCAAGGCGCAATGCCATTATTACAAAAAGTGGAAAGAAGAGAGCCAACACAACGGGGGGAATTCCCATGAAGGAAACCCTAGTGCGGCTCATAACACAAATATTGGGCAGCACGGCGCGAGTAACCCCAGGCAGACGGGGCAGTATCACACAATAGTTATCGATACCTCCAAAAGAGAAGAGAAATTGAGCCGGAGAAGTCAGCAGGTGAACGCCGTGATACCAGCAACACCCGCTTGGTTAAGGTGGTCAGAATACGCGGTAACCTGGAGTCGCGACGACCACCCGCCACAGGTACGGGAACCTGGCAAGTTGGCACTGGTTGTGGCACCATACGTTGCAGGATACAAGCTGACCAAAGTGCTTATGGATGGAGGAAGCAGCATTAATATCTTGTACTACGATACTTTCCAGCGTCTAGGACTCAAGGATTCCAGCCTGCAGCCCACGTCAACAGTATTTCACGGCATTGTCCCAGGAAGGTCCGCACGGCCAGTGGGGAAAATAACCCTAGGGGTAACTTTTGGAACAGAAGAGAACTTTAGAAGTGAATTCCTAAGCTTCGAAGTGGTAAAATTCCAAAGCCCATATCACGCCTTGTTTGGAAGAACGGCCTTTGCTAAGTTTATGGCCAGGCCATGCTACGTGTACCTACAGTTGAAGATACCAGGACCAAAAGGGGTCATCACAGTGTACGGAGATAGAGAAAAAGCAATAGAATGTGAGAAAGGAGATGCGGCTTTCGCAGAATCCGCCTGTGCCGCGGAAGAACTAAAAGGTTATAAGTCGCAGGTGGACCCAAACGATATGAGTGTGGTTACCACGCCATCTGCCGAGCCACCAATGAAATTCAAAGCGGCCCAGGACACTAAGCAGATAAATCTTGTTCCTGGCGACTCATCCAAGCAAACTAGCATTGGAGCACACATGGAAGAAGAGCAGGAGAAGGCCCTCGTCGCTTTTCTCCAGGAAAATAAAGACATCTTCGCATGGAAGCCGTCAGATATGCCAGGGGTACCAAGAGAATTAGCAGAACATAGCCTCAAAGTGAACCCTGCGGCTAAACCAGTGAAGCAGCCACTACGGCGTTTTCATGATGACAGGAGAAAGGCAATAGGAGAGGAAATAGCTCGCTTGCTGGCTGCAGGATTCATCACAGAGGTATACCATCCGGAATGGGTGGCAAATCCAGTATTGGTTATGAAAAAGAACGGTACGTGGCGAATGTGCGTTGATTACACCAGTCTTAACAAAGCTTGTCCAAAGGATCCATTTGCTTTGCCAAGAATCGACCAAGTAATTGATTCAACTGCTGGGTGCGAGCTGTTATGCTTTTTGGACGCCTATTCAGGCTACCATCAAATCAAGATGAAGAGGGAGGACCAAGAAAAGACGTCCTTCATCACACCCTTCGGAGCTTTTTGTTACGTCAGCATGCCCTTTGGGTTGAAGAACGCAGGTGCGACTTACCAAAGATGCATTCAGAATTGCCTACATGAGCAAATAGGTCGCAACGTTCATGCCTACGTGGATGATATTGTGATTAAATCGCAAGTTAGCCAGGATCTTATTGGTGATCTGGCAGAGACATTCACAAATCTCAGAAAATACAACATGAAGCTCAACCCCACAAAGTGCGTTTTCGGAGTACCAGCAGGAAAGCTATTGGGATTCATAGTATCAGAAAGAGGCATTGAGGCCAATCCTGACAAGATAAAGGCCGTGATGGATCTCCAAAAGCCAGAAAAGATAAAAGATGTACAGCGGCTTACTGGTTGCGTAGCAGCTTTGAGTCGCTTTATATCAAGATTGGGAGAAAAGCACTACCTTTGTACAGACTGTTGAAAAAATCAGACACCTTCGTTTGGGACGCAGAGGCCGACGAAGCTCTGACAGCCTTGAAACATCAATTGACAAATGCTCCAGTTCTGGCGGCTCCAAAAGATAAAGAGCCAATGCTACTATACATAGCGGCAAATTCCCGCGCTGTGAGTGCTGTCATGGTTGTGGAGAGACAAGAAACGGAAAGGAATACCCTGTCCAGAGACCAGTATACTACGTGAGCGAAGTCCTCACAGCTTCCAAACAGCGTTACCCACAGTGGCAGAAGTTGGTGTTTGGAGTGTTCATGGCGAGTCGCAAGCTGAAGCACTACTTCCAAGAGCATCCAATAACTGTGGTGAGTTCAGCACCATTGGCAGATATCATTCGTAATCGAGAAGCTACTGGAAGAGTCGCTAAGTGGGCGATCGAGTTGGGACCACATCACATCAGTTACGAGCCGCGCACATCAATTAAGTCGCAAGCCCTTGCAGATTTTATTAACGATTGGACAGAAATCCAAGTTGCTCCTAGCATGGCAGAAACCAAATACTGGACCATGCATTTTGATGGGTCAAGACAGTTGCAAGGCTCGGGGGCTGGAGTTGTTCTGACATCTCCCAAGGGAGACAAGCTGCGGTATGTGTTACAGATACACTTCAACTGCACAAATAACGTGGCGGAGTACGAGGCACTGCTTCATGGTCTACGTATAGCAAAGGAGATGAACATCAGTCGCATACGCTGTTTTGGCGATTCAGACTTGGTGGCACAGCAGGTCTCCGGAACGTGGGACAGCAAGGATGCGAACATGGCTGCATATAGGAGAGAGGTGGACAGAATTGCTGGACATTTCACTGGATACCAAGTTGAACATATTGATCGGAGACAAAATGAAGCTGCGGATGCCCTGTCTCGGCTTGGATCCAACAGACAGTCAGTCCCACCCAATGTTTTCCTGGATGAACTGCACAATCCATCAGTCAAACCTCCAGCAGAGATTGACATTGCAGAGCCAGAGGATGATTCAACTTTAGTCGCAGCCCTGCATGAACAGCCAGGATGGACAGAGCCATACATGGCATATTTAAGTCGCGGAGTGCTGCCGGACGATGAAATTGAGGCGCGCAAAATCATACGACGATCAAAGGCCTATACAATCATCAACAACGAATTATACAAGCGCAGCGTATCAGGAGCATTCCAAAGATGTGTCTCACCAGAAGAGGGACGAAAAATCTTGCACGAAATTCATTCAGGCGATTGTGGCCATCATGCTTCGTCAAGATCTTTGGTGGCAAAGGCGTTCCGACATGGATTCTTCTGGTTAACAGCATTAGCAGACGCAGAGCAAATTGTCAGAGTGTGCGATGGATGTCAAAGATACGCTAGGCAAGATCATATGCCAGCCCAAGCACTTCGCACAATACCCATCACATGGCCTTTTGCCGTATGGGGTTTTGACATGGTAGGGCCTTTCAGACGGTCTTCAAACGGAAAAACTCACCTCTTAGTCATGGTGGACAAATTCACAAAGTGGATAGAAGCAGAACCTGTGGGAGATTGCGAGGCTGAAACAGCAGTCAAGTTCTTGAAGAAGGTCATATTCCGCTTCGGTTACCCCCATAGTATCATTACAGACAATGGGAGCAACACCTCTGAAGGGGCTACACAGATATTTTGCGCAGACAATGGGATAAGATTGGACCTCACGTCAGTAGCACACCCGCAGAGCAATGGACAAGCTGAGCGAGCTAACCAGGAAATTCTCCATGGAATTAAGCCGCGCCTTATTGAAAAGGTCGAAGCATCTCCAGGATGTTGGGTGGAAGAACTGCCAGCAGTACTGTGGAGCTTGAGAACAACCCCTAACAGATCCACAGGATTTACACCATATTTCATGGTCTATGGAGCAGAAGCAGTCATGCCCAGCGATATCATACATGATTCACCAAGAGTTGCGGCTTACATCGAGACAGATAATGAGATAGCTCGGCAAGACTCGGTGGACACATTAGAAGAGGTTAGAGACTTGGCAGCATCAAGGTCAGCAGTATATCAACAAGACTTGCGACGCTATCATGCCAGACGCATCAAAACCCGCACCTTTCAAGAAGGCGACCTAGTACTGCGACTTAAACAAGATCACAAGGGAATGCATAAGCTGTCCTCTCCATGGGAAGGACCCTACATCATCAGCAAGAAGCTAAACAATGGGTCGTACTACCTGCTGGATGTAAGGGAAGAAAGCAGCGAACGCCATGATTTCGAGGATCGTCTCGAGGCACCTCGCCCTTGGAACGTCGCACACCTGCGACCGTACTATACATAAGAAAAGGCTAATCAGAGCCAAGCATCATCCTTTCCAGCTTTATAGCTGAGTATCATCACAGCCACTCAGGGCTAGAACTTCAACTTTGGTCGCCACCTAGGCGCGACCTATGCAACATCTGATCGCCACCCAGGCGCGATCGACCCTTGTATCAGAAACCGGCTGCCACCTAGGCGCGGCCGTAAACTTTGTATCATCTCTGGTCGCCACCTAGGCGCGACCGACCCCATGTATCACCATGGATCGCCACCTACGCGCGATCCAACCCTATGTATAACACTCGGTTGCCACCTAGGCGCGACCTTATGTGTCATCATAATCAAAGCTTATCATAGCTTAGCCTATCATGGCAATATCATTATGTTTCTTGGGGTCTTTGTTACCCTGAAACAGCCGATTTATTGGCAATTATCAAATTTACCTTAAGTTGGATTGCTACTCGCATTATGTGGCCAAAGTACTGGGGTGTGGCGTCAATCGAGCTTGATTGCCTATCATGGCCGCTCTCGACCCTGAACACACATATTCCTAGGAAATACTGAGTCGCGCGAGTGCCCACTTAAGGATTCAGATGGCCTAACTAGAGGTCGATGTACTGCTTATAGTACGGCAACACCAATTACAATTACTTGTAACTTAACAATTGTTTTATTATGATATCAAGTTACAGGTGATGACCTTCAGAGTTCTCTGAGAAGAATTGAGATGATTACCACATAACATCCTCTCAATCCTTGGGGGCTATATCATATTATCATCAAAAATTTGAAGATAGATCGTCATCAAGTTCTGAAGCTATCAGGATACTCTAACAAAGAAGCTCACGAAGTCAGATGATCTTCCAGGTGCGAGTCAAGGCCAAACTTGCACAATTATAAGTCGCGAAACAAGGAAAAGCGCGGCCTAAGCATTCAAGATCAAGAAATACTATGAAGTTCAGGCCACGCTTGGGGGCTAATGTCGGGGGAATATGTGGGGACCCCGGACTAGCTGTCCGAAATACCTGATTATGCTTAACACAACGATCCCGTGATCAGTCTGTCGTTGCACATAATCCAAATTGGATACACCCCGGCCACCCCCGGGCCGGGCCTGTCACCGAATACTTTCTGGATTAACCCGCGGCCCAGTGCGACTTAACTTACTCGCACGGACGAAGGCCCATTTGGGAGCAAGCCCAATATTGAACCGCCATAAGGGGAAAGGTCTAGAAGACATATCCCGGAGGACGTGAAGACCAAGTAGTCTCCGAGTAGGCCTCTGTGGATGTATTCCTTATGGGGGAAGTTTCCTTTTGTAACCTAGCGAGCCTCTGTGTATATAAAGAGGACTCGCAGGACTTAGAGCGGGTCAAGCTATCAAGCCCCAAACCCTAGCTCATACGGCGAGTACCAGATCGGATCGCCTCCATTATAACACCTCGATTATCATATCAATACCAATCTAGGGTAGGCAGGAAGTAGGTCTTTTACCTCACATTGAGGGGGCCGAACCTGGGTAAATCTGTGTTGATCTTTGTTCCTGCGATCCCAAGCTCGGAGATGCTCGACTCGCATAATCCCACACCTACGAAGTCATCTATGACACCTAACGTGACAAACCCACGACACGCGGCAGGGGAAAAATTTGGGGAAGATGAGCCTCCCGCGCGCGGGCCCAGAGACATAACCTAGGCTAGGACCTATGCCGACGGTTTTACCGTCGGCACAGGGTTCTAGTTATATTTTTTTTAGATTATATTTTTAAAGGAAAACAAATATTATTTTCTAAATTAATTATTCATGAAAACTAAGTTAGGCCATGTGAACATAGCAAACCAACTTTGGTGGGGTTCCGACGCTCCGGAGCCCCGCTTCGGTGAAACACTAGACCCGCTGGAAAAAAGTCAAAGTTCACGTCTACCCCCATAGACGTGCGTCGAAAGGGGTAGGCCAGTGGACTTTTTTGCTTGGTTGTGTTAGGTTAGGCCATGGGAAGGTGAGAAACCAAAGTCTACCCCAAATCAACACAAGATTCCTTCCGGTTCGCCCGAAAGGGGAGTTTTCACCTCTAAGTGCAGAAACTCACTAGAGAGAAAGTGATGCCGGTGAACCCGGTCACACCCCGGAGTAGGATATTGGAAATTTAAAATTCACAACACACTTGTATACACATGGTATGGCACAACCTAGGTTTGGGTGTGGTTCCGACGCTCCGGGACCCCGCTTCGGCGAAACCCTGAATCCGCTGGAAAAACCCTAACGTTTTCGTCTACCCCATAGACGTGCGTCGAAAGGGGTAGGCCAGTGGACTTTTTTGCTTGGATGTGTTAGGCTAGGCCATGGGAAGGTGAGAAACCAAAGTCTACCCCAATCTCAACACAAGATTCCATCCGGTTCCCCGAAAGGGGAGTTTTCACCTCTAAGTGCAGGAACTCACTAGAGAGAAAGTGATGCCGGTAAACCCGGTCACACCCCGGAGTAGGATATTGGAAATTTAAAACTCACAACACACTTGTATACACATGGTATGGCACAACCTAGGTTGGGTGTGGTTCCGACGCTCCGGGACCCCGCTTCGGCGAAACCCTGAATCCGCTGGAAAAACCCTAACGTTTTCGTCTACCCCCATAGACGTGCGTCGAAAGGGGGTAGGCCAGTGGACTTTTTTGCTTGGATGTGTTAGGTTAGGCCATGGGAAGGTGAGAAACCAAAGTCTACCCCAAATCAACACAAGATTCCATCCGGTTCCCCCGAAAGGGGAGTTTTCACCTCTAAGTGCAGGAACTCACTAGAGAGAAAGTGATGCCGGTGAACCCGGTCACACCCCGGAGTAGGATATTGGAAATTTAAAACTCACAACACACTTGTATACACATGGAATGGCACAACCTAGGTTTGGGTGTGGTTCCGACGCTCCGAGACCCCGCTTCGGCGAAACCCTGAATCCGCTGGAAAAACCCTAACGTTTTCGTCTACCCCCATAGACGTGCGTCAAAAGGGGTAGGCCAGTGGACTTTTTTGCTTGGATGTGTTAGGTTAGGCCATGGGAAGGTGAGAAACCAAAGTCTAACCCAAATCAACACAAGATTCCATCCGGTTCGCCCGAAAGGGGAGTTTTCACCTCTAAGTGCGGGAACTCACTAGAGAAAAGTGATGCCGGTGAACCCGTCACACCCCGGAGTAGGATTGGAAATTTAAAACTCACAACACACTTGTATACACATGGTATGGCACAACCTAGGTTTGGGTGTGGTTCCGAAGCTCCGGGACCCCGCTTCGGCGAAACCCTGAATCCGCTGGAAAAACCCTAACGTTTTCGTCTACCCCCATAGACGTGCGTCGAAAGGGGTAGGCCAGTGGACTTTTTTGCTTGGATGTGTTAGGTTAGGCCATGGGAAGGTGAGAAACCAAAGTCTACCCCAAATCAACACAAGATTCCTTCTGGTTCCCCCGAAAGGGAGTTTTCACCTCTAAGTGCAGGAACTCACTAGAGAGAAAGTGATGCCGGTGAACCCGGTCACACCCCGGAGTAGGATATTGGAAATTTAAAACTCACAACACACTTGTATACACATGGTATGGCACAACCTAGGTTTGGGTGTGGTTCCGACGCTCCGGGACCCCGCTTCGGCGAAACCCTGAATCCGCTGGAAAAACCCTAACGTTTTCGTCTACCCCCATAGACGTGCGTCGAAAGGGGGTAGGCCAGTGGACTTTTTTGCTTGGATGTGTTAGGTTAGGCCATGGGAAGGTGAGAAACCAAAGTCTACCCCAAATCAACACAAGATTCCTTCCGGTTCCCCCGAAAGGGGAGTTTTCACCTCTAAGTGCAGGAACTCACTAGAGAGAAAGTGAAGGGTACATAGACGAATGACAACAAACTTGGGTACATAGACGAATGACAACAAAACTTGGGTACATAGACGAATGATAACAAACTTTGGGTACATAGACGAATGACAACAAACTTGGGTACATAGACGAATGACAACAAACCATTTTGTCCTAACCAATGATGTGGCTCAGGTTAGTCATACTCTTGCCTAGGCCTATAATACTCGTGGGTGTAGTCGTCGTAGTCGCCGTCGTCGTCGTCGCTGTCGTCGACGGCCGTGATGTAGTCGTTGACGGGGGTTGTCGCCTGGACTGTAATTGAGGGTAGCGCAGGCGGGGGTTATCGCCGGCCGTGATGTAGTCCATGACCCTCTTGAGAGTCCGGCCGGCCCACCACAGCCGACGGCCGGCCTCGTTGAATTTCGAAGGACGCGGGCGGTCCTCCTCGTACCTGGCGAGCGCCTTCTCACGCCTTTCGATGAAGAAGGCGTCCCAAGTGGGGCGATAGTCTGGCTGCCAGCGGGAATCCATCCGCTGCTCCGGAGTGAGCTCGAGGTAGTAGTGGTTCATGATGGCCGCCCGGCGCGCCAAACCTTGAGGGACAGGAGGGACCGGCACGCCTCCGGTGCTCAGCCTCCAGCCGGCGGGGACGTTGTAGCCGGGTGGGCAGGGGTAGTTCGAGGCGCAAAGCGCCTCCGCCTCCGAGTAGGTTAGAGTGGGTACGGTGGAAGCCATGGGAGAGTGATGAGGTTGCAGATATGAGTTTAGATGTGCTATGCCAATGGAGGCCATGCATGACTACATATATAGTGAGAATCCCACCAATAAGGAAGAAGCACACGGATCGTGTGTTTCTTTCGAGCGCTTGTGAGCCGTTGGATCAGCGGTGTGTGTTTCTTTTCAGGGCTTGTGAGCTGTAGTATGCCCAATCAGGAAGAAGCACACGGATCGTGTGTTTCCTTCGAGCGCTTGTGAGCCGTTGGATCAGCGGTGTGTGTTCCTTTTTAGGGCTTGTGAGCTGTAGTATGCCCAATCAGAAGAAGCACACGGATCGTGTGTTTCCTTCGAGCGCCTGTGAGCCGTTGGATCAGCGGTGTGTTTCTTTCGAGCGCTTGTGAGCCGTTGGATCAGCGGTGTGTGTTTCTTTTCAGGGCTTGTGAGCTGTAGTATGCCCAATCAGGAAGAAGCACACGGATCGTGTGTTTCCTTCGAGTGCTTGTGAGCCGTTGGATCAGCGGTGTGTTTCTTTCGAGCGCTTGTGAGCCGTTGGATCAGCGGTGTGTGTTTCTTTTCAGGGCTTGTGAGCTGTAGTATGCCCAATCAGTAAGAAGCACACGGATCGTGTGTTTCCTTCGAGCGCTTGTGAGCCGTTGGATTAGCGGTGTTTGGATCCAAGCAGCGGCAATGATCTCTAATGATTAGCAACATTCCCAACACACGTACCCTATATATAGCCCCCCTCCCAGAATTCCAGCGTCACTCACTCACTCACACAAAACATTCCAGCGTCACTCGGAGAGGCATCTTTGGGCAACCAGCGGCAAGACGTCTCTGATGACCTGCGACCGTTCCAAACGGTTGTAGATCATCAGAGATGTCTTGCCGGACGGTTGTAGATCATCAGAGACGTCTTACCGCTGCTTGGATCGAAGTGACGTCTTACGGCCATGACTACATATATAGTGAGAATTACACCAATAAGGAAGAAGCACACGGATCGTGTGTTTCTTTCGAGCGCTTGTGAGCCGTTGGATCAGGGGTGTGTTTGTTTTGAGGGATTGTGAGCTGTTGGATCAGCAGTATCACGACCACTTCGTGAGCCACATGACCCGGTTGGTGTTACCAACCGGACTAAAGAAGCACACGTACCCTATATATAGCCCCCCTCCCGGAATTCCAGCGTCACTCACTTACTCACACAAAACATTCCAGCGTCACTCGGAGAGGCATCTTTGGGCAACCAGCGGCAAGACGTCTCTGATGACCTGCGACCGTTCCAAACGGTTGCAGATCATCAGAGATGTCTTGCCGGACGGTTGTAGATCATCAGAGACGTCTTACCGCTGCTTGGATCGAAGTGACGTCTTACGGCCATTTTTTTTTTTGAAACTGTGGGGCAAAAGCTTTGCCCATATATTAATTAAGCAGAAGGTGCCCGGTTTATTATGGAAGAAACCGGGCGAAAACCATACAACAACACGACACAACCCACGGGCGAAGCCCCACAACCACGAGAAACCACGACGCCGCACGACACGGCCACCCACAGCCCAAGCTGCACCAGGAAAGCCGCTCACAGACCACGGCCGCCACACCAACATCCGGGGCCGCCGCCCCGGCCTAAAAGGCAACCGCTGCTGCCGCTGCCCAAGCAGCCCCGACAGCCTAGCCGCTAGCACCCCCTTCCGGACCGCCGCCCCGACATAGCACCACTCGCAACCGAGCCACGACGCCGCACGAACCAGCCACCCGCAGCCCAAACTGCTCAGGGAGAGCTGCTCGCAGAGCACGGACGTCGTACCAACTTCCGGGGCCGCCGCCCCGGCCTAAAAGACAGCCGCAGCTGCCGCCGCCACAACCCTACCACAGGTCCCTCTTGCCGAAATCCAGCTCCAAAGACGAAGCCCTCAAGAGGGAAACGACGCCAAGGCGCATCCAGCTCCAAAGACGAAGCCCTCAAGAGGGAAACAGACGTCTTACGGCCATGACTACATATATATAGTGAGAATCCCACCAATAAGGAAGAAGCACAGGATCGTGTGTTTCTTTCGAGCGCTTGTGAGCCGTTGGATCAGGGGTGTGTTTGTTTTGAGGGATTGTGAGCTGTTGGATCAGCAGTATCACGACCACTTCGTGAGCCACATGACCTCTAAGTCCACACACTTGGTAGAGAGAAAGTGAAGCCGGTTACACACCGGGCAGATTATTGGACATTTGAATCACCCAAAACACTTGTACACATATGGTATGCATCAACCTAGGTTTTGGTGGGGTTCCGACGCTCCGGGGCCCCGCTTCGGCGAAACCCTGAATCCGCTGGAAAAACCCGAACGTTTTCGTCTACCCCCATAGACGTGCGTCGAAGGTGGTAGGCCAGTGGACTTTTTTGCCTGGTTGTGTTTGGTTGGGACATAGGCACATGGGAAACCAACTTTTATCACAACTTTTACCAACCTAGATTTTGGTGGGGTTCCGACGCTCCGGTATAGACAATTATTCGCGACGTTATTTTGTGGGTGGAAACCGCTATTCGGCGTAGCTATGTACATAGAATATGAATGAAACATATTAAACTTAATTGAGAGTAATAAATAGATACATAAAAAAGAAGATTAGGGTAAAAATGTAAAAAAACGGTAGAGGCCTGTGCCGACGGCGTTGCCGTCGGCATAGATTGCCGTCGACGTCACCTGATCCTCTGTGCCGACGGCTGACTGTGTCCCGACGGGGGCCGTCGGGATAGAACATCTGTGCCGACGGCCGTTTCTTTGCCGACGGCCTTGCGAACGGCTGGTGCTGATACGCCCCTGTGCCGACGGCCCCGATAAATAGCCGTCGGCACAGGTTCTGGCCGTCGGCACTGTTCGCCATTCCTGTAGTGACCCCATGATTACAACAATACCAGAGTGCTTTTGGCGGTGTCATGATCAGAAAAAAAGAGAATCGTTTCTACTAATATGACAGGCCGTGAGCTTCATTGTAGTCTTGGATTTGATGTGAGGTGAAGCGACCATACTCCGTAGTAACATCATGTCAAAAAAAGCTTCGTCTCGCCGGCAGTTTCAATTCCCTGTAGGTAAAAAGCTCTTGAGTAGTCTGATCACAACTTCTACCTGCATCGGTAGCCTACGTCTTGGTCTAACGAGATTACTCGCGCCAATTACCAATCAATTACGAAAATCCCTCCACAGTCCATAATACATACAGTTCGTGTAGGTATACAAAGATACTACCTCCGGTCTGAAAGAGTGTCGCAACTAGTACTGGACGGTTGTAGGTGAGCAGGTATTTTCTCGCGACACTCAATCTGGGTCGGAGGGAGTGTGATTTCCTTTTCTTTTTCGAAAATGGGGCAAATTCTTGCAGCTTGTAGGAAGCCTGTACTGTACCGCCGCTTCCTCTTACCGGCAGCCGCTGCCGCTGCCGGCCATGCATGTTGTACGCCGGGCAATGGAGATTGGCGTCCTCCGTCCTGCAAAAGCGTAAACAGCATCTTCCCAGGCCGGCCGGTCGTCCGGGCAGACGACGTGCATGTGTTTGTGTATGCATGTCGGTCGAGTCGAGTCGACATGCCGCGGCCCGTACCCCGACGGCGTGCTCCCTCGCCGCAGCACAACCCACCCACGCCAGCAGTACAGTACGTACGTACCCGGTTACCCAGTTTCATAACGCCCATGCATGGTCGTCACGGTGCTTCCTCTACCCTATCACAGTGATCGACCACTCTCGGCAGCAGCACACAAATCACTACCAAATACAACATCTGATTCTCCAACACGACGCCTCTAAGAAGGACACTACACACAAACATTATCGTGACCCGATCAATAGATTTAAGGTTTTCTCCCTGAAGATAGTCTGACGACAAATTAATTGTTCAACAAAATCATTGCAGTGGTACAACCAATGAAGATCAGATCTCGGGTTTACTTTTCACCCCAAAAATTCTAATATCACCAAGAATGAAGTCCTTCAATGAAACCGCTCCTGCATGGCAATGCCCCTACTGCAAGTCAACAAACAGTAGACTCTCATGCTTCATTTGTCCGGTATGGACAGGAACTCCGCAAGCCATGGCCGTACGATGGCGTCGATGGATAGCAGAACCTCGCGTTGCGCCCTCGTGAAACCGCACGGGCTGGCGACACGACCAGAACCATCCGCCCAGAGATTAAGGAGCGCCATGCATGCGCTAATCCAAGAAAATGTCCGAAAGAGAAGTCCGAAACTCGTCGTTGACCAGATCAAGAAGCGCCGACAGTAGGCAGAGCAGCGACTTGGCGCGAGATGAGCACTAGGCCGCCGGATCGCGGACCTGCTTCCTCTCCCTAGCTCCTTCGGATGAACCTGGCATTGCATTGCAGCACGTGTCTGTAGTCGCTAACCATGATTACTTTTTTATAGAGCGATAGCCATAATTACTTGGCCCGAAGAATTAGTGATGATTAGCCAGTAGCCGGCACATTGGCTCGCCCGCCCGGTCCAGTTCGGTCTAGTCAAACTATTCCGCGAGGCCAAGAAACCGGGCGGGCGCCCGCCCGGGCAGGAGCGGTGCCGGCCGGCCAGGAACAGGGCATGCATGCATGCGGAGGCCGACAGGCGGCCGTAGCCGGCGAAAACGACCGCAGATGCCACACCACCAGCACGCCACCCCCAGATTCCCCCGTCGGCCCGCCGGAGTGCTGACAGGCAGCGTGACGCGAAGGGTCTCCCTTCTTCGGGCCCGACCCCCTTCAAAGCAAGTGACTACAGCTTCCCTTGCCTAGAGTAGCTAGCGGTACTGGACTCGTGGGTGCGTTTTGGTTGTGCGGATTGACTCCTAGAAACCCGGGCGGCGCTACGCCCTGGTGCCTGCCCCGCCTAGCTCGCCGCGCTGCCGCTCTTCTCCCGGACACGACGACCGATCATGCATGGAGGTGCGGCCCGGTGACACGGATATATAGATTCTCTCCGTCGATCGTCTCTCTATATTCCGTGTAATGATGGCTCTCAAGCTAGAGTAGCCTGGCCTAGCTTTTTTTTTTGACATAAAAAAAAAACTAAGGCCACTGTTTGTTCTACCGTGTTTACTGGGTACTACACTGTTCGTTTATTCCTCCATGTTTTCCATCCTTATCAACTTAAAACGGATTTTTCTTTTTGTTTCTCAAAGCATCTCCACCAACACCTCCAAATTATGTCCGGCAGCCCCAGAAATATGTCCGGTTTAGGCGTGCCGGACACATGTCCGACCAACCGTGGGGCGCTGCCCACGGCGGCACCCCATAAACAAGAATAAAATATTGATCGGGATAGGCGCAGTAGCTTAAAATTTCATTCAAATTTTCATTATATTTTACAATGATTTTGAACGAAATTCAAGCGGGACGGACGAGGAGCCTGTACCACGCCTCCTCGAGGTTGACGATGCGGTCGTCGTTGTTCGTCACCGGCGAGGAGGGTGTATGTACGGCGAGTTCACCGCCATTACATATCACGATTAAGCAAGTCTTACAGATACTGTGTATAGTGCCATATATATAGGATACAAGGTGGGTAACTACATACCTTCTACAACTTTCTACATCTAAGTTTCTACAGCTAGCCAACATGACAGTGTAATACCAACAAGAATCACAAGGTCTAGAGTATAGTCGATGATGAGTTGATTTGAAGTACCAGAGTCTTCCTACGTAGATAGGATTATACAGAGTAATAAAGAAAAATAATATGGTGGTGGCGGTGGTGGGGGGGGGGGGGGGGGGGGGGGGGGGCGGTGGCCCCCTCTCTTGTTCATAGCTCTGTCGTTGCGGGCATTTTCCGCCCATATTAGTTAGTGTACATTGGTTCAATTACTAAAAAAATAGTTTTAAAAATATTTAAAATTTTGTCCAATCTTTGACTGAATCTCGTTACCAAAAATTGTGTTCTAAAATATATCAAAAATATCGCAGAGTAAACATCTTCAAATATTTTAATTACAGGAATAATTCTTTTTTTAGAAAACCCCCTACTCGCGTGTACCATTGATCAGATTTACGATCACTTAAATTAATCTACGATTTGGAAGCATGTCCAACGAATTACACGAATAATCGGTGATTCTTGCAAAGAAAAAATATGGAAAATGAGTATTTTGCGCAAACAATAGTCGGTGGTTTCTCCGGTTTCGCCGAAATCTTCAACGCGGTTTTCCCACAACTAGGAGGATACCCACCTACTATCATGACCGTTGATTTTGCATCCAACGAACCATATTATTACTACTATTTTATGTGTTAAAAAACTAAAAAATATGTTAATGTGTGGTTTAATTTTTTTTGTCAATGCATGCACAGAAAATTCATGTTAGTACATGAATCTAAAATTTAAATTACACAAATCTATCAATTATTGATGATGCATTGACATTTGAAGATTCGTTGATAAATTTGTTGGACGAATCTTAATTAAATGAAGGGTGTGGACAGTAGGTGGGTATCTCTTAGTCGTGGTATTTCATTCTGCGAAATCTTACCTACGTGAGGGATAGAAGAGAAAATGTACGTGCTGTCAGTGATCATGGGGGATGATCAGGAAGCGCAAAATTTCCAAAGCCGCGGTCCATCGTGAGTGTGAGTGATAAGAAGTGTCGATCTCTGTCTCCCTGCATTGTAGCATCAGTCTGGGCACGCCGGAATCTGAAGCGATCAACAGTCATCGAGCATCCTGCCGAGTGGCGATCCATCGCCGGCCGGCGGTCAGTCATCCACTCATCCTGCTTTCGGAGCTCGGGAAAGATGCATGCATGGATTGACGGGCGATTTGACGGGTGCGGGCAGCAGGCAGGTGGTATTCGTAGATAGATAGAGTGACGGGACACGACGCCAGGAAACAAACTCTTTGTACCGTCCGATGCTTTTTCCCCTCCTCCTCTGCATCCTCCTTCGTCTTCTTCATCTGAGCTTGGCGCATGGCATGCAGCTAGCGCAGGACTCGATGCCTTTTCCTCTCTCGATCGCCAACGCCAAGTTGGAAAGAAGCGCTGCGAAAGGCAGAAACGAGACCGGACTGCAGATTAGAATGGGTGCTTTGGCTAAACGTGATGATGGGTCAATCCGGGGATTCGTGCCCGGCCCTACTCTGCGCTTGCTTAACCTGTTCAAAAAGGGCCAAACCGCAAAGGCACGCGGCCTTCTAGAAAATTTGCTTCTTCTCTTGTACAGGGCGCCGGGCAAAGCCGATCCAAAGTTTGGAAAAGCAAAAGAGCTCGCCAAGTTTTCTCCTCAGGGACAATCCAATTTAGTATAGCATGAATTTCTTCACATAGTAGTGTTCTTTTCTTGCAGCACCAGAAAGGGAGTTGTATGTACTTTTCTCGAGGATTTTGGGTTCCATTTCTTCTACAGCGCGATGAATTCCGGGATTGTCTTCTCGATCGCCGGGGGCCATGCAGGAATACTACTATACATATATCACGTCGAATTGGTAATCAATTGGCGCTGGATAGTACGTCACGGCTTTATCAGATCGGCTTTATTCCTCGGAATCCCATGGCACGACAGTAAGAAACAAAACTTGGTGTTTCCAATCCATCCGTCGCCATCGATCATATCGGAGCCGCGCCGCCAGAGGCGAATAGAGATTCGATCAGGAACCGCCATGATGAGGCGATAGACCATCGGCGTCGCCACCCGAGAGAACATTCTCATGCATCAGATATTTGCCCGATCTTTTTGTTTAATCGATCGCCTGCCTCCCTGCGAGCTCGATAGGGCACTGTGCCCGTAAGCAGGGAATCAAAGACCGGCTTGCCATGCATGCCATGCAGTTGCACAGCGCAGTGATTTTAATTTGTTGCTACTGTCAGCTAGATATACAGTTAACAGTTCCGTGGTTATAGTATTGTCTTGGACGGGTAAAGAAAACACTATGCTCGTAGCGTGATCGATGATCGATCGTACTCGATCAAGCTCGATCCATGCCGGTCACGGTAGCGAAGAATGGCATCGTCTCGGAGTTTAGTTTAGCATTCACGAGGCGCGATAAAAGAACCGCGATCGAAATCGTACTATATCCCGGAGCGCATGATGATTGTGTTCGCCAACACGCGTTGGGAATTTCGGCGCTGGATGGACTGATCACGTTCTGTTCTACTCCTCCGTATCAAGACCTTTTAACTATTCCACACACATATGTATCTAGATATGTTTTAGTGTAAGATTCATATTTCACACACGTGTGTATCTAGACATGTTTTAGTGTAATATCTAGAAAGTCTTATATTTTGATACGGAGGGAGTACTTTCTATCGGAGAGGGGTCGACTGCACCGCATATCTTATGGTGAGCAACTGAGAGAAATGGGAGAATGCGCGCGCGCGCACACACACTCCGCTTTTAGCTTAATAAAAACTAGCTGGCTGACCCACACATTTGCTTTGCTTGCATCGTAAATTTTTCATTGTTTATATATACTTGACTCTTTCCCTTGCAATTTTCTTTATCAAAAAATAACTTCAGTTTGTTAAGTGCATTCGTAAGCTTTTGCCATATGCTAGGTCCTACTTGTTCGATGAAATTATCCACAAAGCATAAAATTAAATTTAGCCTATAAATTGAGGTCCACATGTCTTTTCATTTTGCTACATGCAATAGAGAGAGGAGAGAGGAAATCATTTGTCCGCTCACTCTGTTCCTAAATATAACATGTTTTAGATATTTTAGATGAATCTGGTTAATGAGTGTACATAGAAACTAAAATATGTTTAGATACATGTGGTTAAAGGTGATTCTGAAAAATGCTAAAATATGTTATATTTAGAGAAGGAGGAAGTATTTCTTATGAATAGAGCACAAGCTTAAGGTGCACTTTAAACTTATCGATAAGCTTATGTTCACCACAATGTATAAAATGAATGTTAAGCAATGCCACATAGAATTTAAGGTGAGTTTTTTTCACACATTGCGACTTCCCTTATAAGATGTCACATTCCATTTTGAACAAAGCATGATGTACCTATTCTTTGTGGACTGAGCTTATGTGCCACATTAAGACGCGTACATATTCTTTGGTAAAAAAAAGTGTACGTATTGCAATTTAACAAGGTCAACATTAAAAAGTGCCAAGCGCACATGTCATGCGCGGGGGCGGTGATGTGGTATGGTGACGGAATCTCTATCTCTACTATATAATACGAGTAGTGTTTCTTCCTCCCAATTTTCGTCCGTTTTTTGGTACGTCGTCTTGGTTTGGTACGTCGCGTGCTTCTTCCCACAGCACGATTCCGATCGGTAAAAAACCCAGCCCACGCCACAGCACGATTCCGATCGGTAAAAAACCAGCCCACGCATCGCTAAAAAAATCAGAGCCAAAAACGGGAGCCACGCACGCACGAGTCCGATCAGGAAAAAAACTGGAGCCTCGAGTGGTGGTGAAAAAACCGGAGGGTATGTTGGCTAATTATTTTTTCCTATCCTTCTGTAAAAAGAAATCGGGACGGCCCAAAACAAAACTGGAGCTGAAATAGCTTCTTTTAAGGAAAGTTCGATCGGAGCCTTAACGTCCAACAAAAAAAGGATCGTGTTCTATCGGAGCAGCATCGGACAGATCGACACAGATCAATCAATCTAGGCGACATGCAAACATACATATGTATGTGGTCAGGTTCGAGCAACCACGTTTCTTGAGGAGCGGCAGCCATGTTGGTTTTTCTTTTGAGGGGATGTTGGCTTTCTTTTTGACATCATCGTCGATGAGAAACGTGTGGACGACCACCATGCATTGACGCAAATGACGCCTAGCCAGTAGACAACAACGAGCGTGTGCCCTGAAAGATGAACATTGACACCAATAAGACATTAGCCACCGACATTTTTTTCAGTCACGACACCAATAATGGCGTGTGCCCTGAAAGATGAACATTGACACCAATAAGACATTAGCCACCGACATTTTCTTTCAGTCACGACACCAATAATGTGAAATGTGCAGATGAGTTGACGAGCCAACACCGGTGATTGCTGGAGCCTTTAAAAAATTATGATTAAGATGAAAGCAACCAAAGATGCATATATAGGCGATACAAAAGGAGATATGAATGTTAGTGATTTCGTACCAACACATGGGTATTTAAAATTTTGTGATATAGGCATTTGTTTTTCAAGAATATAATATAGACATTACTGATTTTCTAACAACACATGGGTATGTGACCAATGAAAAAGTAATCAATAAATTATTTTTCGGCCCGTAGCAACACGGACATTTTGCTAGTTTATTTAAACCTAATCCATGGTATATAAGTTGCTAATTGCGCAGTTCGCACAATTTCAGTCACCAAATTACCACCTAGCTTGTGTGCTCTATGTAACAGAAGCACGTACGTTCGGTCGTCCTCCCCCTTATAAGCAAGAACACATATCCTTAGCTCCCCGAGGTGGGACTAAAAGCATCGTCTCCCGACTAACCACGTACATGATCTGATCATCTGCATCCTCTCAGTTGGGCTGGGCCTTGATGGTCCACAGAGATGGCAACAAAAGGATTCTGTGCCTGTGGGCTTGGAAATTCTGCTTCTCGAGAGATCCAAATTGACGCTAATTTTTGTACTCCCTCTGATCTACGGAGTATTTAAGTGTCGTGATCTATGTACAAAGTTATACGAACTTGGCTCACTTTCAGTGACAGATTTTTCGGACCGGAGGGAGCATTTAAAAGTGATGTCAGATTATTTATTTGTTGAACAATCATGATGTCTCGGAAGGTTGAACCTTCAACGAAACAAGATTAAATATTTAAAAAGGCCAAACAATGAAAACATTCTACCCATGAAAACGGATTTGGTATATCACTCCCTTTGTAAGAGCGTAAGAAAGAAATTCTACTCACCATTAGAGAAATGTGTAAGATGAGAAAACTTAGATTAGTGTGTATGATGTTGCCAAAGTGACACTAAATAGACAGATTATGTCAAATACAGAAAAACTTGTTGTTTACTTCTCATTATTTATTTATTTTACATCAAATTCCCCCCTGTGTCTTTTTTGGAGAGTAGCACAGACAACAAGCCATTAGATATACAGTAAAACCGAAATTTCCAAGTCGAGTCACAAGTTCAAACATGAACAGGAGTACTGACTACTTGCACATATAGCACGCCAACAGGAAGAGAAAGGATGCTTCTCCAGGGACTAAACCCAGTATATATATTACAACCAGAACAGGATTGGGATTCCGCTTGCAAAACACAGAACAATTTCTTTCCCCACAAAATGATGCTAGTTCTTAGACAGGGTACAACATCAGGTCACCCTGTGTGCCCTTGGGCTGATTCTATGGTTGCTCGATAAGATGGCTCACATCGCATACACAATCTCTCCACTGCTGTCAATATCGAGATCTGAGTCAGATTCAAGGTCATCCATGTCGTCGTCCATGTCGAGCCCATCGGTTAGAATGTGGTTTATACGAGAACAAGCGGGCGGTATGGTGGCCTCCGTTAAAATTTGCATGATCTGGTCCATCGTCTGCATTGGCTGCTCAGGCTCTTCATATTGGCTGCTCATACTCTCATCATCTATCAGATCAGCGGGAAGGTTCTTTAAGAACCAACTGTGGTTCCGTATTTCTGGGATGGTTATCCTCTGCATTTATCATCACCATTAGTGTCATGAAAATGATACACATGAATATGATGAAACACATACCACTGCATTTTTATGATGACTAACACTCCAATCAAACCCAAGATATGAGTATGTCGAAGCACAAAAAAGGATAATATAAATGGTGGCAACGTAGACTACAGGCAGATAAGATTACCATAACGAAATCTAGATCCTTTTGAAGGAGCTATAGTATGCCAAAAGTTATATCAGTAGCCTAAAAGATGTAGAATACACTAATGGACCAGTATACTAACAATAGGTCAGAAAGCGGAACAGTGATGACAAGCACATTACAACTACACAAGTAGAAACACAAACAGCCTAAATTATTATGATGATGATAAACACATGCACATCTCAACACATACCACAGCAGTATTTGGAGAACAACAATTTTTTTGAACATAAGGTGTGTAATTGACTACTGTATAGTAAAAGCTCAAGCATCCTGACCCCCTTATGGGCTTCAAAGAGTCAGTTATCCCTTACTAGTTATACATTTAATTGTCAGGTAAAGTTTCGAGAAAAACAAAATATGAAATGAGGCACGGTACACATATATCACACAATACATGATACGATAGCAAAGCCTAGTTTTTAGAAAAGAACATCCTAGTACTCACCAACGCAGGATCCCCAACAAAAATCCTCGAAATTAGGTGTCTGCACTCTGGAGATATGTCCACATTATCTGGAATTGTGTACTGAACATTCAAGATACGCTGCAAGGTGATGTCAAACAATTAGCTTTTAGAGGAATGCAATGTTGGAAGTAGCTAAAAACCGAAAACATGAGAAAGGAAAAAAAGAAATTAAGATAACCTGAATTGTCTTCCGAAAGTTTTTAGGCTCTTCTGGATCCTCAAAAGGATATGCACCAACTACCATGACATAAAGAGTCACAGCACAGGACCATACATCAGCAATCTGTTATTGTCATTTAGGAACAATAAATCAGTATGAACATGGCTTCCTCGCCTTGGAAGGTAAAAAGTAAATTAACACCAATATGTCAGTGACTACACGTTGGGTCAAGTCCTTTAGAAATAAGAAAGGGCTATTAAGGTTCCTCTCCAGTGTTCAGGTAAAACTGATTACCACTAATAACCAGTGCTGACCAGTGAACACTGGGTGGCAAATGGAAACAGCCTCGTACTGAACTTACAAACACTTGGATGTACAACACTTCCACACTTTTCAGACATGGAAATGAGCATACTAGGAGCACATCATAAAACATCAGCGAAGGCCCCGTGAAAAAAATGGACCGGCACATTAAGCACAACAGGCAACATGTCACTGAATATCTAGTACATTTTCCTTCAGAACATGGGAATGATTTTGTTAGATGTTCCCTCTCTGTTCTCTCTTCTCACTGTTCTCTCTCTATCAAATGAAGAAAACAGGGGACTAGCACTACAGAGGAGCACACCAGTTTCAGGCAACAGATGCCTTCCTTTTCTATTAGATTTTGTAGCAACGAATGCTACACTACAGAGGCAACGAATGCCTACAAGCTTGGCAACCTATGCCTACTGAAGCTTCACCACAGCAACGAATGCTGGCAAACCTTAGCAACCTATGCTTGCCCTCAGCAACCTATGCTAGGACCTTGGCTTGCAACTTGCTTCCCTCCATATAGGGTGCCTCTCCTTATATAGAGGGTTCAAGGTCGGTGCTACAGTATTCTAGAGACTGCTTTCTACTGCTACCCTATCTTAAAGCCTAAGAATTACATAGTAGTATAGAACATACTAGCACCTACTCCCCCCGTTCTAAATTAAATGACTTCCATTTGTCCAAATATGGATGCATCTATACTTGTAACATGTCTAGATACATCCACATGTGGACAAATGTAAGTCATCTAATTTGGAACGGAGGGAGTACTAGCTTAACTCCTAAGCAAGGATAGCTCTCAGCCTCTCACACAACCTGCACACAGCTGCAAACATATTGCAGCATGCCTATCTACTCAGGACACAACTCATGTGCCCTTTTCACACCACAAACAACACACAACCTATGTGTGTTCCCACTACAGCCTGCACACAACCTATGGGTGCAGTTTACACCATGACAAGATTATATTAGGCCAACAGATTTCACCATACTACACTTTAGCATACAATAGCTTGGGCCATGAGATTGGTAAATGTATAGCTACTATCTTTGACCAAAGGGCGCAGCCTTTGATATACAATATAGTGATATACATCAATTCAGATTAGGGCACCAAACAGCAAGTTATTTTACAAGTTTATGTCCCTCAGACTAAATTATATATACGGTAAATTATAGTACACGGTACACGCCCCCAAAATATTAACATAGTTTGAGAAGTTATGTACCTTGCCATCGTATTCTTTCTTCAACAGAACTTCGGGTGCAATATAAGCAGGTGTTCCTACAGTTGATTTTGGTTGTGAATGGAGAACTGAAGACTGCAGAAAATAAAGAATGTTTGTCATGGTTTATCAGAAAGAGCCTATGAGCACAACAAGCCCAGGTAATATTGATTCAACTGCGTTGTTAGTTCTAAGCCACCAAACCATGAAATATCTATGTGACCACTTGAACGTGGGGCCAAATTTCTTGTGCACGAATTTGAAAGCAGCCAAAGGCAATGCATTTATAGAAACATTATCTAGAACAATAACAAACTGGATTAGGTAAGCACCTTAGAATAGCCGAAATCACATATCTTCAAGCGAGGAGCAGGACTACCGTCCAACAGTGTGTTCTCCAGCTTCAAGTCACGGTGACATACTTGCTTGAAGATAAGGATAAAATGGAACAGTTCAGATACTGTAATGTATAGTAAAAATAGGGTGAAAGATAAGTTCTGCAATAAATAATACCATTGAATGGCAGTAGCTGACTCCAGATATAAGCTGCTGGAAGAAGTAGCGAGCCTAACAAAAGACAGATGCACTTAGTCCCACCAATGATACATGCAAAAATATATGGGTCAAAAAACAGATGCACCAGAGCGACCAGAGTGTAGATTCAGACCTCATCTTCACTGAATCGTACATTTTTGCATATTCTCTCAAAAAGCTCACCACCAGATGCATATTCCATCACAATAGCAAGATGAGTCGGAGTTAAAATAACCTACAAATGCATAACACAAGTTATTTTGGATGTTTTTTTCTCTTCTTTTGGTGGAAATGGTGAATTAGAGAACATGCATCATGAAGATCCTGGTTTTACCTCCTTAAACCTAATGATGTTGGGATGCTTCAGTGATCTATGGTTAATTATCTCACGCTGGACATTCTCATCTATCTGCGCAACAGAACAAATAAAATATATAAGAAAACAAGAACCAGGTAGTCACAATCATTACGGACCTGCATTAAAGAGACAAGCTAATGTCAAAATATATATACAATGGAAGTACCATCTTCATGCTTCCACCCACACTCACCATCTCGAGTTTCCATCTAAATGGAGTTCAAATGACCTGACTATTCATAGTGGATCACAAATAATATTGGGCCCTGTAGCATGTGCTCTCATATGAGCTGTTATGGAAGGAAATCCCAATAGAACCGGAAAGTTAGCCAACCCATCTGTTCAAATGTCCTTACTTTCAGAAAATCAATGTATTGTTGCTGACCCAATAACCCAAAGGAAATCTTTTTCTATAACCGTCACGAAATGACTGCAGCAAGTAAAGGAATTGTATAGAAGTTTATTGCTCACACAAAAGCATTGCCCAGTAAGCTAAATCCAATCATGGGTATGAAGGAATCAAACTTGAGCATTCAAACAATACAAGCTGCAGATTGTGAACTTAGGGTAGGACTCAGGGTAGAGTGAGTAAGAAGTGCCCTTTTGGTCTTTTGGGTGCTAGTCTTAACAGGCTTATCTAGTGATGTTTTCCAACTTATAAAACTACTACCTCTTTCGACAGGCAATTGAAACCATTGCCATGTGAAAGAAACAGGACACAGGAAACAGTTGATTGAGGATCATCTTCCACATTCCAATATATACTATGATACTTACAAGAGCGAGCTACCGTGCGAGCTATTCCTCCTTCTGCCCCTAAACAACTTTATGTTATGAATAGTTTATTGTCCTGATTGTGTAAAGCAATAGTTTCATGTCCCTCGATAAATGTTGCTCTTGAAATTAAGGCTGACATATACGGGTTTACCTAGATTAGTAACTTGACTTAAGCATTGACTAGGGGTAGCGGAATAGCTTATAGCGATAAGGGTTGCTCAAGGCCATTCATTGATTCTAGCACTAACAGGTTACTTGGTCCAAAAACACGCAGTTGTGCTCCCTCTTATCGGTCAAATACACCCACGTTACTCAATTGGATTAACAGTAATATATGATACCCATGAGCAGTTGGATATACATGGATGGTCAAATATGGGTCGATGGATCATTTGCTCGAACAACAGGGCGGAAATTGTTTAGCTTTTCTGTAGCATGCATTTATGCAGGCTAAAAAGGAATTGTCTACGAGTAAATTCTAAAAATCAACTAAACACTCGTTTTAGGACTACTTGACTTGTTTGAGTGGGTGTATCCACTTGATACTTTCGCAAAAATCGACTTGTGAGTATGTTTTACGATTTTTCACAATCATGTCACCTTATAAACAACAATCTTATTAAATGCATCTAAACCAAAAAAAAAAGTACAACTATTGTATCTCAATAAATGCCAGGTGAAGCCTTCATTTGAGCAGTGTTGGCCTGTCTATATAATTACAGATTACAGCCCTGACTGAAGAGTTAACAGGTATGTCACCTACTACTTGGAAAATCGGGTGAGGCATAGTGTCGATTCATAGGATCGATACCTGCAAAAAGTAGGCAGTACAACCACTTGACTGACCGACCGAGCACATCTCCCGCAAAGTAGATGGACATTGATTTGATCTCTTTCAAAGCTTATTTTGGAAATAATGGTGGAGCTGCACCTTGCGAATTAAGGATACAAATGAGTCACCCGCACTTGCTCTGGGATCGAACCCGGGCGGGTAGCATGCGCACCCACATGACCAGCCAACCGAGGTATAGCTGCGTATGGTCTCAGTCTACTTCTTTTTTAATTCTATTGATATTTTTTGCAACGCAGTCCTAGATGTTTCATTACCCCTAACAAAACTAGTAGAACACAGTGAAGGTCGAGAGTACTAACCATAATACCATATCACATGAAATGAATAGAGATATATACACCCAATAATCACAAGCAATGCATAACTTAGGGAAGCAATTCTGTCCTTGAAATGCAAATATGGTTCACTAATCCCAGTAGGCGACAGAGCGTCAAAGGATTCGGCACTGAAACCAATCAGCTGAAATCGAACAGGTCCGAATCAATCAGCGAGAGCCAGAATCGGCCAGGATTCCGCACAGGAGGTCAACAGGTCGGGTCAAACGGCGCCTAATTGATTCCAGCCTTCCAGGAGTAAGGGGCGGAGTGAGGGAAGCAGCGGCATACCTTCTCCCCGCGCTCGATGTACTTGACGGCGACGAGCTCCATGGTGCGGCGGTCGCGCATGAGGCGGGCGACCCCGAAGTTGCCGGAGCCGATGTCGCGGACCAGCTCGTAGCGGTCGCTGTCGTGCATGATCGGCATGTCCATGCCAGGGCCCACCGTGAGCGCCGCCCGATCCGGGGCCGCCCCTGCCATGGCCGGCGGTCGATGTGAGGGCCGCCGCGGCTGCTAGGGTTTGGGCCCCCGAGGTGGCCGCTCCCTGCTCCCCGTAGGCCGTAACTCCTCCTCTCCGCTCGAATCGGCGACGAGCTCAGCCCCCTCTCGTCGCTATCCCCTCTCCTCCACCGCGACGAGTTCGTGACAGTGGCCGGCAGGAGAGAGAGAAAGGTAAAACGCCCGCTCAATCACTCTCTGCTCGCCTTATTATTGCCGGGTTTGGTGCCTGATGCAAGGACTCATCTGGGAAGTGGTTTTATTGGACGTCATCTTTTGGCATTTGCGTCATAATGATGTAGAGGAGGAGTAGGGTTCCCATTATTTTTTAAAGGATATAAAAGGAAGTTAGTTGGCCGTTCATGTTACACTGGCTAAAAATGGTATAAATGGCGTTGAAAATGGTACGATTTGGGTTTTAAAGCATAAAATAACAAATGAAATGGTAACATATGCAGTCCTCTGTTCATAAGCCGAAAATAGCCATGATATCCTAGTCTTGTTGATTTACTGTTGTCGAAACTTTTGTTAGATTTCAAAGATGAACTTTTAATGTTGATCATTATAGCATATTATACTAAAATAATATATGTACGTATAATATTCTTCAAATATTTTCTCGTATCTTTAGCTTATGCTATACGCCAAGCAGTAAATGACTTGGCTCGAATGACAGGAAGCCCCGCTTGTAAGTACGGTAGCACTAGGTCCACCGCGCTTGCATGCTACTTATTTGTACGATCTTTCATTTATAATAATATCTTTTGTATCTTTGTTTTTTTCCGATATCTTTAAGTTATGCGATACACCACGTAATGGATGACATGGCTCGAACGGCACAAAAGCGGACTGTACCACCATGTCACGCAAAAGGAACATGTTTGCGAAATTTGTCATATTTTTATTGTTATTTATCTATTTGTTTTGCCTTTATTTCACCTCGTACTAGTATCTAATCTCTTTTTTTTTTCTTTTACCTTCCCCTTCTCCTACCCATTCCTACATCATGTCTGAATGTCAATAATTTGTAAAATATTTTATCTTTCCATAAAATGGTCTAAAGTTTATGTAACGTATATGATACTGATACGTCATGTAATAAATGTCCTAGCTGGAATGGCATGAAAGGTTGCTTTGTAACGGACAATACCACCATGTCATGCAATGGAACGCGTCGCACAATGTGTCCTATTTTTCTTATTGTTTCTATATTTTTTCATTTTAATTTGAGAATTGTGTACCAATCTCTAGTCTCATTGTTCCTTTTATTTTTTACCTTCCCCCTTCTCCACTGCATCTGAATGTCAATCTCCCAGAAGCTCGCCATAGTTGAGGCATCCAAATTAGTATTACAAAGAGTAATTTGGAAGTCTAAACAAATTTGAGAGGCGGGTTTTTTAGAGAAACTAGGGGATGGTAGCATCGTGGAGAAGCTCTTCAAAGATGAACTTTGAATGTTGTTAATTTACTGTTGTCGAAAATTTTGTTAGATTTCAAAGATGAACTTTGAATGCCAATCATTTACATAATATACTCAAAATAAAATAATGTACGTATACTATTCTTCCAATATTTTCTCGTATCTTTAACTTATTCTATACGCCAAGTAATAAATGACTTGGCTCGAATGACACAAAATCCCGCTTGTAACGGACGGTAGCACTAGGTCCACCGCATTTGCATGCCACTAATTTGCAGAATCTTTCATTTATAATAATATCTTTATGTATCTTTGTTTTTTTCCGATATCTTTAACTTATGTGATACACCACGTAATAGATGACATGGCTCGAACGACACGAAAGCGGGCTGTGTACCACCATGTCACGCAAAAGGAACATGTTTGCACAATTTGTCATATTTTTGTTGTTATTCATCTATTTGTTTCGCCTTTATTTGACCCTCGTACTAGTATCTAATCTCATTTTTTCTTTTACCTTCCCCTTCTCCTACCCATTCCTACATCATGTCCGAATGTCAATAATTCATATATCTACAATATTATCTTTCCATAAAATGGTCTAAAGTTTATGTAACATATATGATACGTCATATAATAAATGTCTTAGCTCGAATGGCACGAAAGGCTGCTTTGTAACAGACAATACCACCATGTCACGCAACGGAACGCATCGCACAATGTTTCCTATTTTTCTTATTGTTTCTATATTTCTTTCATCTTAATTTCAGTGTCGTGTATCAATCTCTACTCCCATCGTTCCTTTTGTTTTTACCTTTCCCCTTCTCCACCGCGTCTGAATGTCAATCTCACAGAAGCTCGCCTTAAAAATTAGTCGAGCCTTCCAAATTAGTATTACAAAGAGTAATTTGGAAGCCTAAACAAATTTGAAGAAGCTGGAAGATGTTAGCATCATGGAGAAGCTCTTTAGAAGCCAAAAAGAAGTGGGCCTAAAGCCGTGTAGAAATGTGGAGATATCTTGCAAGCCCAATCCTTTTAAATGACTAGGTCGTGGGCTAAATCGTTTCCCACCGCAGTTCTATTGTTCCCCTGGCCAGAAAGAGGAAATCAGCCCAGTTAACGTGACTCGGTCACCAGTTCTTTTTTCAGCAAGGATCAGTAACCTGAGCGAAGAGTGCCAAAATGGGATTCCAATACACGAGCTGTTATCATACCAGTACATAAGCACCAAGGTATCTTCAAAACAAAAAAAATAAGAAGGTATACAAAAATACTCCCTCCGATCCATATTAGTGGGCATAGCTTTGTCTAAATTCATATGTATATCTAGTTAAGTATTTAGACTAGATACATGTGTGTCTAGACAAAGTTGTGCCCACTAATATGGATCGGAGGTAGTACATAAAATAACAAGTAGTTGGATATTCTTTGATGCAACAGACTGAGTGACTGACTCCTCACAAGAAAAGCTTCTCAGATTTCCCTTCAGACAAATTAACCGAGTGCCAGTAAAAAGGTAAAAAAATATAAACGTAGATACATTTTTTTGCGGATGAATAAAGATGAGGATATTCCATCCAGGTCACTACGCGTGAATCAGAGGACCATCAACAGCTGACCGATGACACCCAAACCGACGGTTCTAAACAAGCTTATCAGGACGCGAAAGGCCAAAAACGCCCCCATCCAGCAGCGAAAGGGACGCACAGAGATGGATGGAGACGATCAGACAGACGAAGACGACGGAGATGCTGCAAGCAACAGGCAGAATATTCGCGTGCATGCCAAGGAGTAGAAGTGTAGAAGGCTCTTCTTGTGACCAAAGCGACGCTCGTCAGAATAATCTAGCATTATTACGGTAAATCTATTCAGCAGGCGCCTGCTATCTGGCAAAACGCGACGCACTGACGCGAGCCGTTGGATAACCGACTTATCGCGTCCCCGCCGTTGATTTCGTTTGCGCACACGACCCACTTGAGCCGCGCAACTAGCTCCTCCGCCGCGACTCTCCTCCCGAATCTCCCGACCCTCTGTGTACTGTGTCGCTCGCTCGGAATCGCCGGCCGCCCACCGACGCCCGCCGCCACCGGTCACCACCAACGACGGTTGCCGCGCCGCCGACATCTCGTCCGCCCATGGCTCCCCTAGGACCCCTACCCTCTGCTCCTCCTCCCGGCCCATTCCCCTCGGACGTGCGGGGATTAGGTCGTATAGGGTTTGCGGCGGCCGCCGCTCGCCGGCCCTCTGCCCGCTGTTCCTCCATCTGGGTGCGACCAACTGTGTCCGGCCGCTCGTTTGCTTCTATCAGACTGCCTCCTCAATCCCAAGATCTAGATTGAACTTTCTCTCGACAACAATGAGCTACAAGGCCTTCTGCCACTTTCAGTGTTCAACCTGTCCTCTCTTGAAATGCTCAACATACAGGGCAACTGGCAACAACCTCGCTGGGGGTTTTCTGCTTGATATGGGCAATACAATGACCAATCTTTAGATGTTTCTTGTCTCCGATAATCAGATTCATGGTGTGATCCCGCGGTCCTTGTGCAATGCGTCCATGCTTCAGATGATTCAGACGGTAAATAACTTCCTATCGGGAACAATCCCTGGTTGCCTGGGAGATAGCCAAGAGATGCTGTCTAGTGAATTTTGTGGGGAATCAGCTTGAAGCAACCAACGATGCTGAATGGGGCTTCATGACTAGTCTAACCAACTGCAGCAATATGATATTACTGGATGTCAGTACCAACAAAATCCATGGCATGCTAGCGAAATTGATTGTTAATTTGTTGACACGGATGGAGTTTCTTGGGATTGCATCCAACAGTATATGGGGAACCATAACTGAAGCGATAGAGAGCTTCATCAACTCCATAACTGAATGCAGTCGTACATGGATTTGGAAGTAGCGACGATCATGTCGCAGTACATGCCTCTCAAAAGCCACAACAGCAAGGGGCCACTCAGAGAGGAGGCCGTCCAAGTATACCTAGAGGCAGGTAATGGTATCTTCAGTTTTGTCATAGTAATCTCCTAGGTAGTGATTTCAGATCTTGGTTATGGCTCCTCACTGCTTTCATTTAATTGGTATTACTTATTTTTCATACTTGCAGGTAGCTGCAGGGTTTGATTCCAGCAATTCACGCTAGCTGATTATGAGATTTCAAGATTTTTTGACCAACAGTGATTGTACATGACACAAGTTACATACTCTACACCTTTAACTAACAGTCAGGAGTGCATTTTCTGCTTGGTGCTTGTGTAGCCAAAAATGGTGATATATGTATTTTTTTTGATACGACGTGCTATTGTGGTGGAAGCTGAATGCACACTAAGTGCTCGTGTTTGTGATGTATGCCACTATTTCGACTAAGTGCAAATATTTGTGTTGTGGAATTGTGATGTATGCCACTATTATAGTAGTTAGTACTTTGTGAAACTTGTTAGACTATGTTATGGATATATTCATACTCAATTGTTGATTATAATTATGAATTTTTTACATTTCTAGAAAAAGCATGTCAATTTTTTATCCCACGAGTCTTCGAGCTGACTTGCGAGTTTCACCGAGCCGACTTATCGAGCTTTCGAGCTTGCCCGGAAGATTTAGGCTTGGCTTATTCGACCTTCGAGCCAGTCGAGCCCGAGTCGAACCATGTCGAGCCTGAGGTTGAAGCTTTGTTTCCACCCCTAGATCCAACCGCTCGATCCCATCCTCTTCCCCACCCGGCCGGTGAGCCGCCCGTCCGGCCGTTGTTTATAGTAGTTACCCATGAAATACTGATGGAGTTACCACCCAGTATCTGATGTAGTTACCCATGTGTTCATGATACATGTATCCATCACGAAATCAATTTAGTTACTCTACTCTTTAGGTAATAGTTAGCCACCTAGTACTGATGAAATTACCCATGTGTTCATTATGTAGTTATCCATCACGAAATCGATGTGGTTACCATACTTTTCTCGGTAATAGTTACCCACCCAATACTGATGTAGTTACCCACCTAGTACTGATAAAGTTATCCATGTATTCATAATGTAGTTATCCACCACGAAATCGATTTAGTTGCCCTACTCTCTCCGTTCTCCGTAAAAGATACCCACCCAATATTGATGGAGTTACCACGCAGTACTGATATCATAAAATAAGCATGTGTTCATGATGTAGCTATCCACCACGAAATCGTTGTAATTACCCATAGTTACCACCTAATTTTGATGGAGTTACCCACCCAATACTGATAAAGTTACCCATGTGGTCATCATGTAATTATCCACCACAAAATCGATGTAATTGCCCTACTCTCTCAGTGATAGTTACCTACCCAATACTAATTGAGTTACCTACCCAATACCGATGAATTTACCCATGTCTTCGTGATACAGCTTTCGACCACGAAATCGTTGTAGTTACCTTACTCTCTCGTTAATAGTTACTCGCCCAATACTGATGGAGTTACCCACTTATTAGTGATAAAGTTACCTATGTGTTTTCAATATAGTTATCCACCACAAAATCGATATAGTTACCATACTCTCTCCGTAATAGTTACCCACCCAATACTGATGAAGTTACCAACCTAGTACTGTTGAAGTTACCCATGTGTTATCATGATGTAGTTATCCACCACAAAATTGATGTAGTTACCATACTCACTCGGTAATAGTTACCCACCAAATACTGATGAAGTTAACCACCCATTACTTATGAAGTTACCATGTGCTCATGATGTAGTTCTCCACCACAAAATTGATGTAGTTACTCATAGTTACCAACCTAATACTGATGGAATTACCCACTCAGTACTGATAAATTTGTCCATGTGTTCATGATTTAATTATCCACCACGATATCTATATAGTTGCCCTACTCTCTCGGTAATTGTCACCCACCCAATACTGATGGAGTTAGCCACCCAATGCCGATAAAATTACCCATATCTTCATGATATAGTTATCCACCACAAAATTCATGATAGTAATCCACCACGGAACATGATATAGTTATCCACCACGAAATCATTGCAGTTGTCTTACTCTCTCGGTAATAGTTACCCTCCCAATACTATTGGAGTTATCCACCCAATACTGATAAAGTTACCCATGTGTTTTTACGATGTAGTTATCCACCACAAAATCGATATAGTTACGATACTCTCTCGGGAATAGTTACCAACCCACTCCTAATGGAGTTACCCACTCAGTACTGATAGTTACCCATGTGTTTTCATGATGTAGTTATCCACCACGAGACCGATGTAGTTACTATACTCTCTCGATAATAGTTATCCACTTAATACTGATGGATTTACCCACCCAGTACTGATGAAATTATGCATGTGTTTTCATGATGCAGTTCCACCACGAAATCGATATAGTTAACATATCCTCTAAATAATAGTTACGAACATAATGCCCATCTTTTTTATGGTGTAGTTGTCACTATGAAATCGACAGTTATCATCCTAATACTTATGCACGATAAATTTACCATCTTCAAGTGATATTCACTTATGAAAACTAGGTGTCGTAACTTCAAAACACGCAAAATCTAAAAGAATAACAAAAAAAATGGTTCTATTTCAACCCGAAAATTAATCGTTAATATGGTGGGTAACTTACGTATTCATGTCTTGGTAACTTATATGTTACGGGGTGGGTAACTTTTGTGTCCAAAAAAAAGTTGTCGAAACATATAGACATGGGATATAGTTTCGAAGATCTCGTCGCGACTAGTCCAACAGTGAAAACGGATTCTAAATCGGATAAACGGTTTGGGTTACAAAACTTTTTGAATTTCGTATTTAATGCGGGATGACATCAGCTGTTTTGGATTTTTTCATGCATGCAAAGGAGCGCCATTTCTCTGGCTTGGCCGCACGGAGCGCATATAAATTTGGGATGACATCAGCAATTTTGGTATTTAGTGCATGCATGCAAAATGAAGATATTTCTTTCCACAGCTTGCGTACATATTCGCCAACTAGCAGGTGCCTGCTACATAGTCGCTTTTTATCCAATCTCGTGTACCAAATGGGACGGAAACATATTAATAAAACTGTTGACGGCATATAATTATGCAGAGATAATCGCACAACGAACCATGCCAGCCCATCTAATCGACACATGTTCAAAGCCATCGAGCAGCCAGCGTGCGAATAATCCTCCTGCATATTCTACTACGAGTAGTAAGCTGTGGATAAGCACGGAGAGGCCAAGGGGATGCTAGTTAATAGTTGTTGACTCGCGACAGAATCATGATCCAGATTCGATAAGGTTCCCCTGGTTTCTTATCTCTTTCATTTTCTTTCCTGAATATCTCTGAATACTGAAACTTTTTACCAAGAATTATCCTCCTCTTCTGAACAGGCGAGAAAGGGTTAGGTGAGCATGCACCAACCGACTGCAGAACAAAGGTGCGATCCATTCAGTCGGAGCGCCATGCGAAAGAGAAAACGAAGAGCACAACCATGGTGCTCATGGTCCTTGAGTTGTAATGCTGTTGCTGCTGAAAAGTTCAGAAAAAAGATCGACGAACCCACTCCTGCTGAAAAGTTCAGAAAAAAAGGCAGTTTGGCAAACCTGCTACTCATGCAAGCAAAGAAAACCTGATAGCAAAAACAGGAACAAGTTTTATTCACCTCAACACAGCAATAGCTGAACAACATCCGAATCTCATATATATGTATATGTAATAATTCTCGGGGCGAAAATTGGTGGTCTGCCCCAAAAAAAGCCGCATGGGAGCCGGGTAACAGCTCTCCTATCTCTCATGTACATCGCAAGAACCAGGCCATGATCAGTTCATCTTTTGGTCGCTCGATCGATCGACGCCCAATATCCCTAGATTCATGGCCTGCGGTACTACACCCTCTCGATCAAGGGTTTCTGAATCTGTTATTGCCATCGACGCTGCAAATTTTAAGCTATCTTTACTTCTCTCATTCATGCAGATCTTTTCACAGCTGCAAAGCCTTGGAGATCATTTGCGACCTGTCATCTTCCTCAGAGCTGTCGCTGCCGGTGAGTGCCGAGACGGCCACCCCTGAACAGGAGAACTGAAGGGGGCCTTCAGGGGACCTGGACTGCGAGCTGCTTTGCTCCTGAAGATCGCCCACCAGCACAATCCGATGGCTCGACGAAGAAGAACCAGGCGACCTTTGGCGGTGCAGACGGTATTTCTGAACATCAACATTGATCCAAATTAGTTTCCACAAGCAAAACATATCAAATTGCATTTTACAAAGATTTGCACCAAGAGCGAGAGAATTATTGGTTGCTCACCTGGAGGTGGCTTTTCACTTCATCGTTGGTGAGCCCATCAACTTTCATCACCTCCCTGATTTGCTTTGGAGTGGCAACTGTAATCATCATGACGAACAACTAGTATTTTAGGACTCTGATGTTTTTCAAATGTTCCTACCAGCATCGACGTGCAGCTAACGATTTGATAAACAAAATGTGTAAATGATCGGTGTGAGTACCTTGCGGGCCACCGAGTTGGTGCAGGGCGGCAACAAACTGCCGGTGAAGCTCCGCGGACCAGCACCGCCTCGTCTTCCTCGACTGCTGCTCCTGAGTCTGCAAGCTGAGCGCCGGAGGGTCATCGCCGCCGGCAGGAGAAAAGGGTCTCTTCAAAGCCGAACACATCATAGGCATCCCTTCTGCGCTCGCAACCGTGTCGTCTCTGATGAAGAACTGTGACGGTGGCGGTGGGGGCGGCATTGCGGCGAAGCCGATTGGCATGGGTGGCACGGGCGCACCGCCGAGCAGCGTCGGCTTAGGCAAGGCGCTCTCGTTTTCTTGCTCCTTCTGAAAATGGAGAAATGGGTTCCGTCAGAATTGGGAAATTATAAGGATCGTATATTAACAAACAAAGATCCATGAAAGGTCGAACGAAAATAAAAACGGAAAGAACGGAGTGGAAACGTACCATGGGATCGGCGTCGCTGGTGGCGCGGCTGCCCACCCAGAGCTGCGCGGTGCTCATCCATTTCGTCTTGTCGTTGTCGTCTGCTTTGGGCGCGGCGTCCCGGCCCGCGCTCCGCTTGGCCGCCTCCTCCTTCATGACCTCGATCACTGCACAACCAACCATCCGGCGTCAGGGAACCGGCGCATAAACACGCACGAATAAAATCCGAACAGAACTAAGACGAAAAAAAAAAGATCTTTCCATCCATGGATCGATTAATCGGGATGGCTGGCTAGCTGACCTTCGGCGAGGATGCGTACGCAGAAGGGGAGCTCGCGGCGGAAGACCTCGATCTTGCGGCGCTCCTCCTCGAGTCCCCTGATGCAGGCGTCGACGGCGGGCGGCTCCTTGGCCGTGGCGAGGCGGCCGGCGGTCCGCGCGACGAAGAGCTTGAGGTCCAGGCCCAGGTCCAGGGGCATCCCGATCTCCCCGACGTCCAGCCCCATGCACGCAGGTTAACAATCACTCTCGCCACGTCTCGTCTCTCGCCGGTCCGAAATCTTTGCAAGAAAGGAAGGAAGGGAAGCAGGTTCCGCAAGAAACTCTGGGAGGATGGGAATGGAGGTGTGGCTGGGTGGGGGATCTGGAGGTGGGGGCATATATAGACGGGGGAGAGGTAGGGGAGAATCTGCGAGCTGGGCCGCAGGATTTGGTCTTGAGAGACCGTGGTGCTGCGGCGCGTGGGGTGGGTGGAGGGCGTATACGGTGTGGGGCGCCGCGTCCCGGTTGCTTGCCGATTCCTCACGTCGCCAGCCTAGCGGAGCGAGAAACTCGCACTCACTGCCGTTGTGCGTCGCCCGATCGATCTCGAGCTACCGCGTCTCACGCACCCAATATTCTTTTTCCAACAGCTAGCTTGCGTCTCGTAATTAGGTTGCCAATTTTAGAGATTATAATAACGGAACGGATGCGTTTCCTTCTGGCGCCGCACGTCGGTTTGGCCAGTGGTTTCGGGGGACTTTTCCTAGGGCAGACGAGCGTATCTGTGCAAAATACTATGAAAACTGACCTTGTCAAAAGATTTCAGCACAAACTGACCTATTTCGAAAATATTTTTGAAACTAACGGTAGCGCCTAACGTTGGGCGATATTTTTGCTTGTTCCTTTTTGTTCGGAATATCCTGTACCTCATCAGCATATACGCACCACATACTGGTCTACTCTTGGTATTGTACTCCAGCTGTACTGTCCTGTACACGACACTTATCATGCATGCATCGTTGTAGCTGTACTGTACTGTACGTATACGTATTCCGGGAGATGACACGGTTGCAGGGACCCGTTTCGTCGTTTCGATCCATCAATTCGACGAAACCAACGTGATTTAAGATCTCCGCGACAATACAACCCGGAATACGTACGTACGACCGTCCACCGTTCTAGCCCAGAATACCGAGGGTTGAGCCGCCGATCGAGATATCTCGCCGATGTGGGCCGCCGGCGAGAATCCCCAGTGAATGGATGGATCGTGGTTAGATCAGATGCCTTTTTCGATCGAGGAAGAACCGAGGCCGTCCGTCGACGGCCGGGCCCACGCGTGACGCTGTGTGTCGGGGGCCCTCATCGATCGGATGTGCGCGGTGACGCGGCCAACACTCACCGCACCCCACACACGGAATCGATTCGCCGCATCCGTAACGTACGGTCTTCCGCTCCTGCTTACCGAGTCGTTGCCGTGCACACTGATCAGTGCGCCGCGAAAGTATCCTCTGCCTGTGTTCCGAACCGAAATCTTTCTCCCCACTTTACTCTCGCGGATCGCCTTTCCATTTTTTCTTCACCTGGCACTGGTTAAAGGCTGGCGGATGGAAGTGGAAGCTGCACGCCCGTTGGTCCGCTCGTTTGCGATCCATCGTTGTCTCGATAAAGATTGTATGTACGGGCCGACTTGTTGCTCCGAACAATAATTTACCACGGTCACTTTCCCGGATCATCATTTTCTTTTGTCAAACTTGTCTTTTGGTCGTGGTAGAACAATTTCATCGGCGGCGCGGTACTGATGCAGATGCCGGGTATAATACTTAAACTCTATTTAAATAATAAAGATCCCTTTATCGGAAAAAAATATGCGCCTTGTACCCCAAAGTCCTAATCGATGCTCGGAGTTCGCTCATTTCAAAAAAGCCAGACAAGTTTACGGTGCTCACAAACTTCTTATAAAACCAGCACCAAACTATTTTTGTGGACTAGCTATCAGCCTCACACCAAAGTTATCTACTCTATGCATTTTCTTCTCTACTCAATGAGTGTGTACGTTTCCCTAAAAAAATTAGTGTGTACATGTTAAAAGATGTGCCTCGGTAGAATTTTCATCTCGCTAAAATGGCTACTTCTTATGTACAGAGGAAAAAACAACGTCAAAATCAGCTGAAGAAGGTGGAGCAACGGAGCAGCGCATGTGTTAGCGCAGTTAGGCAAATCAGGTATTAGTGGTGTTTTACGTGATTCAGCCCCAGCCTGCGTGTTCGCGATGATCACAAACGATTGCAAGAATATTATTCCTAATTAATTAAGCTCACGGTTCCTATGAAAAAAAATGTCAAAATGCTACAAGAGTATCCCAGTTGGTTTTGAGGTTGTTGTTGTCCCTTATAGCTGATTATCTCTTATAGTTTTATTACTATATCAAAAAGTTAAATTTACATTGGTGTGATGGCTTGGGGTGCACCCGGAGGTCCAAGGCTCCGAGTGACCCTTCACGCTTGTGTCGATTGTGGTCACTTGTGGTCTTCGTAGAGGCCCTTGCCGCCTTACTTCGTGCTTACTTCTCTCCCCGGTGGCGACAAATCGACAATTGCCATGTGCCATGCTAGCGTTTGTTTTGTTTGGCCATGCTTCAGACCTAGTTTTGATCGATAGTGGGCACATACATATAGGTGGCCGGTTTTTTTTCTTAAACTTTACTCAAAACTCCCGATTCATTTATCTGTTTTGTACATTGTTGGACACCATTTTCTGTCACCAAACAAACTTTGTTTTCTTATAAAGGAAGTTTTTATTAACTCAAAAGTCACAGCAAAGAGTCACAACCGGCCTTTGCATAACACTTATTATGCACACAGCCTAAAAAACAGGAAAAAATTAAAGTTTGACAAAACTCTGAAAATGAGATAAGAAAGAAAAACAGCCTATTGCGACGGAGGACGATACGTGCAAGAGTATATACCTTGCAACAGAGAAATAATTTTCTTTTTATGAAGCATAACAGCATTCTTGTAGCAAGAAATATTTTTCTGATTTAATGGTATATTGGTATTCACCTCAGCTATTTGCCAAACATATATGCAATAGACTGCGCGGTCAGTACAAACTTAACACAACCTGATTAATGGACCATCTTGCACAAGCAAATATGCATCTGAAAACGAATGTCTGTGATGATGATAGAAACAAAAACTGTTTAGAATTTTTGTTTCCTGCCTCTGTTTTTCACTGTTCGAGATAGCGCATCGAACGTACGCCAACTAGCAGGATGCTTTATCTGGTGGACAAGTTCGGCACGATTGGTATATGACCGGACAACCTGATCTCATCTGTATCAGCCGTAGCTTATCTCCTACTACTCCCATTTTTTTTATTTTTTTTGACAAGGATCCGATCCATATAATCAGAATACTCAGTACAAATTACAAGCCAGACCCAGAAAGAAAGAAAAATACAAAGGGTCCTGCAAAATGCAGGGAGCACCCTGAGCATCCTGAAAGAAACACAATCAGATCCTCCACCACGCTCCCGAAGAACCTAGTCGTCGCCGGCGTCGCCGTACCACTCGCCGCCGGGGAGGAGGCGCCACCACACATTGTAGACGACCGCAAAATCCATCCGCCGCCAAGCGACGAAATCTGTGCTCGATGAACAGACACGGCCAAAGCACCATCTCCTCAGCTCCATCCATCTTCCCGCCGACGCTGCGCCGTCCAGGCCAACCAGCCGCACTCCCAAGCTCCAAGCAGCCACTCCCCTCGCCTCCACGGCCGGCCGGAGCAAAGCCACTGAAGCAAGCCACCTCCACCACCAGCAAACAGAGTACGCCAACATAGAAACGCGGCGCATCATACCTGACGCCAAGGAACTCCACCATGGACCTCCAGGAAGCGCCAAGTCCTTGCACTCCGGCGATGCGCCCACCTCATCACCGGGATAGCCGCAGCACTCCCACAACCGAGCGCCCCTCCTTCTCCCCCTCGCCACCGAGGCCGGCCAGAAGCTGAAGAAGGAGCCACAGATCGAGGAAGCAGAAGCACTTATTGAATAAGGCTGCCACGAACCCGCCTCCACTCATCCTCCGCCTTGGAGGCTTGACGAAGACCAAATCCATGGCGAGCTCGACGCCGTACCCAAGCGCCAGAGCCACACACCCTAGGGAGAGGAAGGACGGGACAAACGCCACGAAACGCGACTCAGCGCAAGCAAGAAAACCTAAACTACACCCTAGACTACTCTGTACAACCCGCGCTACACTCTCTCCACCACGCCGGACGGCAGAGCCGTCGGAGAGGCGAGCCGAGCGAACCGGGGATCCAGAAGCGACTCTCAAGGGAGAGATGGCGGAGAAGACGAGAGGATAAGGGAGGGGAGGGGAAAGTGAGTGGTCCTGTCTATGGATAAATGTCGATGTCCCATTCCAGGTCTCGTGATAGGATGGCTAAAGCAACAGGTAATCATGTCGTGCCGTGCTCCAGTCCCTTAATTATCCAAACTGTATAACGTGGATTACATGATATCACCAACCGGATGAAGATGTAGCATGCCTATTTGTTTCGAAGCTGATCGAACGTCATGTATTAACCATGGCTGAGTCTTACTAAAAAAAATACTCACCGCCGATTTTCAAATAAAAATTACAAATAGGATCAGCGGAGAGTCGCCGCCGTACGTCTCATACATACAGAAGCTGATGACGCGTTGAGGCTACGATGGAGCCATGAAGTCATTGTAACTACGGTTAGGAAGTCACCAGACGTTGCAAGAGACGTTAGTGATGTCAATCTTAAGCATAGAATGTCGATCTCAAGAAGAATATGAATGTTTATGGGACAGAAGGGAACATGGCATAGAAAAAAACCCGAGTAAGAAACTTACTACCCTTGATTAATAGTGCAAGATTCCTATTCTCAAAAAAAAAGGAAAAGGCTATCTTCGTCTTTACTCTTCCTGCACGCCGTGTTGAGTTTTTTTTTCACTTTTTTGGTGAGCATCTATGCACAACCCACACACACACACACAAAACAACTAAAACTTGTTCATGCACTTAGCCATCTCATTAGTTCCTTTAATACGTTGTGATCGGTACAAAAATAATATTCAGGGCACAAATTACCTTCCACCCTGATGTACCTATTGCACAACGACGTCGACTTCATTGTCTTGACGAATTACACGAGGACACCAAAATCTAACAAACCATATCAAGATTCCCAGCAAGCGCAAGGTCCATCGTCTCCCCCGCCTCCTGTTATCGAAACCGGTCAAGACGAAAAAGGTTGCTCGAAGCTAGGGTTTTCATCACATCTGAGTTATGGCCAAGAGTGGTTTTGAAGGTGTATGTCCATAGATCCTAAATTCCCCTAGCAACTTAGACTAAAAACCAAACAAGGCAGTTCACATAGGAATGACTATCATAATTCATCTCCGCAATCTTCAAAGATTACATAAATCAGACCAAAAATGATTTCATAAATAAAAGCCACACTTTACTGTCTATATGATCTATTTCTCATAGACACATCCTTTTACAAATTTTTTTATCACACATACTTATGACGAGCCGCACATCGCCTAAAGCTTAGGAGTGGCAATCTTCAGCAAAGCCAAGCAAGAGAAATAAATATAACTTTGCGAGCGAGATACAATAGGTCGATAGTACATAAAACCTTGATCTATTGTGAATTATCTGCTTAGCTTTGCAGCCAAGATAGAATCCATATGACCAAACAAGCCTGTTTCCCCTAGTATTACCTTTTTTTAACTAGGAAAGGCCACGAATGGCCTATAAGTTGCTCATTAACGGTGAAGCGGTACAAAGTACAAAGAGGACCACGAAAATACAGGCAATACAAACCAGTCCTCAGAAGTTGCAAACAGAACCTCGGACAAAAGATCTACAACGTGATCAGGTCCTCCGAACTCGCCGACAAAACACGGGGTTCGAGCGACGGCCTTCCACACCGAATCCGAGGATGAAACCACTTGGATTCAGCAGGAAGTGAGGTGCCGTCATGAACCGTAGAGGGAGCCTCATATGGAGGTTGAAGATCAGGCGCCACAGCTAGGGGTGTAAACGGATAGGATAATTTCCGTACCGAATCCGTCGCCGAATCCGTTTTAAAGAATCCATATCCGGTTCCGAACAATCTGTCGGATAAGGATATCCGATTCCGAACTGAACACCCGGATATGGTATAGGATATGGTAAGTAAAATAGCATCCGAATATGGATTATCCGAATATTAATTAGGATTATCCGATGGTTATAATCCGAATAATCCGATTTTCTACCGAAATGTCAAAACAAATAGAGCACAGTTTGTAGTTAGTGAGTTGTGAAGTTCATTTGTGGAGCATAATTTGTAGTTAGTTCTATTTGTCTAAACTAATATAGTACAACTTTGTTAGATTATTACGTTGTTGAGATATTGTTTTTGGTTATGTGGGTTGATGATGTACATTGCGCATACCGATCCGAATAATTTTCTTTCCGCCCCGAATCCGCTCCGTTTCCGTTCCGAATCCGTGATTATATCTATCCGGCCCCGAATCCGCAACCGTTCATTATCCGATCCGATCCGAATCCGAGTAAAAAATATGGTAAAGGATATGGTAGAGGCAAAATCCGATCCGATCCGATCCGTTTACACCCTAGCCACAGCTAGTTTTGGCTGTCGTCTCAACTTGCCGAGGAATCCACCCACATGCACCACAGCAAGGAGAAGCACCACCATAGAGTTGGCACCTTACTCCCTGTGTGACACCACACAACGACATAGAGCCGAAAATCGGCAGGAAAACGAAACTTGCTGCTACAGCTACACTTACTATACACGGGGGTTCCGGGTTCTGGCATCATCTCCTAGCTGCCACTAGCTGAGCACATCAGCGGGGAAAGCATCAAAGCGACCCGGTTCACCGTGGAGAGATGGTAAGGGAAATGTGATCCACTCGTGTTTCTTTAGTATTTACCTTTGAAAAGGGCAAAGGTAAAAGAAAAACTTTCGACATTTCATTTATATTCCCTCAAGACGCTTCATCTACTCTTCAATTTTTCAAAAATATTAGAGTTGAAGTTTGCTTGGTCCAGTGTCGTTCGAATGATTTTTTTTTGGTCATGGGCGCATAAAAATAAATACTATTTATACTATTTTTTATACTTTCTACATCTTGTTTTTAGCATGTTACAACGGTACAAGTATAATTGTCTATTTTATGCATAGTTTAACCACATAACTAGCAATATTACATAATTAGTTTGTGTTTTTTTTGTACTGCATATATCATTAAAAGATATTAAACCGTATTTTTAAACAACGGTCGGTTATGGAACCATTTTCTACAATGCATAATCTTAATAGTTTATACATTTTATGGTGAAGATCTATAAAGAATACAATATAACAAATATTTTGATAGCGGTTTCTAGATCAAGCGCGTATATCCATGCCCCCGCCACCTCATGACATTGAAACCGGTTGTTGGACGGAACAGAATATTTGAATCAGTCGGCGAGTTTGAGGTTGTCATAGATAGGGTTTTTGTCACATTTGGGTTATGGCCAAGAGTAGTTTTGAAAGGTATACTTTCACAGATCTATTTTTTTCCTAGCCAAGTATACTAAAACCCAAATGGTAAAATTCGTAAAAGCAGTCCACATACATATGATTATAATAATTCATGTCCGAAATGTTCAAAAGATTTCATAAATAATTGTTACCTGGTTCCCAGGGCACATTTTATTGGCCATATGAACGATTTGTCATATACACATCCTTTTGCCAATTTTTATCACACTTGTGGTTTCAGTTTTGGTAAACACACTTTTATGACGAGTCATACATCGCCTTATCTTAGGCGTGGCAACCTTTTAGCAAGGTCTAGCGAGAGCAACGAATTGATCTTTGCGACCGAAATACGATATAGTGCATAAATCCTTGATGTATTGTGAATCATCTGTGCAGCTTTGCGGCCAAGACAGAATCCAGATGAGATGACCAAACAAGCATGTTTCCACTAATATTTACCTTATCTACAACGTCGGATTCTAAAGCTAGGTGACAAAAGGTGAGCACTAGGGACGTGCGCGCGCTGAGGAATCCCCTACATTTTCCATTCCACCACCTCGAACAAGGAACGCACATGATAGGATAGAACAACAGGACCGGGCCAGAAGCCCAGAACAGCAGAATATGGACTAAGCATTATCAGTGCTGAATGGGATTCGTTGATTGGCCACCAAGTGCTCTTCGCTCCTCTCCAGTTTGCATCAACCGACGACGAACAGCATCCGGTGCCTCTTTAGTGTGATCGCTACCTGTACTGCCCTCATTTGCAATTATTCAGAGGTCAGCGAGCCGCCGGGAATATCCCATTGCGATTCAGATGCAAGGGGGGCCAGATTAATGGCGGTCCTGTGACCCATATGGTGGTTGCGAAGGCGAACTTGCGTTCTCGATCCTACCTGAAACGATGGTGCAGTGCCCGTCAAACGGCTCTTTGCCGCCGCGAGAAGGCAAGGGAATCCATCCGTAGGAACAAAATGCCAACATGGCCAAGGCAATGGCCGCTCCTAATCTTCTTTCTCTCGACGTGTTCTGGTTGACAGCTTGATCCCAGCGACCGGTATCCGGGAGAGGAGGAATCAGCGCATTTCTTTACCCATTTCGAGCGGTGCTGTTTGCCTGGCTGGATCGGGCGCAGAAAGCTTCTCCTCCTCTGACCTGGATTCTTGACAAATTGGGGCAGAGAGGTTCTTCTGCCCTCTGTGCTATTCTGGGGCTTGATAATGGCGACATGTTGTTCCAGTCGGCCAGCACTCGGAATCTCTGGGAACATATCCGCAAGATTCGCCGGAACCAGGACTTTGATAACATATAGTACCAAGCCGGATCCGTTGACGAAGTACGTCGACGCCATTATATTATTCTGTTTCGTGACGCAATTGTTACCGGAACATATGACGCCATTGTTTTCGTGGATTAAATCAATTGATAAGTTGCTTATATATTCAACATATTCTAGGCGCAAAAGGGCATACACGTTGCTCCTACAAATAGGAACATGGCCATAGGAAAACAAAAATTAATCACCACTACTAGTGCTTGGTAAACTAGATATTTTGATAGTGGTAATTTCCTTATCCATTCCTGTACCCCAAAGGGCAAAACGATCACAGCTACTTAGCCTACAGCCTACTCTGAATATTTTCGTGGGATCTACTAGTGTGTCACTTCAGCATAACACAAACGTTTGACCTGAATTTTCTATCCACCCATGGACACCAGCTCCGAGCAGAGACCAAGCAAAGAGAGCAGCTAGAGATTAACTTGCTCCTGCTGCAATGCAATGTGGGACGACGCCCGTGAGTAGGTTTTCACCAAGGGGGCTGTTGTTGGATCCCTTCATGGGATTATATAGTATAAGCACTAAAACATGTCTAGATATATATGTTTGGTAAGTAGGTTGAGTGACTTATATTTTGATACGGAGGGAGTACTAGTGCTTGGTATACTAGATATTTTTGCGAAACACGGTACAACCTAAATGAGAACGTCACCTCCCACTGAAGAATATTCCGACTAAATGAGAAACACCAGCGTCAAACCTAGGATTTGAACTCTGGTGGGCTGGGGGTACAACCACCCTCCTAACCATCCAACCACAGGTTGATTCTCAGTATACTAGATATTTTGATAGTGGTAATTTCCTTATCTGTTCCTGTACCCCAAAGGGCAAAACGATCACAGCTACACTTAGCCTACTGTGAATATTTTCGTGGGATCTACTAGTGTGTCACTTCGGCATAAAACAAACGTTTGACCTAAATTTTCCCTCCACCCCAATGGATACACACCAGCTGGGAGCAGAGACCAAGCATAGAGAGCAGCTAGAGATTAACTTGCTCCTGCTTGCAATGCAATGTGGGGCGACGCCAGTGAGTGGGTTTTCCTCGAAACAGGCTTTCGCCTTGCTATATAAATATAGCAACCAACCGAAACAACTGTGAAACCACTGCTGGGGCAAAACAGCACAAAGCATGCCCAAAAGAAACAAAAGAAGAAAACAAGAGAAAACAATGCCGACACCGGCGGTTAGACGAAAACGGAGATGACTCTCAACCGCTGCGCCCTCCGAAGAATTCCACCACGCTCCTAGCGCTCCGAAGCACCACGAACCAAGCAACACCTCAAGAGGGGATGCGACGACGACGACGCTGCTGCCCGGACGGTTCCTAGGGTGACCTCGGGAACCATCCTAGGGTTTCCCCCGGTTCGCAACAGGGGATAGAGAAGAGGTATACCCAACGCCCTTCAGGAAGGGAGGCGACACCCTCAGGCGTCGCCGCGTCGGTGTCGAGACGACTCTGATTTCTCCTAACCTCCAAAAAACCACACCCCCGGGCCCTCCGGAACGCTCCACCAATCCTGCCACCCACCAGCGCACGCCACCACGGTTTTGCAATCATCACCGCCATCTCACCGAGGACCATGTCGCGAGGCCGGTAGGACCAAGAAGCAAAGGCGACGGCTTGGGTCAGCGGCACAGCAGCACCCGGGAGGGATCTTCCTCCACCGCCGGGAAGCGGTAGCCGACCGGATGCAGTAGCCGGACAGACCAGGCCCTCACTGGCCCAGCCGAGCCCGAGTGGGCTCGTGAAGTCTAGCCGCCGCACTGCAGCAGGGGCGCCGTCGACGCTGCCATCCCAAGCTCCTGCCTCTGCTCGTTGTCCACCGGAGAGACGCCACCACGCCTGCTTCGGCCCGCCCAGGCCCAAATGGGCCCCAAAGGGCTCAGATCTGAGCCGAAGGAGGCCGGCCGGGAGCAGACTACCGCGCCCTCGCCGGTCAACGACCGTCGCCGCCGCCAACGCACGCCTCCCCGCCGCGGTAGCTCACGCCGCCTACCTGGGCCGCCGCCAAACCGAGGAGCACCACCGCCGTTGAGGGATCCCGCCCCCCTGCGAGCGAGCGGGTAGAAGCTGGCCCGCCGCCGCCAGCCCCAAGCGGGAGAGGCCCGGAGGCCTACGCCGGCGGCGGCAGGGGAGAGGGCAGGAGTCGTTTTTCAGTGAGTGGGTTTTCACCAAGGGCGCTGTTGCTGGATCCCTTCTTCATGGGATTATATAGTACAAGGAGATAGTTTGGTTGCCAAGTAAATATATTACAATTTAGAAAATAATTTAAACTAATTCTAATCCTGATTGATTTAGGAAATTCCCAGCGGACCGCAGCACCGGTATCCGGGAGAGGAATCAGCGCATTACCCACTTCGAGGGGTGGTATTAAAATTTGGTTGGGCTCTCGTGGCTCGATCAGGCGCAGAAAGGCTTCTCCTCTGACCTGGATTCTTGTCAAATCGGGGTAGAGGTTCTTCTGGCCTGTTCCATTATGGGGTTTGATAATGGCAACATGTTATTCCAGTCGGCAAGCACTCCGAATCTCGGAGAACATATCCGCAAGATTCGCCAGAACCAGGATTACTATACTACAAAGTCAGATCCCACCTTGACGAAGTATGTCGACGCCATTATTCTAGGTGCAATAGACACGCACGTTGTTCCGATACAAAATACGTACGAAGTACGGCCATATATACAGTGCACACAACAAAAACTAATCACCACTACTAGTGCTTGGTACTACTCCTAGCACTGGATAGTGGTAGTTTACCCTTTCATATCCATTCCAGTACCCAAAGGGCAAAACCATCCCAGCCTACTGTGAATATTTCCATGGGATCCACTGGTGTGTCACTTCAAATCAAAATAAACAAACGTTTGACCCTGAATTTTCCCTCCACCCCAATGGATACGCGCCAGCTCTACTGCGCCTAGAGCTTGCTGGTGGTGCAATGCGGCGATCGAGGGGCGACGCCAGTGATGAGTGGGGTTTCACCAAGCGGGCAGTAGGTCGCTGGTTCCAAGTCGTTTTCTTCTTCTTCTTCCTTCTTTGTTTATGCGCGAAAGGATCGGTAGTAGAGGCTTTGACTTTTGCAGGAGCCATCAAGATCTCCACGGCGGTGCCCGATCGAGGCGCTGCGCTCTATCCTTATCGGTCCGCCTAAAGACACTCTTCGCGCTGTCCCTTCCTTCCTGGCTGGTCCCAAGATTTAGATATTTTGTGTACTACTAATAGTAGGCGCAAAGTCACCGAGAGATAGGAAGCGGCATGAATCTAGCGGCCCCATTGACACTCTCGCTGTAAATCGTTGACAAAGGATAGTACTACCCCGGACTATTCATTTAGATCGATTTTGTTGGCAAAATCCCACTTTGGGATATTCTCCTGCACCGGATGTAAAAAAAAAGGAAAAAATGCGTACATCTCGATATTTTGTGTGTGCACACCAGTTTCGCAAAAACATGACATTTTTTGTGGACTGTGTAAGAAAACATTAAAAATGTCTCGTAAAACGCCTTTTTAGCACCAAATTTCGTCTTTCTACACACGACGCAAAAAACGTCGGTTCTACGTGAAACGATTTTACGAGCAGACAGATTGCCGAGATGTACGCGTATTTTTTTTTCTTTTTGACATTCTGAAATATGTTTAAATCGGATTTGAAATGAGTCTTTTAACCGTAGTAGACTTGAGGTTTGGGTTGAACAACCGAACAAGTATGACGGTCGCTCTCTGTCTCTCTCCCAGAAAACATCAACAAATTTTGGTTACTGTTTCCGTCTCCGACTTCGTTGTAAACAAGAATGAAAAGAAAAGTAATAAGAAGATACCCCATGCGCTGCGAGATGACACCAGTGGGGCAGAAACCTTTGAGGACCTGAAACCCTGGCCGAAGAAAGGCTAAGCGCGCGATGGACCAAGCAAATCTGAGGCCATCCCGGGCGACAGGGACACCGCCGATCTTCACCAGATCTTTTCCTCTTTTTCGCGTGTGTGCGGCGCTTCGCATATGTTTCACGCGCGCCCGTCTCCAAATCTTCGGCGATGTTTACGCTGCGATGGCGGTGACGGCGAGTCGACTGCGACGTCGCCATTGACTTGCTTGCCACTGCCTGATCTCTGCTCCTCGCGTGTCAGCCGGCTACTCCCATCCGATTTCATCTCACGTACGAAGCGTTTTCGTCACCCAGTGGTCACCAGCAAAACACTAGTGTTAACTCCAGGTACAACACGATGAGCTCATGGTAGTTCTGGTGGTTTGAGGTCGACTCATGGTGGAACTTCACACGGACGGATCCCTGCAGCGGCCACCAGCTGACGGCGACGGTGCCACGAGCTAGCGGCTGAACCAGAACCGACGCTGCCACAAGCTAGCGGCTGAATCAGGATCGACTCAGCGCTGACATGCACTGCCCCCAATTATTGTGCTCGTGCGTGCGTCTCCTCACAAGGATCTCACAGATTCTGATCACTAAGCCAAAATGAAGATCCCGTTGATGAATATCTCATACTATAGAACAGCACAAATATACAGCAAATATACACCAAACTTATTCATATCAGGAGCTGCAAAGGTTAAAGATCCGGTATGAAAGTGGGAACAATCAAATCGCAGCCTCTCCGATTCTTCTGTCGCCACAAGTCACTGAGAGACAACCAATCTTATCGTCATCTCCAAGCATAATATGGAGGCCATAGCTTCAGTAAGAGTGCACAAGTCGTAACTCAGAACAGAGAGCGGTGTTCCTTTGATCGAGAAAAGAACATTTTCTTGGAGAGAGCGAAGCCACAGACCCAAAATTCGGTGGGACATTAAAAGACCCTACTATTGATAGTGGGAGGAAAGTCCACACCCCCACAATTCACACACAAGTTAAATTCCACATTTCTCTGACAGCCTACTAAATATTCCACGGTTACACATTCTGCAGAAGACAACAAAATCACCCGTCCTTGTGGGTTCGGCAGATCAGGTTGGTGCAGGTCCTTCCCTATTTGCCTTTGTAAAATGGGGATTGAGCAGCTTCGAAACCGTGAACCCGGTGAAAGATTCGACTTGGAATAGGTTCTTCAGCTTCTCGTCACAGATTATCTTCCTCCGGTCAGAAGGGTCCTTCAGAACCAACAAAGACAAAAGCAGCTAAGTTTGATGCGGCGATATTTGCTATAATCGCAGGAATTCAAACTACGTAATCTCTTCCTTGATACTTCAGACGATCAATTTCAGCATCTCGAAATCCAAAGAGTAATGGATGTGTTTTAATATACTACCTCCGTCCCGGTTCAAAGGGCATGCATGTCAATTTTCTGGGCCCTAGGTAGTCACTGATTTGGGCTGAAAACCATGCTCTAAGTAAAAGGGAATTAAAGCAAATGCGCCCAAAAGGTGGGGGGATTTTGGAACTGCATGATTTTTGAAATGTGCCCTTTGAACCGGGACAGAAGGAGTACGAAAGGAATGCCTGAGTTGCTCCGACAAAACAATTAATACAGAATAGAAAAATAATAGACCTAGTATGGTCCATCTCCATCACTGCCAACATTTTCTCAAAATATTTCACTCACAGAAGTTTGTTTTCTAGGACATTGAAATTCATAAAACGAGGTGATAAAAAGTGTACTGGACTCCATACCATAATAATGATTTGATTACAAGTGCTGCTGATCGAATATGTGCATGATTTAGAGCAGAAATAGTCCTTGCAACTATAGTAACACCAAAACAGTATGAATTTCAATGGCTGTTTGAAAAAGACAAGTAAAAGCTCACGACAGATTATATAGAACAACATTTCTCTAGTCTAGACCTATGTCATACATCCCAGCTATCCAAATTGTACAATATTAAGATGTGAAATTACTTATTAGGCCTCAGGATGCAGGATATCATTGCAGATTTGCACCTTTCACACAAGTTAAAATTCCTTGCTATTCCACATGATCAATTTCAACATTTCAAAAATTCGAAGAGTTAATAGATGTATTTGAACATACAAAAGGAATGCCTGAGTTTTCTGACAAAAAAACAAATAGCAGAAAATAACAAACCCAATATGGTCCATCTCGACCGATACCTCCATTTTGTCAAAATATTTCACCTACAGAAATTTGCATTCTAGGACTTTGAAATAGATAAAACGAGGTGATAAATAAATGTACAGGATGCCATACCATAATGATGATTTGATTACATGTGCTACTGTCGAAAGTGTGCATGCTTTAATGAAGAGTTAGTCCTCGCAACTATAGTAACACCAAAACAGTACCCCAAGCACTACAGCATTCTTGTGATTTTCAATGGATGTTTGAAAAAGACAATTAAAATCTCACTTTAGATTATAAAGGACGAGATTTATGTAGGCTAGAGCTGACATACATCTCAACTATCCCAATTGTACAATATTTAAGATGTTAAATTACGTATTAGGCCTAAGGATGCAGGATTTGCAGTTAACCAAATAACACCACGGATCTCAAACTATCATATCAGGAACACTTGGAAATCTGTAAGATAATCTGTAAGCATTGCCGTGGGAATAAGAATACACTCGAATCTATATGGCCAGATGGTAGTGTGGTAATCATAGGTGATCCAGATGATACTTGGTCAGGAGTAGGGTAGCAAGGCATCATATGCTTTATGTATAACTTAGTAGTTGTTAGCAGAGAAATACCATCCATTCAGTAACATTACTTCTCCAGCTCATATGCTAGAGCCACGTGCCCAAAAGTGACAGGTTAGATGACTTTAAACAGCAGTCAGTGCAGATAAAAACCATAAGACAACAATAACTACATAAGCCTTACCACGCAGTCGAAATTTTTTCTACATGCACAATTACATGTGCCGTTCTATCAACAAAAAGCTAAACCACTGAGTAGTTAAAATTGATATTATCACAAACAGTAATGGGATATCCAGGAAAAGAACATTTACCTGCAAATTATTCTGTTTTATATAATCCCACATTCTCTTCACAACGTCGGATCGTGACAACATACTCTCACCAGTGCCGATAAAGTTTGCTAAATCTTCTGAAAGTTGAACGGGCGCAAGAAGGCCAGATGCAGACCCAGAGGATCCACCTTTTTGCTTGTTTCCTGGAAAAAGGACATTATATCAACAGCCTTACAGGAATAAAAACTCAAGCTGTACAAAGCTAAGTAAATATTTTTTTTAACCTTCGCTTCTGTCTCTCTTCTGAGGCTTCTCTTTGGGTTTGGGTGTCGATTTCTTAGGTGAGACAGGACCTAAAAAACACAGAGAAATAAGTACTTCAGAGCTAGGTTAGGTGGAGAGTAATAATTTAGATATATACATGTCAATGGGTGAAGGAGTCTAGCTATGACACATGGAACCAGCTACATCATTTACTCCTGTACAGACATATTAAATGGCAAAGGTCTTAACCTAGGTAATAAGCACAAGATGATTAATAAACCAGCCAATATTTAGTCCTTATAGCAAGTTCCGAACATAGGCAAACTAAGGTTATACAGTTATGATTATATAACTATCAACAGATACATTCTTATACACCAGGTGATACTTATACCAAAATAAACTGTGGTTTTTGTTTCGGCCATCACAGCATGCAACTCTATTAGCTGAGATCCATGCTAGGAGGGCAACATTTTTGCTACACTATTGACATACGAAATTATGTTCTAGTACTGCCATCAACTTAATAGATTTAAATTCAATACCTACTTGCAAATAGTATGTTTTTAGATTGTGTTAGCATGCATATCTTTCTTTTAGCAGGCAAGTACGAGTATTGTATGACATGATGGAAATTATAATGGATGCAGTGTATCCCTTTTTTTATAGTAATACACTAATTCCTCATGTCTGTCGTGCACATGTGTGCTTGTCTTGCAGAGAGAGAGAGAGAGAGAGAGAGAGAGAGAGAGATACCCTCGGAATCTAACGGCCAGATATGCTTGGTCAAAGCTTTATTCATCTGGAACATATCGATTGAATTGACGTTAAATATCTTCTTCAATGTTTCATCACACAGTATCTTCCTCCTATTGCTTGGGTCTTGCAAATTATTTTCTTTGATATATGCCCAAAGTTTCTTGACAACCTGGAAAGCGCATCACAAAATAAGACAAGAAATATTGCATGATCAATTAATCTATCATTCATTTGATATGAGATTTTGAAGTGACAATAATAAGAAAGTGAGGTTTACCTCTGTCCTGGCTAACTCAGAGGCACCGACAAACTCTTGAAGTGTTTCGGAAATGCTGCATAACTTGGTGAAGCCACCAGCCTTTCTCTTGCCATCACCCAACCTATGACATGATAACATTTCATTTTAAACAAGACTATGGGTATGGTATTGCAACTTAGAAAGAGTAAATATTATCAATAAGAGAGGTCATGCAACTTTCTAACAGTCTGTGAATCTTGAGTTGTCCACAGTATTTCGTTCTAATCTGCATAACCACTGGATTCACCAATTGTGACTGTGGAACTAGTGAACCTGAGTGCGAACTTAATTGTAGTAAGACGTTGTGTTTAAAGGAACCACATTGACTGGTCCATAACTCTAAAATCTTCAGTAGCTAATTTCCACCTTTTAAAATATATTCATAGTGCAATAAAAAAAAATTCCCAACTTGAGTAATAATAATGCCTAACTAGTATAAAAATATATATCACCAATGATCAGGAAGCAAAAGGTATACTAGAGCGCCAAAATGTACACCAAGAGCAGGTCTACCAGACCTACACAAATATAAGTGGCTTATCCACCATCGAATAGATCAAAAGATGACAAAATATAGAACAAATAGGCACATGATAGCAGAACAGCAATTGTCGAGTAATTGTGTTGCTTTAAGAAGCACACCCTTCAGTATACATGGATGCTTCCACATGTTTAGATGGTACATTGGTGGTGTATGCACCAACTCACGCCCCCACTCGCACACACAAAATGCAACCACGAAATTTCCAACCCATTTGAATGTTCCTGTCCTGAGCAGACCCGGATAGGTGTAACTGCAGCGTCTGTTCTGATTGTGTGTGTGTGTGCTGGGGGGGGGGGGGGGGGGGGGTATTCACTTGATTTTAACTCATATAAGCATTAAAATGTCTGGTGCATGAAACATCAAAATGCATGAAAGGTGGACAGCACAATGGCATTAACATCACTAGAAGTTGCAGCAGATGATCCTGCAAGACTCATTGATACATCAGCCTCTAGCAAATCTAAGCACTAAGACCAAACAACATGATGCAACCGCAAACGACCAAAAATACAACAAATGCAGCCACAAGGTGTTCCGTGCACACAGCAATCAGAGAAAGTAAGCCATCTAAATCCCAAATGACGACAGTAACAAGAACAGAAGAATGTGGTAAACAGCAACCATCGCAAGAAGAGGAGAAACCACCAAGAGCAATCAGGAAAACGCAACAAGCTGAGCACGGTACCATCAACAGACACCTGAGAAAATTTAGCTAAAAATAATAGAACAAATGAATCGTGTCAGAGCAAATCGAAAAGCAATTCCAAAAATGCAAACAAAACCTTGCCGACCAATTGGTTTTCCAGCGGCACGACAAACCAGACGTCATTTCCCCCCACTGAGATAGCAGCTTTACAGTAGCGGTAATAGCCTAAACACGGCAATGGATGCGACCCCAGAAGACCACAAGAATGTTCCTGAATCCTTGCTACTATTGGGACCAAGAAAATAGACATGCGATTGCACAGTACTGCCACATACTCTGACAGATCGACGGAAACAGGGGCGCCCAATGAACCCTAAACGAGGCAGCAAATGCAGAGAGATAGACAGAGAGCGAAAGCCCCTCACCGCCGCTTCTTCTTCCGGCCGCCACCGTTATCCCCTTCTTCCTCCTCCTCCTCTTCCTCTTCCTCTTCTTCCTCCTCCTCTTCCTCCGGCTCGGCCCCCTCCGCGCCACTACCCTCTTCTCCCCCGGCCTCCAGTATCACCTCCTCCGGATCCTCCTCCTCCGCATCCTCCGGCTCAGCCTTGTCGGCAACTCGGTGAGCAGGAGGTCGACCTGCTCCCGGACGAAGGTCTTCTTGTCGGAGAGGTCGACCGCGAAGTCCTCCTCGAGGCGGCGGCGCAGGGCGCCGGTGGTCATGGTGGTGAGGTCCGACTCCCGCAGCATCTCCCGCAGCCGCTCCACCAGCTCCGAGTCCGACACCATCGCCGCCTGGTCGGTCCTCTCGCCTCTGGCTCTGGCCTCTAGGGGAGCGTGGGCGTGGCACGCCGGTGGGATGGGAGGGGGGCCTCGCTGCTTCGCTTCGGTTTCGGTTTTCGCTTGGGCTCCAATGTGGGTTTTGCTCCGCGGGTCCTCTGGCCCAGATACATCCGTCCGTCGTCACGTTTTTCCATGGGTTTTTTCAGCTTTCTTTCGGCCCCTTTTGCTTCCTTCTGCCGTTGCGATGACGTGATAGTGTGACGGTCGTTGTTGCCGCTCAAGTGGACGTCAGAATAAGATGTTGTTGCTCAGGGAAAAAACTAGTGTGGAAAGTGGTGATCTACTATGTTACTATTTGGGTTCACAATTTGCCTTTTACATACCATGTTGTTCGAATGTTGAACGATTAAGATCAAGTCTTCCATGACGTACTTGTGCAAAGGTACTTATTGTGTTTTTTTAGAATAGCACTCCCTCCATCCATAAAAAAGATGTCTCAAATTTGTCTAAATTTGTATGAATGTAGATGTCTGAACTTTGTCTAAATTTACATGTATCTAGACATATTTTAGCGTGTACATAAATGCAATGCCATCAAAAAAAAAAAGTGTACATAAATGCAAATTTAGACAAAGTTGAGACATCCTTTTATGTGCGGAGGAAGTAATAATAATCGTAAAGGTTTTGAAGGTCACGTTCAAATGTACTTATGATATTTATTTTCACATGGTACTTATTGTGATAATAATAATAATCGCATGTGTTTTTTGGGAGAGGAGATCTTTTCACCAAAGAAGATTTAGGGTTTTCACTGCTCACAACACATAGGCACAAACGACGCGAAGGAAACAAATAGTTGTCTCAAACTTGCGGTTCCGCACTCACAGGGTCCCATCTATCATGGCTGGCTATATCTATTTACATAAGTGAGCAAGAGTGGAGGTGAATCCATAAATCCAACGGATGATGTGAATTTGGAGGTGAAAACACCAGTGTTACTCTAACACTCTCAATCGAATGAATGCTACGGCGGTGGTCACAACAAACCATCCGAGAAGGTGGGTCACGACACATCCTTTATAGGAGTAATTAATTGTGTCGCTGATATGATTATTTTCAGAATATTTTCCTACATGTACCATTTTACATTGTTCAAACACAACAAAATTTACGATTCACACTTTATATATCCAAACATAATTTGGAACTGGATGCTACCCTTCAATTTCAACTAGTGAACCCCCTTCTAGAATTGCGGTGGAGAGGGGTCTTTAGAAGAAAAAAAATACTAGGTCTATATGTATTGTATTTGAAGTCCACCATTTGCTAAAACTTCTAGTCCGTGGGATTTCAAAAAGGAGCTAGTCCCAATTTAAACAGGAAGCTAGCTCCGTCGAGCAATCTTACTATGCATACTTAATTTTCAAGGTTAAAATTGTAACTAACTGTGTCAAAATTTTACTTTCAATGTGGAAACCGGTAATGGTTATGCCAGGTTTATTCGATCCCGAGGATAGAAAAGTTGTTCATTACCTTTATATTGATCTACAAACACTTCGAGGTGCAACAAGAGAATTCGATTTAGATAACATAAACCTCCAAACAACAACTTTGACATTGGATGCCATTTCACTTGGCATCCCCCCCCCCCCTCCCCCCCACATTTCAATATCACGATTGAATACCTACATCCAAACAAAGCCTTATTTGTGTTCCATACCGTATTACTAGTGGCGGGGCTATGTACAGTATGGGGGGCCGTTGCCCCCCCTCCTCGTCCAAGAAAATTTTAGTTTTTTTTAGCTGTCATAAGGGCTTTATTCAACGACAACCATAAGGGGAATACAATCAGTAGGCTGGGCCGCCCACAAATGGCGACCAAAAGATATAGCTAAAGAATTCCTAGCTATGAAATGCGTCACACCTGCAAATGGGGTGAAAGTGACGGTCCAATATGGACCAAGCCAAAAATAGCAAGTTAAATATAAGTAGTTAAGGCTAATAAGTCGCGATCTCCCGACCCATCTCCCATACTACCGATTCTAGTCACACGATGCCATCTATCTCCCAAAGAACGAGTATAGCCGAATTAAGCAACTGCGTCGACGCAATATACTTTGATGTATATATATTAGTAGTCGTGCCAAGTGAAAACATCCCACTTTGACGTGATGTTTAATTTGTACTCTTGCGCAATACGGGTCAAAATATGCCGTGATGTTATATGGACCGATTCAACTCAAGCAAGTCAAACTATACATGAAGCCAAAAACAGGTGTATATCAAAATTGTTTATCTGCAACGCAAATCCAAATGCACGATGTAATATTGATCATTTCGAACGAAGCATCTATTCTGTCGAGAAGCTACCCAGGATCTCACAATTTTTGAGATCGGCCCGTCAAACTTTGATGCAAGCGATTTATTACTTTCATACGCACCAGTTAGTTTGGCATTGGAAAAGTAGAACTCCTTTGGGGACAAGTAGTTTCATAGTAATCGTAAGATCTGTGCTAGCGGTATAATCAAGTTGGACTAGAATCCGCGGTAAAGGGAGAGCTTTGTTGTTGATCTAGTGTCTGGTTCGATTTAGATGTGTCAAAGAAATGGTGTGTCTCTATCCAAAGAAAAACTTTGCCACTCTAAGAAAAGACGGCGGCACCGAATGCTGAGAACGAAAGCGAGGATGAAGATGGAAAGATCGGGAAGAAGAAGGGAACGGAACAGGAAACAAAAGTGTGTGACGTGTAACCGGAGACATTGACTCGCTGGAGTTCTTCCCCAAGCCGCGTGGCCCACCCCGCCCGCTCGAGTGGAGGAAAAAAGGCCGCAGCGAACCAGCTCCCGGCTCCCGAGAAAAGAAAGAGAAAACAAAATGGCGGGGGGTCGTCGTCTCCACCGATCCCCTCCTCCCCACGACGCCATTACCACTGCTGTGACCACTAGCTAGGGTTTCCTTCCTCTCCCGTGGACCCCACCACCATAAGCCCCCCCCCCCCCCCCCCCCCCCCCCCCGCTTCCCGATGCCCTGGTGGAAGCGCTCCGCCTACCACTCCTCCTCCGCCTCCACGCCCGCATCCCCGGCCCGCGCCTCCACCTCCCGCATCCCGCGCGCCGATGGCGGGGGCGACCTCGCCGACCACCAGCCCCGCCTCACCAGGGCGCGCCGCCTGCGCCACGTCGACGACATCGAGGTCGGGGTCTCCGCGCTCCGCATGGGCGACTCGCCCACCGCCGCCTCCTCGTTGCCCGCCAGGAGGGACGCCTTCCTGTCCGGGCTCGCAACCGCGGGCTCCACGCCGATCTCGAGGTCCCCGAGCAACATGGAGGTGGCGCCCGCGAGGTCCTCGTCCACGCCCATGCTGCTGCCCCGCCCCCTGCCGCTGCCCCACGACGACGACTCGCCCTGCCGGGGCTCTGGGAGGCCGCTCCCCTCCCCGAGGCTGCTCGACGGGGACTGCAACGGCTCCAATGATTTCCCGGGGCTTGCGGAGCCCGGAAGCGAGAGGTCGTCCACGTTTCCAAGGTGATGGCCCCTTTCTGTTGAGCTAGAAGTGATTTCTCACTGAATTTGGGATTATTAACAATCTGGACACATAAATAGCGATGTTTACTTATACAGTTATACTGTGTCACTAGTAGGATGCTCAGCACTTTGTAGGGCAGAATGTTTTGAAGTGATTGAGAACAGTTTAGGTGAACAATAAAGGACCAGGATTAACCTTTGCTTCAAATATAGCCATCGTGACAATATGGAATTATCTTGGATCAGGGCTTCAGGCATACATTTCTGCGTAGTTGCACTGCACTCCAAACCAATACGATTTTGGAATTTCTGTGAACTTATTAGCTTATACTAGGAGAATATGGTACCTTAGCAAAACTAGGATGATATGTCAAAAAGTTACTATGTTTTTGGACCCCCAAAATTGAGTTGAGACGAGTTTCTGTTTGGTGCTGTAATTATGAATTGAACATGTAAACTAATACCCAGTGGCCGGTAGCATTTGCACATAATGATGATTGGTTAAGCCACTGCCCATTTATTAGATCTTGACACGATAGGAAAAGGTGACTTTGATTGTGATGTTAACCGGTGAGTAACTGAGATCGTTTCAGAACTGAGATCGTTCCAGTACTGAAGTCAGTTAAGTGTAATTTGCTTTGATTGACCTCCATGAAGCTGCTAGTAAAGAAGATTAAACATGAACCTGGTTGTTAAGTAAAATTCTAATGTCATATTTCAGACAAGTGATACTGTTACATTGTTCCGTGATCAGCAGAAAGCTCATATGCGACGGCTTGCATGTTTTTGGGCTTATTTTTTGCCAGTTTTCTCTTCTGTAAACTTTCCATGACACACTGATCAGATTAGCTCCATATCCGACAATTTTTCTGATGCTGTAATGTCTCTGATGATAGATTTGTGTCCCAAACTGTTCAAAAGATTGCCGAGCACAATGGATTAAGGTCAGATGGCACAAATGGGGCCATCTGTGGTCAACGGAGAAAGGGATTTAAAGATAAATTCAAGGATAGCTCAGCTGAAACTTTGAACTTTAGGTTGAATATTCCCGCTAAAAGTGCCCCAAGCAGCGGGTTTTCAAGTCCTGTACAGAGTCCTCGAAGATTAAGTAATGTAGACTTCTCATCTGGTGGAATTTCCATCCAAGGTAGCAATGTATTGTCAGCACAATCAGTATGGTCTCCGGATCTATTGGGATCTTCATCCCCTTCACCTGAAAATTTTGTGGGTGGCCAGGAGCGATCTCCTCGCTCTCCTCGCTCCAGTCCGTTGAGAAGTCCTGCTCTTAGGTCAAGATACCCAAGTGCACCTCCATCACCAATGCATCCAAACATGTTCCCAGAGAACCACTTTTCTCGTCCTGAGGGCAATGCGAGTGTCAGTTTTCACCCATTACCCCTCCCTCCTGTTTCTGTGAGCCCAAAGCAAACAAATTTTAGCCACCAGTCAGTCCCAAAAGTCGAGACACCATCGATGGCTGGTCAGTGGCAAAAAAGAAAGCTCATCGGCAGTGGCACATATGGATGTGTATATGAAGCTACCAATAGGTATGTTAAATGCATCCGTGTTACTGATAATTGTTTCATTTAAGTTTTCAACATCCACTCATACCAACGTACAGGCACACTGGAGCTCTTTGTGCCATGAAAGAGGTTAACATAATTCCTGATGATGCAAAATCAGTTGAGTCTCTGAAGCAATTGGAACAGGTTCGTCCATACCTATGTTGATGTTGTTTATTTCAGTAGTATGGAGATCACTATGTTCTTGTTTAATGTGATTGTTAAACAATGTTCTCTTCTTGCCGAGGATTAAACAACATAATTTTTCTTATGCTCACATTTGGTTTGCCTTTTACTACTGTACAATACTTTTCAAGTATTTGTAGAACTCTGACCATACTCGTTTCATTTTTCTTGAACCTGGCTGTACACCACTATTTTCTTGTACTATCTAAGGATCATGCAAATATCACACTTCTTCTGACTTGTCATTACCTTTTTCAGGAAATTAAATTTCTTAGCCAATTTAAGCACGAAAACATAGTGCAGTATTACGGCAGTGAAACTGTAAGTTCTACTTGGTCATAATGAGGAATTTACTGTGCTGTATAAATGCTATCTAACGGTTATGTCGATACCTTGCAGACTGAAGATAGATTCTACATATACCTGGAGTATGTTCATCCAGGTTCAATTAATAAGTATATTAGCCAACATTGCGGTGCAATGACAGAATCAGTTGTCCGCAACTTCACTCGCCATATCCTTAAGGGTCTTGCTTTCCTGCATAGCCAAAAAATTATGCATAGGTAATGTTTCTTGTTCATTTTAGCTTTTTTTAATCTGATAATGGTTTGCCATTGGCTCTTTCTTAACTTTCTGAACCAAAACTTTTTCTCCAGCTCTTTACATTACCTCTTTTTATTTCCATGTACGCATTGACAGGTTGCTTTGTCCTATTCTGCCATTCAAACTTTAGTCTGTATTCAGTTCACTTTGTTTTCTTGATCTTCTCATATATCTCTATCCACATCTTAAGGGCTGATTTTAATCCCACTATTGTCTGTTAGCAATTTTTGGTTGCTGAAATGACACGTCGATATAAATCATCATACTTTTGCAGGGACATCAAAGGAGCAAATTTGCTTGTTGATGTCAATGGTGTGGTGAAACTGGCTGACTTTGGAATGGCTAAACATGTGAGTTCCACTTTGCGTCTTGGCCTATATTTTTCTGCTATACTATTGTTGCACATACTCAGTAGTCATTTTACTCCTGATTTTTTTAAAAAATTAAGTGCCTCGTTGCCATCTTTGAGACGATAATACTATTGCCATTCGTTTTTTAGCACTGTGAGAAGGATTAGACCAAAGTATTGCCTGTCTTTAATTATACGCTGCATTATGGAGAATCAAGCACTATGTGTGCCATGAGCTGTTCAGCATAGTTTTTTCACGTACCAATTAGTAGAATCAAAATTTCGAACTGATGGAGAGAAGGTGGACAAACCGCATATACTGTAACACCCACTCTCACGTGTGACTCGGTGATGCCTACACGTGGACAGAAAGAGGGCAGCAGCTATTTTTAAAATTGCGGAAGCCAAAACTTGAACCCAAGACCTCTGTGATATCATATTAAGTTTCACCCACCAACCAGTAGAACCAAAAGTCCGAACTGATGGAAAGAAGGTGGGATATTCACATATACTGTAACAGTTTTGACATTTGGTACAAGTACTTGGTAAAACATTTCAATCAGTTTTTTGATTGGATTGGCTGTTTAAAAAATTCAAACTAGTTTTATGTGGCACTAACTATGACATTACTTCTACATTTGTACTTTATTGCATACTCTGAGAGGGCAATGGATTTACCACTAGAGTTTATTTTGTCCAGTGGACTTGCAATTTTAGGTTTTCCTTATTTGCTACGGAGCTACTTTTCTAACTAATTACCCTTAACTGTTTCTTATTGTTTTCAGTTGAGTACTGCCGCTCCAAACCTTTCATTGAAGGGAACACCATACTGGATGGCCCCTGAGGTGCGAACTGGTTAATCTTCATAATAATCATCATTTTCCTTTTTCCTCCTGTTTGCATCAAGGTTAATTTCAAATTGTCAAGCGCAGTAGGCATAAAAACTAACTGCCGTGCAGAAACTAGTTGTGTTTGCTATTGTAGTTATTTTCTGCCAGCTAAAGTAAACTGCATCACTGTTTCCTTCAGACACCATGCAATGCGTTAATCCACGACATTGCTGTTTCAGATTACTCAGGTAACATATAAGCTGTTATGCCTTTTTAGGCCATGCTCGTGCTCATTCAATGCTTCCAGGAGTTGGAGCTTATAGACCAAATAGGATCAGGATCACCTCCACTCTGAGGCTTCTTCAGTCAGTCAGTTGGAGCTAGAACCACCTTTTTAAAACCAAAAATCCTGTAGGGGCCTTGAATGGTTTGTTAATTGAAAAACTATCTGAAGGTGATCTTTGATGGTCCCACCTAATTGGGCACTAGATTATCCCTGTTCCCAAAATGACCACCCACAACTCCGATGTCAATGGCAATGCACTCCTCGTCTCGCTTCTGGCCCCCTCGTTGCGTTCTCTCTGCCATGTGGTATTGACAACCCTACTGCATACCTTGAGTTGGATCTCTTGACTGTGGATGGTTCCAAGTAATAAGGATGGTGGTGACAGCATCACACTCCCCCATGCACCTTGACCTGCCTCTGGTGCCTCCGCACTTCCCTGTGACGCCGGATCACAACCGCTGCCGCCTCTTCTGAGTCAGATTTGGGCACCACCATGGCTGCCTAGATAGCCATTCTATGGAATATGGATATTAGGCACACAGTTTACTACAAATGGAACTTTCAGCATCCTGTTATGTATACTCTTTGCTTTCCGACACACACTCAGTTTTGAGGTCACTTCTGTCAATATGCAGCTTGCCGGTGCATCATATTCATTCTGAAAATTCTGCGAAACCCAATTGAAACCATGTATTCTAACCCATTGAAACAGGAAAAGTAGTTCAAAACCTCCTGAAATTCGGGCGGAAGTTTCGGTAAACTACATGATTATCTTAATCCCAGTGTTCTGAGACTTTCTGAAACAGTGAAACCCACATGAGAATTGCTAATCCATGTGTTGAAACATTTGTTCTGAAACCTGAAACATTGTTGTAACACTAGTGAAACCTGAAACTTGAGTCTATTTATTGAACAAGGAAGCCTGAGTCCTAAAGGAATGATGCTTCAGTACAGTCATCGTCTCATCGAGCATGAGGAAAACCAGCATGTTCCCTTCGGTGTTGAATCGATGGTGTGTGCAAACATCCTTACAAGGTCATAACTCTCAAATCCCGACTGCCAGAGGTGGATGTGACACTGACAATGCCAGTGAAGGCATTTACGGCGTGTGCCCTTGCACCTGGATGGAGGCCATGGCGAGGTCTCAACTGTTATGCTTGCAGGTGGAGGAAGGAGACCATCCCCATGCGCGGAGGAGCTAAAGGATGCTTTTGGATGAACACAAAGAACACTCGAGATGGTGTGGGCTTGGTTGTCTGATTACGTGTGACCAAGTAGTTGATACCAATCCCGCCGAGCCACGTCAATAATTTTAGCGTATGTTAAATCACGATTTTTCAAGCAGGAAACTGTATGTACCCACCCAAATGCTCTTGTTGCTCCAAGTTTACGGTTTTGTCTTCTCAACGGGAGTTGGAATTGCACGTCCCTGCCTTCTTCCACATCGTAGAAGCTGGCGGGAAATTGGCAAAATAAGGCGTTATTGGTTTCAGGAGGAATAAATAAGAGCCTTAGTAGGCCAACGAGGCTTTTCCAAAGTTTCTTCTTAATTTGTGCTGATAACAAGAGTCTGGACTTGATTGGGAGTTGGAGCTTTTGATGACATTTGATTATGTATGCTGCAGTCTGGTGTGAATGTATGGAAATATGTGCTTATAATCATTTCATGTAGTCTTCTTGTGGACCTGTGCTCAGGAAAAATAAAATAAAACCCAGATGTTCCTAGCGCTCGGAAGGGACTCATGCATTTTAAGTGCTCATGCAATGTGTGTACTATGGCACTTGAGAGCTTTTTTTTCTAACATTAACCATTGAACCTTCCTAAGGTAGTATAGTTTCCATAAATCACGCTAATAACTTTAAACATGTGACAATATGCTCAGGGGATGCTTGCGATGGCCTGGCCCTAGGCTTAAAAGGATTGATAGACTACTCATACTAATAAGGTGATCTTCTTTTCCGGAAGCTCATCTCCACAGAACCCCTCGGTTTAGATTTTGTAACGGCCTTTACCGTATATGCCCTTAAATTAAGGACAAACTTCCATTTACGATCTTAGATTATCGCAGAAGCTTACATTTTGAACTTATTTTCAACCATGAACTATAGTGAAGGGGTAAAGTAAACACGTCTCATAGTTTAGGGTTCAAACTAAATGGTTTACAAGTTTAAGGTTGAAATTTGAACTTCTACAATAGTTCAAGATTGCAAAGTGGACATTTTTTGTTTTAAAATTTAGCAGCTCTAATCTGCAATTTCACTTGATATGAAATCATTTAGTTTGAATGGACGGTTTACTGTAAAATCATTAAAGTTTTTGTTCAGCCAAGTTGTCATTTTAGATTTACACCCTTCTTTTGCTTTTGCCTCTTGGCTTGTTCATAGAACTGTAAGTTGCTACTCATTTCTATATGGCACAGTCACACTTGCGCATTTATATCCCAGGTTGTCCAGGCTACACTTGTAAAAGATGTAGGTTACGATCTTGCTGTTGATATCTGGAGCCTTGGTTGCACAATTATCGAGATGTTCACAGGGAAGCCTCCTTGGAGTGGTCTTGAAGGGGTAAATAATTCGAACCTTTCCCCTTTAGCAAAACTAAGATGTCTTGTATGAGTTGGATTTATGTACTTAGGTTAGCTCGCTTCTCAATACTTATTTATATCTATGAATGATGATAATTGTTACATTGGCATTTTAACATTCGAGTACATTCCATCTGTCGTGATTCTAAAGCATGGAATCTGCTTTACTGTGGTGCAACAGCCTGCTGCAATGTTTAAGGTGTTGAATAAAGATCCACCAATTCCAGATAATTTATCGTCAGAAGGGAAGGATTTTCTGAGAGGCTGCTTCAAGAGAAACCCAGCCGAGAGACCTACAGCAAGCAGGCTGCTTGAACACCCATTCATCCAAAATTCAAATCACTTCAGCCAGAACGCTTCTACACCTTCGCTTGCAGGAATTAAATCCCCAGTAAGCTTCTGTCTGTGGGCTCTGTATCCTTCTGGGTTTCAGGATTTTTGTTCAGTGCATGACTTTGCATGACAATGACAGGATGCTGGACGCTCTGCAAGAGAAAAGAAGTCCTGGAAGACTGACACTGGCCCGAGAGGGAAACAAACAACTACAATTGGGTGTGTACTTTCTTCACTTGTCTGTCTGTATTTTCATGTTTGGCCTGTTCATGAAACTTTCGCACCATTAGAGATCTTGATCCAGTTATTCTTGTATTACCTTTTCTGACCAGTGAAACAAGCAGCTCTAGATGTTCTGGGTCATTGGGTCATCGTTTGCTGGCCCCAACCAGCTTGGAAACACATAGCATGTCCCCTCCGCCAGCGAGTTATAAGTCTAGTCCTGGCTCTGCATCTCATAATACACCGAACGCGAGCGGTATGCATTTTTCAATTGCATACCCTCAGCCTAGTCCATTGCCGAAGCCTAACGGGAAGGAAACATTAAATATGTTTTCGTATTGAAGGCGGAGGTGGGCAAACGCTTGTAAAGTACGGTGGATGTAAAGGACATCCACACGGCATGATTACAATGTGGGCACGAGGGAGCTCTGTGATGCATGTAATGTTTATTTTTTGGTGGGAAATGTGGGTGTTCCCTTTGTAGCATATTATTTAGGATTAGCTGTAGGTAGCTAATGGTCCTAACTGTTGCCAACGCATAGGACACTAGGTATGTAGTTGTAGGAGCTTGTGTGTTGTTCATGTTGTAACCATACCTCGATGTATTGATGATTTTTGGGGTTCAAGTAATAATGCACGTGAATTGGCAACAGAAGAACAAGATGTACGCAATGGATGCTCCGTGAGTTCATTGAAATGTATAATCTTTGTAGTTGTAGCACATTGCTCACTTGGTCTTTGTCAAATACTCCATACGTGTGAGTTTGTTGCTCACGGAGTCAAGCTGGTCATTCTGCCACCCTTGCCTTGCTGACGCCCTGGATGATTTGGAAACACCGCAACGGCTACGTGTTCGACGGCGATCAACCATCGATCAACAACCTCGTTGCCGGCATCAAGGATGAGGCTGCGCTCTCGGCAAGGGCTGGCGCAGCCTGTTTTCCTGCCGCAGACCTGGGACGATCATTAAATTTTGCTTTTTGCTTTATGTTCCCCTCCGTCGAGGCTGTAACTCTGAAACCTGAACCTTCTACCTTTTCAATGAAATGATCTTTTTGCGTTTCCTCGAAAAAAAAAAATCTTCCTAGCTCGGATGCCAACTTGAAGCAAAATATTAAGTTACTGGTGAAGTTGAGCATTTTTGTAGAGTTTTTCATAACCACGACATAGACCGCGTCACAGAGGCTAACCACCGGTATTGCTGACAGCATATGGAGTCTCTGTTGGCACAATAATGGTACGACCATGCAGCATAGTGTGATCTTTTTAGTACTGTGTACTGTTGATTTTATCTTATTAGGAATGAGTAGAGAGATCACGAGTAGTGTGTGGGGCTGGGTAGTGTCAATTCTGAAGACTGTTCTAGGCTTCTGCTACTGGCCAATAGCCCCAGTGGTGCTCTCTTCGTCATTGGTGAAAGAGTCAATTGAACCCATTATTCCGTTATGTATATCTAGAGACATCATGCCCAATTGAATATGAATTCTGCTAAATCATGGAAAATTTATGAAACACTTATCTTAACTAGTTGTGCTTCTATCTTTAATTTGTAAAAATTACAAGCGTGTAGCAGCTGTTTTTCTGTTGTACAATTAGAATTATTTTTGGAATGTTATGGAGGAAAAATAATAAGGAAACATTAAAAAAGATGGGAATTTCTGGTCTTCAAGAAAATTTTAAAATACAATATTTGGCACGGAAATTATTCTATTTGGATTTAAATGGGTACGTTTTCAAGGTATTTTCTACTCCCTCCGTCCGTAAAAAGATGTCTCAACTTTGTCCAAATTTGCATGTATCTACACATGAAACATGTCTAGATGCATGTAACTTTAAACAAAGCTGAGGCATCCTTTGGTGAACGGAGGGAGTAATATTTTTGTGACGCGGCGTTGATATGGCTTTACCGACTCAGCTTTAGATGGGCTTGATGTGACAAGGTGAGCCCTAGGTGTTTGATGCGGTATTATTATTGTCTCTCCATTATTTTGAAAGCGAAGGCAAAAGATTTGTCTTATTGATTAAATAAGAAGGAGAGCAACGGAAGTTTTACAACTCCACACGAACGAGCAAGAACGCTCATTTTACAAACCCAAGCGAGCGAGAGAGACGCTCACAAAAGCACGCAAAAGACTACTCTCCCAGCATGATGGATCCCAAGTGCTTAGCCCCGGCGGCGCTCTACAAGGCCGACTCGGATTTGATCCGCACAAAAATCACCGATGGCATGGTGGAAATATGGCGGAAAACGCGCGCATTCCTTTCGGTCCAAACCTCCCAACAAACAAGCATAATCAGGGAAGCCAAGGATTTTCGCCGAGTGCCGTTGTTGTAGATGACGGAATTCCACCACTCTTGCATGGAACTGAAGGAGTGCCATTGGCTAGTGTCGATCGTTGAGAGCCCTAGCCAAGCGATCACCATGTTCCAAATACGGATAGTGAAGCGGCATTTGAAAAAAAGATGTGTAGCGGATTCATCCTCCCTCTTGCAAAGCTGACATTGTATAATTTCCGTGCCAAATTTTCATAAAATTTCCATTATTATTTGTAAAAAAATGATGGGTAGCGGCATTTGTCTCTCCATTATTATTTCAACATCAATCAACTGTGGAGAAATGTGCCAGATTCACAAGTCTTCTCTGACATTGTATCGGTTACATAATGGGTGTCCTCTGTAGCTCAGCGCTCTACTAAGAATAGTCATACACATTTCCCCACACATGCTCTGTAACCTGGCGTGTGAAGAGCTGATGGTAAGTCACCCAAAGATTTTGCTTCTTGCATAGAGAAGACAACTACAAACCCTTGGGAATAAAAGTTCTGTATTTCGTCAGTGTTACATTGCGTGAGTACAGGTTCTCAAGTCTCAACTCATCCTCCTTTCGGAATGGTTAGTTTCCGCCTCGCTCAAAAATCCAAATAGATGGAAATAAAGCGACTCATGTTCATCATTATTCACTGAGGGGTGATCCTCAAATCGATTCCTAAGCTCATGCCGTTGTAAGCGAGCGGCGCGTACATCCACATCTCGTCAGAACTCAGCACCTGATCACGAAAAACTTATCTGGTAAGGCATCAGAGTAGCAAAGCTCCTAGAGAGAGAGAGAGAGAGAGAGAGAGAGAGAGAGAGAGAGAGAGAGAGAGAGAATTGGTTGGAATACCAGGACTTTGGGCTTTTTTTGAACAACAAACTTTGGGCTTAATTACCTTGATCTGTAGCTGCAAGAACTTGACGTAGAGGACTGCCTCCTCAAGCATAGTGCTGAGATCCACCTGCGAAAATATTTCACAACAGTCAGAAAACACTATGAAAGCAACAAATTTTTAGTAGCTAGCACAATCTATTATTCCGTTTGTTGTACATAATGGATACAACAGAAAGGATTTATTACTTTGGTTCCGTTGGGTACTAGCTTCTGTAAAGCCCGGAGCTTGTCGTTGATCTTTTCCCTTCTTCTCTGCATTTCACAAGGCCAAACTCTGAACCAATCCTTGCATGTACCCCACTAAAACGACCAGCAGGGTTGCACATTGAGCTCACCTTTGCATAGAGGCTCTGAGGATCCGTCGCCGACCCGCGACCGGCCCGAGCCTTCCCTTTGGAGCCGGCGACGGCATGATCCTCCGCGCTAGGGCTCCCCCGGGAACAATTGGACTCGTTATCTGAGCAATAGCTGCTGCTGCCGCTGCTGCTACACTTCTGCTTCTGCACCGTCTTGGGCATAGCTTTGTTCCCCTGCACGATCACGTCCAAATCGAGAATCAGCCACGCCACATTATGGAAAATAAAATTCTGTAGCTAGCTAGCTATCATGGTGTTTCAGACCTTGTGATATGCAGTACGAGCCTTCTTCTTGTGCCGTCCAAGATCCCCTCCCCGATCTTGTCCACCCTGTAAAACCTTCCGCTTCGGCGTCGCGGCACCGTGGCCATCGCCATCGTTGAGGTGGCCGGAGCAGACACAATCAGCGGGACAAGACGGGCCGGCGACCCCGGACCCGGAGAGGTTGAGGTCGATGGAGTTGTTGGACGCGCTGGCGCAGCAGGAGAGCGTGTTGATCCCGAGCGACACGTCGGGCTCGCCGAGGTAGCCGTAGCCGTCGAAGCAAGGGTACGGCGCCGTCAGGAACTGCGCCACGATCTCCGACTCCTCCTCGCCCGGCGCGTGGTACGGCGCCCAACGCGCCGCCTCCTGCGACCTGATGATAGCCGCTTGCTGCAGCTCGGCTCGCGACATTGTGCGGTGAGTATTCCGAGGGAGGCGCACGTTCTTGATCTTGGTGAGGACTAGGGAAGAGCATGCAGGCGAGTGGTGGATGATTAGCTGCGTGTTTGTGTAATATATAGCCGTTGAGATGCGCTCGAATTAGTTTCTTGCACAGCTCAGTCTGGTAGGTGCAACCTGGGGAGTGGCTGTATGGTTATAAAATATCAGAAAATCCGGCAGATAATAGTATACAACCATCTGAAAGAGAAAAATGGGGCATCATGGGAAAGAGACCCGGAGAGAAAATAGAAACATATACGCGGCGTGGCTCTGATTGAGGAATGACCGTCAATGACCTGAAGGCTGAAGCTGTACTGAAGTGTGTGCGCCTGTGTGTGAGAATGGGTTCGTAGCTCCTGCAAGAACAAGCGCCCACGCGGTGATTAACGAAGAGAAGAACACAACGGATACACCATTTACACGATGGCCAGAGGACTGAAACACCATTTACACGAGCCGTAAGCCTATAAGGTTTTTCCCCCCTTTCCAAGAGAAATAGAAGTACAATGACTTCAAAACAAGGCTGTCATTTAGCTTCTAAAAAAATGTTTGTCATTTAGCTAGCGGGCCCTTGAGCATCTCTAAACAGCAAGACATGAGTGCTTAATACTATTATTAATTACAGCTTTGGGTCCTTGCAATTAGTTGTGGAGCTGCGCAATTCTTGATCTTCGACTTTGTTTGTTTTTTCCTTTCTGAAAGTTGTACAGTAGCAATTAGCAGGCGCGTCATTCAGGACGCTGAGCCTTGTTAATGGTAGTATAGCTAGCTGTGGCTTGTGGGCGTTGCGACTTGCGAGCACGTCGTACATGGTGACTAGTCTTGCAAGCTGCGACGCTGCAGAATGTGTTGCTGTCAGATAATATGATCTGTTTCTTTGGACGTGGACTTTTTGCTTTCAGGTACCATATACCCTGATATAAGAGATAAAAAATTAGAAATTCAAAACATTGTCTAACAATTCCAAAAAAAAAAAATACACTCAAAGATTACTAAGTATTCTACTGGTGTAAACATTTGGCTAGGAAATTATTCTCATTAACTTCTGGGCAAAAAAGTGAATTTTTTGACAAATATAGCGTGTATATAGCGCTACTTTAGGCAAATATTTTACTCATGGTGCAATAAAATTTTGGCGAAACTTTTTGTACGGGTACAATACTTGATAATGTTTGCCCGAATGTCAGTTTCGGAACTTTTTAAAGTTTTAAAATCATTATCAAATATTATGGTGGTACCCAGATTCTCCTATGTATTTTTGATGTTTCTTTCCCCTTTTTTAAATTGGCATTGTCTCCGCCAGGCCCCCCTTGGATTGTTTTTTTGGGCCAAAACAAGGTTTTTCTCGAAGCCTAATTTTTTTCCGAGTAAGCTCAGTAAATACATTTGGTTTACCGTTTTTGTTTTCCTCTACTTCGCGGTTTTAGTCCGTTTCTCCGGAGAAATCACAGAGCGTGAGAGGTCATGTTTCTTGTAAGTCATAACTGAATCCAGTGATTGCACAAGCAGATTAGGTGGGAGCATGTCTCCGCAAGGAGCACGATGGCGGCGCCCTGCCCCGTGTCCTTCGGACGTCCACTATCACTATCCTTAGTGTTGGCGCCTAGGGGCATACCTCCGAGCAGCAGCTGCCAGGCTCCATGTCTTGCTATGTGTGTGGCGGCTGAATATGGATTCTCTCCTCCCGTCCTTGCTCTTCTAGGTCAGCTACATGGGCTGGGCCTCCTGGGCCGTTACGGTTCAACACTCCCCCTCAAGATGGGTGGTAGATATCTATCATCCCCATCTTGTCACATGCCAAGTTGCAGTCCTTTGTTCCCAATCCTTTTGTCAAGCAATCTACAAACTGTTGCGCAGAGCTTACATGAGTAAGGCTGATAATCCCAGCATCAAGTTTCTCCTTAATGAAGAAGCGATCGATTTCCACAGGTTTTGTCCTATCGTGTTGAACAGGGTTATTTGCAATACTTATAGCTGACTGGTTGTCACACCACACTCTCAAAGGCCCCTTCCTCAAAAGTTTCAATTCACTCAAAAGGTGCTTCACCCAGAGCATCTCGCTCAATCCTTGAGATAAAGCTCTATACTCGGCTTCTGCTGTTGATCTAGACACAACTGTTTGTTTCTTGCTTCTCCATGACACCAAATTTCCTCCCACAAACACACAATAGACCGACGTTGATCTTCTATCATCTGGACAACCAGCCCAGTCAGAATCACTATACCCGTCCACCTCAAGATGTCCACTCCGTGCAAACCACAACCCCTTTCCTGGGGTCCCTTTCAAATATCTTAGGATTCTGTGCACTATATCAAGATGGCAACTTCTTGGTTCATGCATGTATCTGCTCACCACACCCACGGCGTATGTAATGTCAGGCCTTGTATGACACAAATACAACAACCGCCCAACCAGTTTTTGATATTCTTCCTTATTCACTAGATCACCTGATTGTGCTGTCATTGGATGGTTTTGTTCAATTGGGGTGGGGGCTGCTCGACACCCCATCATGCCCATGTCACTCAAGAGATCCAATGTGTATTTTCGTTGGCACAACGATATTCCTTTTTCATTCCGGGCCACTTCTATGCCAAGGAAATATTTTAGGTTGCCCAAATCCTTTACCTCAAACTCCTTGCTCAAACACCCCTTCAGTCTCTTTATTTCTTCCTAATCATCTCCGGTGATGATAATGTCATCCACATAAACTGCAAGAATGGTGATTTTCCCATCAGAGTGTCTGTAGAACACCGTGTGATCACCATTGCATTGACCATACCCCATACCACAAACAGCACGTTTGAACCTATCAAACCACGCCCTCGGTGATTGCTTTAGTCCATACAAGGATTTCTTCAGCCTGCATACCTTTCCCATTGTCTCTGAGGTACCAAAACCTGGTGGTATCTCCATGTACACTTCTTCCTGCAAGTCACCATGCAAGAAGGCATTCTTGACATCTAATTGATGCAACTTCCACCCAAAGTTAGCAGCACAGGAAACCAATATTCTTACAGTGTTCATCTTTGCCACTGGAGCAAACGTCTCATCATAGTCAATTCCATAAGTTTGACTGAACCCTCTAGCGACCAATCTGGCCTTATACCGTTCTACCTTCCCCTCAGGATTCTGCTTCACAGTATAGATCCACTTACAGCTCACAGCTTTCTTTTCTGCCGGCAACGTGGTTAGCACCCACGTCTTGTTTTTCTTTAGTGCTTCCAACTCCTCTATCATCGCAGCACGCCACTTTGGATCTTGCTTCGCACTCCTCCAATCCTTTGGGATAGATGCGGATTGGAGAGAGGCAACAAAGGCTCTGTAGGAAGGAGACAAAGCCTCATAAGACACAAAATTTCCAATATCATGGTCATCTCGTATATTTTGTAGTGCCTTCTTTGCCACTATAGTATCTTGCTCATCCCTGTATTTTTCAGCAGGCTTTCCTGCCGTAGCTCGTGGTTCTTTCCTCAAAGCAATAGGAAGATCCACAGTGTCACATGAGCTCGCATCACTGTCTTGCTGCTCCCCCTGCACATCACTGCCTTGCTGCTCCCCCTGCACAGGTGTCTGCTGTCCCGCAGTATCGGATGAGGTCGTGTCACTGCCTTGATGCTCCCCCTGCACAGGTGGCTGCCGTCTAGAGTACACGCGGAGCGGCTGCGGCCAGCGATCTCGGACAGGAACAGGGATCTGGAGAGAATCAAGTTGAATTGTACCCACTGTTGGTTGAATCGGAACCTGCACATCATTATCAGTGTTACTACCCACAAAATCACCCTGAGTACGTGATACAACATTCTCCCCCTCATGACCATCTTGCACAGAGTGTAGGTGGTCAAGCTCCTCAAACAACAGACTCAGATCAGTCGGTTCACCATAGAAGGGCTCACCTTCCCTGAAGGTGACGTCCATACTAACAAAAGTTCTTCGCTCTGAAGGATTCCAACATTTATAGCCCCGTTGTCCAGAAGAGTACCCAATGAAGATACACTTCTCAGCCTTTGGATCCAGTTTTCCCACACCCGGTCTATGATCCCTAACAAAACATGTGCAACCAAATAATTTTGGTGGAACCACGAATTTGTTCTCTCCAAACAGTAGCTCACACGGGGACTTCATACCCAATATCCTTGAAGGAGTTCTATTAATCAAATAAGTTGCAGTCATCACGGCTTCACTCCACAAGAATTTTGGAACATTCATGGTGAACATAAGAGACCTAGCAACTTCCAGAATGTGGCGGTTCTTCCTTTCGGCAACTCCATTCTGGGGTGGAGTGTCTGGACATGAAGTCTGGTGAAGAATGCCGTGCTCTGACAAGAAAGCCCCAAACTTGTTATTCACATATTCATTCCATTGTCAGTTCTCATTGCCTGCACCTGCACACTGAATTGAGTCTTGATAAGAGCATATAAATTCTGAAAACAGTCAAACACTTCATCTTTATGTCGCATCAGATAAACCCATGTCATGCGTGTGTGGCAGTCAATGAAGGTCACAAAGTACTTCGCACCACTAACGGACACCACTGGATAAGTCCACACATCAGAGTGAATAAGCATGAACGCAGAAATATTCCTAAGTCCTCTACTCACATACGATGTCCTTGTATGCTTTGCAAACTCACAAGCATCACATTGCAATTTGCTCTTGTCTATGCCGCACATAACATCCGGAAATATTCTACTCATCTTGTCAAAAGAAATGTGCCCAATCCTACAATGATGTATCATCGCCTGCTTCTCCTTGTCCTCCATGGTCGCAGCACACACCAAGTCTGACTGCACCTCCTGGTCCACATACCAGAGTCCCCCACGCCTGGTGCCAGACTCAATTGTCTGCCTTGTTTGTCGCTTCGCAATCAAGAAACCGAATTTGTCAAAGTTCACACTACAGTCAATTTGATCAATCAGTGCACTTAAAGAGGCCAAATTGACAGGAAACGCCGGCACATGCAGAACAGAGGATAGTGAGATGCCCGAAGTGCATTTTACTGTGCCAACCCCAACGACAGGCTGCTTTGTACCATCAGCAGTTTGAATAGTGCCTGTCGTGGGGTCACTCTTCGACTACCCCACGGTAGGGATACCTGGGTCACGCCAAGCCCATCAACCTTATGACGAGGGCCCAAGGAAGGCCCAAGGAGGACGACGTGCGGCCCAAGATAGTCGACGCTAGGTCATGCGACCCCGCCATGCTTGTAAGCGCCATCGGCACCGTTCACCTGAGACCTAGCCTACCATATAAAGGCTAGGAGGGTCCTTCGTCTAGGGTACGCTCATAGCCGCCACACAAACCCTAGCGAGATTGCCATCTCGCCATTGTAGCCACAACTCACCATCAATAACCAGACAAGCAGGAAGTAGGGTGTTATCCTCCGGGAGCCTGAACCTGGGTAAAACGCCTCGCTTGTCAGCCGTCGTGATCACCAGCGCTCATCTCTCTCCCCCTCAATCAACCCGGGGTGCTCAACCCAGGGATTTGCCGAGTCCACACCTCGTCAATTGGCGCCGTCTGTGGGAAAGAACGAGCGCTGGAATCATGGTCGCACCGGCTCCATCAACTTTGAAGACCGACGTCTGCATCACCAAGGAGCCAATCTGCTTCGGCTCCTTCGAGTACACCTTCCACCCGCCGGCCCACCGCTCGGTGTACGCCGATCTGCACGTAGGTATGTGCCTCACCTTCGGTACCATGCACTACTTCGTAGACAGCTGTGGAGTACTCAGATCCACGGCGATCGCACCGCCTGCGGTGGTGGCACCCGCATCTGCCGCGCTGCGCCAACCACGCCCCCACCTGCTGCGGAGATCGCATCTGCTGCGACTGCGGCGGCATCATCTTCGACTGCTGAGAAGATCGCGTCCGCCTCGACTACTCCGACCGCCTCCGCTGCGGCAGAGATCGCGCCCAACGCGGCCGCGCCACCAGCGTCTCCGGCTACCACGGAGATCGCATCTGCTACGACTACATCGACCACCGCGCGGATCGAGTCTACTTCGACTACCTCGATCGCGTCGCTGGCAAGGCCAAGATCCACGTCAACTTCGACTACGTCGACCACGCCTTCGCGCGCAACGAAGGTCGCGCCGTTCTCATCCACGCCACTCGCGTCTCCATCGACCGCAAGATCGTCAACAAGCCAATCGCGCCCACGTCGACGACAGCGACATCACTCCTCACGTCCGCGGCGAAGGTCGCGAAACTCCAGGGAAGGAGCCTCGGCGGCGACTGTGGTGTCCACCACGTCGCACCCATTTTCAGCTCCGAGCACGGCTCGGACGAAGGAAGCAGCAGTGGCAGCACCGTCCCACTGCCCAGATCTACCCCGCGCAAGTCTTCATGATCGGCCAGAGGCCGCAGGGCAACGACGACGAACCCGCATACCCACTGGAGGTGGTCATGCCGGACCAGGTGACGCGACTCACCATCACCCGCGACATGGCAATCAAAGCCCTGAAGCACGTCGAGGACGGCACATACCCCCCACCGGATGCACCCCGGGAGGACCTTATGGCGGTCCAGTACCTGCTGCGGAAGGAAGGCGAACGACTCCGCGCAGAGAAGGCCGAGCTCCTCCGACGCAAGGAGGAGGCCGACGCGTCGAGCGCCAGGAGGGCCGCTTACTCGTTCACTGCCTCAACAGAGGTCTCGCAAGGAGCAAGGCGCCACAGAGCCCGCGTGCCCCTGATGACGGAGGTCGACCGCGCTAGAGTCACCCGCAACCTCGAGTCATCATACATAGAAGACGCAGACGGAATACCCGTCCCCAAGACACCCGGAGCCGCACTCATGGCAGTCGAAACATACCTGCGGCTGACACAGCCGCCAGAGGGCGACTCGCGCGCTCTCCTCCACAAGCAGCAGATCATGTCTATCAAGGCACTCGAAGACGCACTGGTAAACAAGGCGCGACAGAAAAAGCGCGTGAAGATCGAGATCGCCGCGACCACGAGCCCGCAGCACTCGCAGCCCCGGCGACAAGACAACTGCGACAACCGCAGCCAGGTGAAGACCTCCGCAACGTCATCACGCAAAGGACGGTAGACCGCAGCCGCACCCAGCGCCCGGTCAGCACGCCCAACTTCGACTACGACCGCAACGACGGCGACTACGAGCCGTGCGGCGCCGCATGCTTCAGCTTCAACATACGCGACACAAGAATGCCCAAGGGCTTCAAGCTCACGGCAGAAGCAGTCAAGTACGACGGGAAGCAGGACCCAAGACTCTGGCTAGAAGACTACCTCATAGCCTGCAGCTGCCAGGGCGGTACTTCGACTACGGCCATGCAGTACATCCAGCTGATGCTCACGGGCTCTGCACGCGGGTGGCTCAACACTCAACCCAAGAACGCCTTCAGGACGTGGGACGAGTTCGCGGAAGCCTTCGTTAAATCCTTCCTGGGGACGTACTCGAGACCGACGACGTTCGTCGAGCTACAAGCATGCAAGCAAGGACGAGACGAGCCGCTCCGGTCATACATCCAGCGTTGGACCTTGCTCCGCAACACCATGGAGACCACCTCGGAGGACCGAGTGATGGATGCCTTCATGCACGGCGTCTCCCGCCGCGACCTCCGCGAGGAGTTTGGTAGGCTCCGGCCGAAAAACATGATCGAGGTCATGAAGATAGCAAACCAGTGGGCAGACGGAGAGGACTCGGTCCGCAATAGTTCACACTACTCCCCGAAGGACGAAGCCGGACCAAGCAACTGGCGAGAAGGGCGCCACAAGAAGAAGCCGCGTTACAACGGCAACGACTCAATCGAGCTAGTAGCGGCGGGATTCCAAACCCCCCGTGAGGATGAAGCGCGCGACAGCAGTCGCCAATACAGCCATGCACAGTACAGTCGAAGCGGCGGGACCAGAGTCGCCAATACAGCCAGGGGCAGTACAACCGAAGCGGCGGCAGCAACTACCGCAGCGACGGAGGCCATAAACGCGAGTGGCAGAAACGCACACTAAGCCCAGCGGAAGAGCTGGAACAACCCTGCAGGCACCACATGTTCAGGAACCCGGAAACGGGCAAGTGGGGATCCAACCACCTGTTGAAGGACTGTCGAAAGGCACGTAAAATATACGAAGCCATGCAGAAGATAGTCACTCCAGCACCCGCAGCGCAGCCAGCCGCGCAGCTGGCCATCCAGGCAGCCCGCACCCGCAGTCGCCAATCCAGCACAGGCGGCGGGAGCCTTTCTGCAGCAGCAGCAGCAGCCGCAACAAGATGCCCCACCGGTGATCCAGGACGCATATCCAGCGGCACGCGGACAACTCAACATGATACAGAAGGGGCGCCCTCAAACAGGACCCAGAAGATCATCACTCGCCAAGTTTTCCAAGCCATCACCTGTCCACCGCAGTACCCGACTACCTGAGAGGGTCAGAGACACCAATCACTTCTCCAGAGCAGATCACCCGCCTGCAGTACCACGACCCGGGCACGCCGCCTGGTAGTCGAAGCTCTGATCGGAGATTACACCCTGAAAAAGGTGTTCATGGATGGAGGCAGTGGCATTAACATCATCTTTGCCGACACCCTCAGAAGGATAAACAGACCAACGACGGACTTGGCGGCATCAGAGACCACCTTCCATGGCATAGTACCAGGGCAAGCAGTCACGCCCATGGGAACGATCACACTCGACGTCATCTTCGGCACACCCGAAAACTTCAAGAGGGAGTCGATCGACTTCGAGGTAGTCGACTGGAAGTCGCAGTACCACGCGATACTCGGGCGCCCAACCTTCGCCAGATTCATGGCGATACCTCACTACGCCTACCTCATGCTCAAGATGCCTGGACCCAAGGGCGTCATCACGGTGCACGGCGACTTCGACCGCTCCAACAGCTGCGACCGCGAGTTCAGCAAGATCTGATTCTTCGGAGTCGAAGAGCACTTCGAGGCAATGGCAGTCGACAACGACAAGACCATCTTCCCAGCCCGCAAGAAACCAGCCAAGGACGCTGCCTTCAACGCGGCTGACGACACAACGACCCATCAGGTCCACCCGACTGACGCCAGCAAGACGGTCAAAGTATCGTCGAGTCTGACTCCCGCATAGGAAGGCGCGCTCGTCGAGTTTCTACGTGAGAACTGGAGAATCTTCGCATGGCAACCCTCTGACATGCCAGGAATACCCAGGAACCTCGCCGAGCACTCCTTAAAAGTCCACAAGGACGCCAGACCCGTCAAACAGGCCATGCGACGCTTTTCCGGGCCCAAGCGAGACGAAATCAGCAGAGAAATCGATCGACTGCTGAATGCCAAGTTCATCGAGAGATCAAGGACTCGGACTGGGTCGCCAACCCAGTCCTGGTGGAGAAGAAGAAGACGAAGAAACTCCGCATGTGCGTCGACTTCACCGCCCTCAACAAATGCTGCCCCAAGGACCATTTCCCGCTCCCGCGGATAGATCAGATCATCGACTCGACTGCAGGCTGCGAACGCCTGTCCTTCCTGGACGCCTACTCAGGTTACCAGCAGATCAGACTGAACGTCGACGATGAGGAGAAGACAGCATTCATCACACCCGACGGCGTTTTCTGCTACCAGACGATGCCCTTCGGGTTGAAGAACGCTGGTGCCACGTACCAGCGCACAATGCAAGCATGCCTCAAAGGGCTCATCGGGCAGATCGTCCAAGTCTACGTCGACGACATCGTCGTCACCACCCGCAAGGAGGACACCCTCATCGCCGACCTCCGCAAGGTCTTCGCCGCCCTCGACGAGTATCAGATCAAGCTGAACCCAGACAAGTGTGTCTTCGGCGTGCCAGCCGGAGAACTGCTTGGGTACCTCGTCTCTGCAAGAGGAATCGAAGCCAACCCTGAGAAGGTGCAAAACATACTCGCAATGCCAGCACCGACCAAGCTTCACGAGGTGCAACGCCTAGCCGGCCGAGTCGCAGCTCTCAGCCGGTTCATAAGTAAGTTGGGAGAAAAGGCCCTGCCTTTCTACCAACTGATGAAAAAGACAGACAAGTTCGAGTGGACAGAAGAAGCGCAAGTCGCGTTCGACCAACTCAAGAAAACACTCACGACTTCCCCAGTACTGGTGGCTCCACTGGAGAACGAGCCGCTATACCTCTACGTGTCAGCCACAAACAGGGTGGTCAGCACGGTACTCGTAGTCGAACGAGAAGAAGAAGGCACAGCCACCCTGTTCAGCGACCGTCTACTACCTCAGCGAGGTGCTGACCCTGTCCAAGCAGCGCTACCCGCACTACCAGAAGCTGGCCTACGGAGTTTTCATGACTTCAAGGAAAGTAATCCATTACTTCTCCGAGCACCCGATCACGGTGGTAAGCTCCTCCGGGCTCTCCGACATCCTGACCAACCAATGCGCGACAGGACGAGTCGCTAAGTGGGTCGTCGAGCTAGGACCCTGGGGGCTGAAATACGCTCACCCGAAGTCAATCAAGGCCCAAGTGCTCCCAGAATTCACCACCGAGTGGATAGAAGCCCAGCTGCCAGATGTCCCCGACCTGTCCAACGCATGGACAATGTACTTCGACGGCTCCAAAAAGTTCAGATCAGCCGGGGCAGGAGTCATCCTCATCTCCCCCAAAGGCGACAAGCTGAAGTACGTGCTACAGATGGACTTCCCAACACCCTCCAACAACGAGGCTGAGTACGAAGCCCTAATCCATGGCATGCGAATGGCCAAGAACTGCGGCGCCACTCACCTCATGATCTACGGCGACTCCTACCTCGTCGTGCAGCAAACCATGAAGGCCTGTGACGCCATCGCCGACAACATGATCGCCTACAGAGACCTGTACAACCAGCTGGAGGGCACCTTCGACGGCTGCGAGTTGCGGCACATCGGCCGCGAAAGCAACGAGGAAGCCGACGCCCTCGCCAACCTGGGCTCAGACAAGGCGCAGGTGCCACCCGGCGTCTTCCTTGAGCGCATCACGCAGCGGTCTGTCAAACTTCGACCCGCCCGGATCCTCCACACCATCAACGAGCACCGCCGACCCGCCAGGCAAAGAGAAGGAGCCAATGGAGGTTCTGCTCATCGAGCCCACCTGGACGAGCCCATATCTGGCGTACATGCTGCACCAGAGACTGCCAGTCAACTCAGTCGAAGCCAAGCGCATTATTCGCCGTTCGAAAGGCTTCACCATCATCAAGGGGGAGCTATACAAGCGAAGCATCTCAGGAGTACTCCAAAGGTGCGTCGACCCAGTCGACGGTCAAGCCATCTTACTCGAGAACGCTGGCATCTGCGGGCACCACGCCAGCAGTCGAGCCTTAGTGGCCAAAGCTTTACGAGCCGGATTCTACTGGCCCACCGCAATGCAAGACGCAGAAGAACTCGTGAGGAAATGTCTCGGCTGCCAGGAGTTCGCCAACAAGCCGCACGCGCCAGCTTCAGCTAAAGACCATCCCACTTGCCTGGCCCTTTGCTCAATGGGGGCTCGACATGGTGGGTCCACTCAAGAAGTCCTCGCCAGGAGGACACACGCATCTCTTGGTGGCAGTCGACAAGTTCACGAAGTGGATCGAAGCCGTGCCTATCACAAGTTCGACTGCATCCTCAGCAGTTAACTTCATCAGGTCCATCATCTTCAGGTTCGGGTGCCGAACAGCATCATCACCGACAACGGCACGAACTTCACAGCCGAAGAATTCAAGGACTTCTGCTCCGAACAAGGCATCAAGCTCAACTACGCATCAGTCTCGCACCCGCAATCCAATGGGCAAGTCGAAAAGTCCAATGGTTTAGTCTGCAAGGGTATCAAGAAGCGCCTGCGAGTACCATTGAAGCGCGCCGCAGGCGCCTGGGTCGAGGAGCTGCCGTCTGTGCTGTGGAGCCTGCGCACTACGCCAAACAGATCCACTCAGTACACGCCATTCTTCATGGTCTACGGCGCAGAAGCAGTCATGCCATGCGACATCAAGTTCGATGCACCCGAGTGGTGGCCTACGACGAGTCTGACGCAGAAGAAGCACTCGAGGACGACATGGACCCTGGACGAAGCACGCGACATCGCCCTCACCGCTCAGCGTGTACCAGCAGACCTGCGCAACTACCACGGACGGCGACTGCGGCCAGAGCTTTCGTCCAGGCGACCTGTCCTCGCCTCAAACAGAAGAAGGTGCACAAGCTCGCCTCCCCATGGGAGGGCCCATACATTGTGACAGAAGCAATCGGCGGAGGAGCTTACCGCCTGAAGGACTCGAAGACAGGACAGTCTGCACAACCCATGGAATGTCGCGCAGCTGCGACGCTTCTACGCCTAGTCGACTCCCCCTTGTAACAAAGCATACATGTCAAGGCGGCAGGTTTCAGACGCACTCTTTCCCTTACCAGGGTACCTGAGGGGACTGGAAGGGTTTTAATGAGGCGGCCTGCTCGCAAAAATCAATGAAGTGATTTATGGAACAAGCTCTCCCTTTACTTTTTCAGTCAAAAAGCAACATAAACCTAGGCCGCACCCGACGCACTCGGGGGCTGCGCCATACAGGTTCAACTGAAAATCCTGGCCGCCACCCGAAGCACTCGGGGGCTGCGCCACACAGGTCTAAGTCAACCTAGGCCGCACCCGACGCACTCGGGGGCTGCGCCATACAGGTCAACTCGAAATCCTTGGCCGCCACCCGAAGCACTCGGGGGCTGCGCCACACAGGTCTAAGTCAACCTAGGCCGCACCCGACGCACTCGGGGGCTGCGCCATACAGGTCAAGTCGAAAACCTTGGCCGCCACCCGAAGCACTCGGGGGCTGCGCCACACAGGTCTAAGTCAACCTAGGCCGCACCCGACGCACTCGGGGGCTGCGCCATACAGGTTCAACTCGAAAATCCTCGGCCGCCACCCGAAGCACTCGGGGGCTGCGCCACACAGGTCTAAGTCCAACCTAGGCCGCACCCGACGCACTCGGGGGCTGCGCCATACAGGTTCAACTCGAAAATCCTCGGCCGCCACCCGAAGCACTCGGGGGCTGCGCCACACAGGTCTAAGTCCAACCTAGGCCGCACCCGACGCACTCGGGGGCTGCGCCACAGGTCCAAGTCGAAAACCTTGGCCGTCACCCGAAGCACTCGGGGGCTGCGCCATACAGGTCGCTCGCAAAATCCTCGGCCGCCACCCGAAGCACTCGGGGGCTGCGCCGCACAGGTCTAATTCAACCTAGGCCGTCACCCGACGCACTCGGGGGCTGCGCCATACAGGTCACTCGCAAAGTCCTTGGCCGCCACCCGAAGCACTCGGGGGCTGCGCCGCACAGGTCTAAGTCAAGCCTAGGCCGTCACCCGACGCACTCGGGGGCTGCGCCATACAGGTCACTCGCAAAACCTTTGGACGTCACCCGGCGCTCGGGGGCTGCGCCGCACGGGTCCAAGTCAGTGCCGCACCCGGCGCACTCGGGGCTGCGCCGCACAGGTTTAACTCAAAGTCCTAGGCCGCACTCGATCCGCTCGGGGGCTACGCCATACAGGTTTACAGAGGTCCACAAGATACAATTTACTAACTTGGGGGCTACCCCCACCTCGACATACATACACTCATATTTCCACTTGGAAAAATTTCCTTTACAAGCTAACGCTACGCAACAGCACTACTGCTCTTATTCTACAGGCTCGCCCTTTGGCGCATCAAGTGGCCCTACAAGGTGCTCGCTGAAGGTTTGGACCTGCTGAATCATCTGGCGCGCAGCCGCAAGGGTATCGGCATACTCACCCTCTCCAGGCAATCCGTCAAGCACTTTGTGCAATGGAAGATTAGGCCGGTGCATTCGAACATACGCCAACGCCACGTTCGCCCCGGCAACAAGTTGAGCGTGCACGACTTCCTTCAACGCACCGCCTTCACGGAACCTCTCCAGAAGCGCAGTTAGTCCATTCGGCTGCTCGTTGTGAGGAAAGTACACCTTGTTGATCTGCCAGAGGGTTTTTCTGCAACCTTCTAAGAGTACAGCAGCCCGCCAGGTACGATCCAGCATTCGTGCCAGTATACTACCTCTGGACTTGTTTGACCAAAACTGGCGCGCTTCGGGTGAGTCGCCGGCGGCCTCTTTCTCTACCCGCTCGTCCACTCGAAGCTGCTCCGCCGTCAGGTCAGAGTTGACATCTGCATCAAGGCCAAGCATTGAGCATAGCAAGTAGACACAGAAGCCGAAGGAAAAACGCTAAGAGTCCAACCTTGCAACTGTCGACCGATCAGGTCCATCTCGCCAAGCAGAAACTCTTCACGCTGGGAGAACGGCGCAACGGGCCGCGACCTCAATCGCTCCAGCTCCAACTCAGCATTCTTCAACTTCGACTCGAGCTCAACCACCTTGTTCCTCATGAAGGTGAGCACTCTCTGGTCGTTTACGCTTCGCACAGGAGCTGGAGGAGCTTGACGGCGGCGACGAGTAGGCGCAGCCGAAGTGGTATCTTCCTCATCACCCGCGCCAGTCGTTCCAGCAACGTCAGGAGCTTCGCCCATATCAGACTGCCAAGAATCGACAGCGTCAAGCCAGGAAAAGAATCAACATAATTCATTCAAGCCAGATATAAAAAATACTCGGCGACTGCACCCCCGAGGGAGTGAATTCACATTTCATCATCAGCATGTTCACTCGCACAATATAAAGTGCATTACAGACTCAAGCCCAAAAGCAGAAGCACAGTCCTAAAAGGAAAAAGTCTACACTACAGACTCAGACTGGGAACGGCTCTTCCTAGCAGCCAACTCTGCAGCTTTGGCAATTCTCCTCTCGAAGGTGGCGACCAACTTCGCAGCTAGCTGGCTCGCCTGCACCTTCACACCGCTAAGGGACGCGGTTCTGCCATCAGGCTTCCGAGGGAAGTCGCTGACAACCTTCTCAAAATCACCTACGACTTGGTGACCAAGAAGCAGCTGAAAGTGAGCTCTGAGCCGCGTACCGTCTGCGCGCGCGTGAAGTCCGCCAGGACATTCGAATTGCCTTCGAATGGAGCCGCGAGTGCGTCAACAGCAGCTGGTGGTGGCTGGTTCGGAAAGATGTTCCGGTGCACAGTCGCTAAGGCCTCCGTCGACTTCTGCAGGGCCGCCGCGACTGCTGCAGCGCTGCCGATGCATATGCGCAGACGCGGTCGACGAAGCCAACAGCCTGCGCCAAACCGACACTCTCGCTAGAAGTCCCTTCTGGAGGAGCACCTCCGCAATTCTCTGCCAAAGGAAATCCACACCCATAAGGCGCCAGAAGTCGACAAAAGACAAAGTAGGCATGAGCCGAAAAACTTACTTCCAACAACATCTGCGAGTGCGAGCAAGCGGTCGACCTGGGTCTTCTCCAGAGCATCCCGAGCTTGTTCCCGCTCTTGGGCTTCACCCAGCGACTTCTCCAGCTTCGCGACCCGCGCCTTCATGTTCTCCTTCTCGCCTACGGATCAACGGAACAAAGTTAGCAATAAAGGCAGTCGAAGCACTCCTCGAACACAAGGGTTCATACTTACTATTCGCTTGCTCCAGAGCAGCGCGGAGCTGATCCCTCTCCTGCTCCATGCGAACGAAGGCTGCGGCTCCCTCCATCTGCTGGCGATAAAATGGCTGCAGGAAACACAAGACATCAATCTGCGCCCGACTATTCCAGTCACGCGCATCTTCGGGGGCTACTCCCATCGGGAGCGCTGTACGCGCACCCGATACAGATCTTGCAGAAGGAATCGAAGAACACTTACATGCTCAAGCAGCCCAGCGTCAACCGGAGTCGCATCAGCAGGCCTCTCAGGCATGGCGGAGGTCGAAGCCTTCAAGGCCAAAACGTCACCCGCCAGAGCCTCCTCTCCGGTCGTCCTCGCAGTCTGCTCGATCATGGGAGCAGAAGTGTGCTCCATCTCACGAGGGGAAGAAACAGCAGCGCCGGTACGGTCGCTGTCAAGAAATCTCAATTCAAGGACCCGCAAGTGAAAAAGCACACTCGACAAAAACAAAGCAAAGGTTACGCGACTAACCTGACTACATCATCATCTTCACTCCCCAAGGAGACGGAGGCCATCCTCGCAAACTCGATCGGCGGTGCAGAGCCGAGTGGAGGCACGACCAACGGTTCCGCCAGATCACTCGGGTGCTTAGTACCCGAAGAGGACTCGCTCGTCTCTTCCTCGATCACACCCGCCTCCTTCACAGGCGACGAGGCAGAACCAGAGTCGCCACCCTTTCGCCTCTGCCGCTTCCGCAGCGGCTCCTCGTCTTCATCATCCTCCAACTCTTCACTCGGAGAGGTGGCGGAGGGAACTTCATCGTCATCACCCTCGTCCTCGGGAACTCTGCCTCTTCGTGAGGTCCATTCTCCATCAACGGAGGGAGACTGACGTAGCTCGAACGACCCTGCCAGCAAATGAAGAATTCGAGTCAAGCAAAACGATTCAACAGAAGAAGATACAAGAGAACAAAGCAAACAAAGCTCACCTCAGGCACAGGGTTAAGGCCCATATGGCTCGACTGGGCACTTGACGTTGCACGGGTCAGCGGCTCGGAGACTAGTGATGCTCCTCACCTTCGACTCGACTGCGTCATCATCAAGCTCATTGCCAGCATCCTCACGCGCCCACATGGGTGGACGCGACTGCGCAGCGGCTGCACCCGAAGCCTGAAGAAGGTGGCGATGAGGTGAATTCCACCTGTCTCGCGCCCAAGACTCTTCAGAAGGCCACGCAGTAGCGTCAGCAAGGGCTGAATCGCCTCCCTGTCCTCCTTCGACAGCGGGTGCGCCCACGCGTTCGTCTTCCGCAACTCGCGATCAGCCGCGAATCCAGGAAGCCCTGCTTGGTCGCACCTGATGTAGAACCACTTCTTCCGCCAGCCCTGGACGGAGTCGGACTTCTTCATCTGGAAGTAGGAGGTGTCGCCACGCACCTGGATGCCGAAGCCGCCAACTGGGTACACCTGCTTGCTCTTCCCCACATTCCTCCTGACGAGGAATAGCGACTTCCACAACAGCCAGTTGGGGGCGATCCCCAGGAAGCACTCGCAGAGCACGAAATAGCTCGCGATGCTCAAGACGCTATTGGGAGTCAGATCGTGGATCTGAATCCCATAAGCATACAAGAGACCACGGACGAAATCGTGGAGGGGGAACCCGAAACCCCGCGGAAGGAAATCCACGAAGCAAACGCGTTCCCCCTCGCGAGGAGCGGGAAATACCTCTTTCCCGGAGCGCGCACCGTCGCCTGGTCTACCGGCGGCAGCAGCCCCTGCGCGCGTAGGGCCTCGAGGTCGGCCTTCTTCACCGACGATTTGACCCAATCGCCGTCGGGCTTCTTCATCACGCTCGCCTCGGCGGCGGCGTCGGCGCCAGCAGCAGCTTTCCCCCTCTTCATCACGGCCTTGCTCATGGAGGGTGGGGAAAAGAACTAGCAGAGGAGCAACAATGGTGGAAACGAAGCAGTGGAGACGATGACGGAATGGGGATGGATGAACTGTTCACCGCCGCGGTGAAAATTAAGTACCGCGCGGTCAGTTAATCCTGGCCATCCCTGCGGAAACCGCTCTCCGCAACATCATCTGGCCGTCCACGTGTCGCGCGGAGATAGCAACCGTCGACGGCCACGCCGCCCACTACGCGCGGGAATCAAGGCGCCATCATCACATCGCGAAATTTTCGCGCCCAACGGTCAGAAAAAAGCGGCAACCACTGTCTCCAGCCAATACTGACAGTGGGACCGCACTGTCACGTCCCATCGGACACAGAGTGCGTCAAAAACGTCAGCGCTGACGTCAACCACGAAGGCGTAGGAAGTAAGCCAACGAGCTGATGGGGAACTCGAACATTTCATTCGAGTGCAAAGAAAATTCAGTAAGCTCTCAGAGCTGAATAAGTTCGTACAGTAAGCCAACGAGCTGATTGAGAACTCGAACATTTCATTCGAGTGCAAGAACATCCAGTAAGCTACAAGTGCTGAACAAACTCCTGCAGTAAGCCAAACTGGCCGAATACACAGTAAGTCACACAAAGCCAGTCGCGACTCCAAGTAGAGTCCCTTCTTTACTCCCATCGGGAGCGGGCTTTTTCGACTGAAGAAAAATTGAGTTTAACCTCAATTGCAAGCAATTCAGCTTAATCTCGGGGGCTACTCCCATCGGGAGCGCTGTTCGCGCTCCCGAGTGACTCAGAACAATAGCAGTCGAAAATCACCAACTAAGGCTGTACTCACGGTATTTTACCCTGGAAGTGACAGTTCGACTAAGGAATCCTCCATAAGCCCTGAACGGCAGGAGTCGACCAATTTTACTCATCTCATTCAGGAACCCGACGGCGTGCCCAGGAGGAAGGAGTCCTTTACCCGACTCTACGATTCGACTAAGCACTCGGGGGCTCCTGTCGTGGGGTCACTCTTCGACTACCCCACGGTGGGGATACCTGGGTCACGCCAAGCCCATCAACCTTATGACGAGGGCCCAAGGAAGGCCCAACGAGGACGACGTGCGGCCCAAGATAGTCGACGCTAGGTCATGCGACCCCGCCATGCTTGTAAGCGCCATCGGCACCGTTCACCTGAGACCTAGCCTACCATATAAAGGCTAGGAGGGTCCTTCGTCTAGGGTACGCTCATAGCCGCCACACAAACCCTAGCGAGATTGCCATCTCGCCATTGTAGCCACAACTCACCATCAATAACCAGACAAGCAGGAAGTAGGGTGTTATCCTCCGGGAGCCTGAACCTGGGTAAAACGTCTCGCTTGTCAGCCGTCGTGATCACCAGCGCTCATCTCTCTCCCCCTCAATCAACCCGGGGTGCTCAACCCAGGGATTTGCCGAGTCCACACCTCGTCAGTGCCCTTGTGAGTAGGAGGATGCATATTGTAAGACTCAAACACACAAAATTTACCCCCAACATGCTTAGATGCACCAGAGTCAAGGACCCATTCTGTATCACTTCTGTGAGCAGCAATATTGGCCTTTTCAGTGCTACATTCATTGGTATAGATGAAATGAGCAGTCGCTGCCGGTTCTCTGCCCGTTTCCTTTACTTGCTTGCTCGTCACTACCATTTTCTCCTCCTGGATGACCTCTACCTCACACAGACATCCATCAACAGGTCGCATCGAATCCATGACCTCTCCACCGGCCATCTTCCTCTCAGGCACCTACACGTAGCAGCTAGCCCCTTCTTCACCAGATGAGGACACAACCATCAATGCCCTCTGAATGAGCCCGTCGAGCACCTTGAACCACCTCTCGAGCTCGACGATGTGTGCAGACTCCTTCCGCTGCTGCAGCATGCGCAGCCGCACAGTGACGTGCCTCGCCTCCTCTAGGACAGCGAGGAGCTCCCTTGGGACCCGTTCTGCCGTGCGCTGCCGTGCAGCCTCCTCCCGCACGACCTCGGCCAGGTGCCCCATCTCCTCCTCGTCCGCCGAGGCTAGCAGCGCTGCCGATGCCTCAACATCCTCCACTGCTGGCCGCGCTGGCAACTCCGAAAACACCCTCGTGAGCGCCTCCACTACCTCTGCTGTCGCCACCATCTCCACACGCCCCGGCAGCCTTCCTCCTCTATGCTCACCTTCCCTTACTTCCTTACCTCGGAGGTCTCCTCCGTGCGAGTAGCAGCACGCAGCAGCAGCTCGTACAAGTCCTCCTCTGAAACAGCTGCACGCAGCAGCAAAAACTTCATTCTCCCCTACCGGGCAGCTGCACACAGCAGCAGCAGTGCAGGTACTTCCCCTTGAGCGGGCCACAACAACACAGCTCAGCTCAGCTCCCTTCTGTGCCACAGCCGCTCCCCCACACCGGTAGCTGCAGCCCTCCCTCAGCCGCACCAGACCACCACGCTCAGCCACCTCCTCTCCGCCGCCGATCTCCGCCGGAGCCACCGTCCGGTCAGGCCCACGGTCGCCGTGCTCTGATACCATGTTGACGCCTAGGGGCATACCTCCGAGCAGCAGCTGCCAGGCTCCATGTCTTGCTATGTGTGTGGCGGCTGAATATGGATTCGCTCCTCCCATCCTTGCTCTTCTAGGTCAGCTACATGGGCTGGGCCTCCTGGGCCGTTACAGTTCAACACTTAGTTATGCCCATCACGACCCCCACCCCTTTGTTGTGCTTCCTCGTCATCATCGTCTACCTCTTGTCTGCTTCTCGACGCGTGTACAATCCAACCATTATATGCTCTCGCTTCGTGGACGCCTAGGTTGCCCATATGTTCTTGCCTGTGCTGATATTGTTCATGTGTTTTTTTCTCCGCAAGATCTAGTGGTGTTTCTATCTTGCTGATGTTGTACATATGTTTTCTGAAACATATCGTGTAATAATAGAGGGAAGATATATTGTGTAGAAAAATCTTGAAACATCTCAAGATCTTCTGTTGTTGCTATGCTTAATTGCGAGAATTCCCCTCTCTCTCATGTCCATGTGTCGTAGTTAAACTATGTACATTGAGCTCTTACTTCTGATTTCACATGCCGATCCAACATTAATTTCTGTTTGCAGTAACTAAGGAGAAGATATCAAAAGATATGATCTTAGGTGAAATTGTTCTGTGCAAGCTAGCATTTGCGTGTCTTGCTTTGAATTAAGTTTATGACTGTGAGATGGGAAGCTCTTGAACCTGATGAGCGCATTGATTGTGCGGTGGCCTTGACTTATCATGAGGTGAAGCGTCTCCATATCTGGAAGCACGCAGCTCCTCGCGGTGGCATGGGATAGGATGAATTTACTGGCTGTAGTGACTATGACTTTGAGATGCCTCCTCCTGAGATGTCTAGCTTGGCTGCCAAGCTTCAGACCAATATCAAGAAGACCTTCCGCCTTCATGTGGATATCCATCATCGTTTATATGAATCCCAAAGGAAGGAGAAGGAGCCCCGCTACCGTCAGATTCTGATGATGAGGAAATTGGACATCAATGTTTAAGTAGGTATGAGAAGGGAATCACTCTAGAAGCTCAGTGGCTGTCCAAGCATAGCACATGGACTGATGATGAGGCTAAAACCTCCTCTGCTCGCCAATAGTCCTTACCCTCGTAGAAGAGATATGAGAGCTCCAACGTGACAGCTGAGTCCGAGGACTTCGACAGAGTGAATTGATCACATGGGACGTGTAGCATCATTGCTCTTTCCCTTTTTGGTGTCTTGATGCCAAAGGGGAGAGAGATCTATTAGGTTGTGTTGGTATTTGCACGGGTTAAGTCACAAAATTGCCTTTTCATTCGATTCTTTGTGCTTGTGAACTTATGCTAGTTGAACTTTATCTGCTTATGTTTGGAGACTATGTTTTGTGTGTGGTAAGATGCATGTATCTTTATCTTGTCTTACTTATCATGTTTGGTGGAGCCCAATTTAATCTTGCCCTTACTTATTGCTCCACCTCATGATGTTGCAAAAGCATGATTGATTGTATATCAATATTTTTTTACAAGTAGTGATTGGTCTATGAAAAATTAGGGTGAGCGTTGATCCTAGTAGTGTGCACTTTGCATTCCAAAAGCAAAATTCAAATTAGTGCCCACATGTAGGGGGAGCCCGTCTATATTTTCTAGACCATGGTTGAGCTTTGTCATAATATCTTATGCAAATTATTGTGTTGTCATCAAACATCAGAAAGGGCGGATTGAAAGGACATTCCCTCCTTAAGTGGTTTTGCTCTAAATGACAACGCATTTTGCGGTCTAACCGTGTGCTTGGGCTATATAGGTGTATTTGAAAGAGGCACAAGACGGTTAGGCACCCCTCTAAAAGGAAAAGAGCAAATACGGTGTTCCGACGATTTTATTTATTTTGAGTCATACGAAAACTGTACTATTAAGAGGGGGTCAGCGTTGGAATGTATGGGTGTAATCAAACACGTACACAAAACAATATTTGCACCCACATAGCCTTCCCAACATCCGAGGAGTATTTCATATGTTTATGTTGCCTTCTGGTTTTCACTACCCGGTAGGTAGTAGCAGGGTAGGCAGCGGTAGTACCACTCTGTCTTAAGAGCAGCACCGCTGCTGCCTGCCATGAGGCCGGTAGTACCGCCCAACGGAATGACCGTGCCAAGTGTTGGTGCACTAAGGCACGGGTCTCATTCCCTACTTGTTTTGCAGCGGTGCTAAAAACGTCATTGCTACGGAATTACCAGATATTGTATTTTACTTGGCACTACCACTTATGGCCTCAGAAGTACCTCTCCCGTTGGAGCGGAACTACCTGACGATGTACCGGAGCAAGTACCGCCGTGGGATGATGATTCTCTTCTCTGGCCACAGTGCTAGGGCGACACTGCTACGCCATATGTCACTTCAAAGCGCAATCATTGTGGTGTAAAGCTTCGTTATGTTGTTCTCAGCCTCCAATTAATTTATGAGATTGCCCCAACTTTGTTTGTGAAGGTCCGGTCACCGCCTCCAAGGCACCACTAGTGGATTGTGGCATCTTTCATTGTGCAAGGGCGCGAGGAGAATAACGTGAGCCATTGTGACATTTAATGAGCATCGTGCCACCATACCTCTCTAACGGAGACGTACCTCCCCCAAAGGAGGGAACTCCGGGAACTACATCATTGTAGAACCCCCACCTTTTAACAAAGGTTGGGATTCCCCGTGTAACGTGCTAGTCCCTGGATCGACTTGCTAGCACACACAGTTTGAGATGCAATACCATAACATTGTATCAAAGTATATTACACGATGATCCAGAATTTAAAAGATTCGATACAAGGTGCATAGCCGAAGGCTAGCTCAAACCAAAGTAAACACACAGCGGAAAGCAAATGATACAGTGAGCCCATCATCTTCGTGTGCCACAGGCAAGCATGTTGGTTGTAGACTCGAAACCCTGTCGCAACCTCACTCATCGTCTGACGGACCTGCAACGGTGAGTTACAGCCCAACTATATGGGTCAGCACAATTGAATTGTGATGGCTAGATGACACTTATGTGGATATAATGGCAACCTATATTCTACATGAATATTTGGCTAAGTGGAGTTTTGAGGCTGTTTTGCATAAAGCCAGTTTTATCCTATCATTTGTAAAACAATTTTCATCATAGACAAAGAGTACCACTGATAGACATCAGTGAACACCTTTGACAACTACTCATGGCAAGCACCACTGATAGACATCAGTGAGCTCCCATCCCTTGTTCACCCATCAAGTTTTAATTAAGAAATTGGGATGAGGAGATCTTCAACAGCTTCCCGGTCTAGTTGCTCAAAATTGTCCATAACCGGGGACACGGCTAAGTATACTTAGTTTTAACTCTCGAGAGGGTGTGCACTTTCACCACAAGACCCAATCATTCCCTCCTCCATTGCAACCAATTATGAAATGGAAAAGAGAAGACTGAGACGAGATATTTCGGAAGAACTTTCCCATCCCATACCGGCCTGACGCGCCTCACCTATAAACCTCTACCACCACCTGTCAAGCCGGGATGAGTCCGCTCAACTTACTCCATCAAGACAGTGCCCATATGACATGTGGCTGCACTAGAAGCTACTGAACAAGGAGAGTCTACAATCTCTTTAAGCCTGGGTGACTTTCCACCATTGTGCACTTCCACCAAGGGCAAATTACCATAGACATGAACCATAGACATGGACCCCCTGAGTAGTCACCCACCATGGTTCTCCAACCAGCACCCAGGTAGTTCATTGATTAGTTATTAGTTTCCATCACTATCCAACTAATCAAAACATTTTTCATAGCATGACTATACTAAGTTCCATACTACAAGTTCTGGGTGGGGGATGGCTACACACTAATAGGAGCATAGCATAGTATAATATTCAGTAACAAGCCTATCATGCATACTACTGAAAACACTAAGTGCATAGTAGTAAAAGTAGTAGGACTTTTATGGTGTCACTTGCCTTGGCCAACTGAAGAGTTGAAGTTACACTCTTCACAACACGTAAGGCACTCCGTACAATCTAAACATAGAGATAACACAACAATAAACAGGCAATTCAACAACATCATTGCATACAAAAGCAAACATACACATCAAGGTCTTCACAAAACTTTGGTCGAGGGTTATCACATAATTCAATATGCAGAAAGAATTAATGTGATAAGGTTTAGGGTTTTCCATTGTGGTTAAAGGTTGGTCAAGCAACTAAGTATGAACATCATGAATGTCAAATGAGTTGCTGTGGGGTTCCAAAGGTTCTAAAAAGTTGGTCTAGATCAAATGGTCTCATAAGGCATTTTGGAAAAGTTTAACACATTTTTATAATGAAGAAATTTGCATAAAACATTTTAGTAAGATCATAAACACAACTTTAATAATTTGGGCTGTTAATTAATTCTAAAATGTGGTTTTTGGTCTTTCTGGTCAGAGGCAACTATTTGGGTCACTTTTCAAAAGGAATCCATATTAAAGTAATTTATAGGATTTAAACTAGATCCAAAATACTCTAATTTGAGTCCCTGGTTTTAATTTGTTTTAAAAGTATTCAAAAATATTTCTACAAGTGACTAAGTTATTCTACTGTACCTAAGGTTTCCAAAAATATTTTATTTGCAAATTTTGGACTTATAAAAATAAAGTTATGCCAAATATACTCAAATCCCTCATTTGAAATTTGAATCATTTAAACTATGGAAAAACTACAAACTAACAGTTCTAATAGATTCTACAAGTCTATAGCTTTTCAAAAATATAAAATTTGTTAAATTTGGACAAACCAGTAAAAAGTTGTGATAGTTTGAAGTTACAGGGGCTTTTCTGTATAACTACCAATTAAATTCTATTCGGAAACAAATCCAGAAACGACTGGGTGACGTGGCAAGCTGCGATTGGCTGTGGGTGATTGGTTAAGTGATCTAATCTCATCCGTTGGATCAGGATCTAAGGGCTCAGAACAGAGGATACCTCTTCGCGTTGATGTTCTAATCGTGGCCGTCCAGATCAGATCGGACGGCTGAGACGACGTTGACCAAACCGTGGTGGTGCATCTCGCCGGCGATGGAGAAGAGGGCGGCGCCGATGCTCGGGCGTGGATGATGCGGTCGCTCCGGTGGTCCTCGGAGACGAAGGAGTGGACGACGAGGTGCGGCGCGAGACGTCGGAGCGGATGGTGGCTTCGGCGGCTGCTCTCGCTTCCTGCAACGACGGCACGGCGTGGTCGGGGGCTGCGGTGGCTCTGGCGAGCTTCGACTGAGGATGGGCGCGACGCTCCGGCTGCGGGAAAAAAATTCAATAAGGGGTCAGGGAGATGCGCTACGCTAAGGGGAACTCGATGGGCTAGGAACGGGCGGCGCGGGCGTGCTACCTCGGCCAGAAGAAGCAGAAGACGGCGGCGGCACTGGTGGTGCTCCTGCGTGCGATTGTGGCGGCCGGGCGGCGTAATTAGGAGGGGCGCGAGAGGGAAAATGACGCGGGGGTGCTGGGGGTTTTAAGGCGGGGTCGGGGGCGCGGTTCGTGGCTCGGGCGAGTGGGGATCGTGGCGACGGCGGGGACGGCGTCGTGGGCGCGACCAGCAGTTGGGGGAGATGACCCCGACAGGTGGTCCCCACCTGTCGGTGAGAGAGGGGGTGCGTGGACGGGCTGGGCTGGTGGCGCGCGGGCGGTAGGTAGCACGGCGGCTGGCCCAGTATCTTTTGTTTTTTTTTTTGTCCTTTTCCTTTTTCTTTTCTGTTTTTCTTATTTCTTTTATATCTTTTGTTTTACAAATCCAAATCATCACAAACCAATTTCTAAATTTTTGTAAATTCAAAACCTTTCCTTTAAAACTACAAACACTCCTTTCCAAACATTCGTAAATTTGAAATTTCAAAATAATGTATAAAGGTTTTATATACACCTTTATGTCATTTTCAAAATAGATTCTTATAACTTCCTTTTGAGCACAAAATTCAAACCAAGGAAATATATTAAGAGTAATATCATTCAACATGATAGACTAAACAAAATAATTTGATTCAAAATATTTTTTTTTATTTACAAAGAGTTTGATAAAACATATTAAATACAAATAATCATTTGAAGTATCAAAATAAATGTTTTACTTCAAAATCCTTAAATCTTAAAAATAGAAGGTAAGGAATTATTTAAAATACATTTCAAAATCATATTTCAAAGATATTGTATAATTGTTTGTTACATTTTGAAAAATGGGTTTTAATAAAATCATTTGTGGTTTTAAAGGAAATCTAGGAAATTTACCACAAATACATATTTTGAAGAAGAGTTACCAAGAATCATTTCATAATCATATGAAAGATTTAAAACAATTTTTGAAAATAGAGTATGTTTAAATAACCCAAAACAATTTATAAATAGGGTTTATCAAGAAACTAAACGTAATATATATTGGATTCCACTTCAACTTCGAGTAATTTATTTTATTCAAACAAAAGTTTCAATTTTTAGTGATTTTTAAAACATTCCAAAAATCTGGGATGTTACAGTCTACCACCCTTAAAAGGAATCTCGTCCTCGAGATTCGGAGAGGCTAGAAAGAAAGATAGGTTTGCACAACTAGGTTTGGAGTATCTGGGTGGCTACCACCCTTAAAAGAAACTTTTGTGGGCAGACTAGAATTCTTGTCGTCAGTTCCAAATTTCCTTGTATCGCTTGTAGTAGCCTCTTGATCTTATATAAGGTTTTGAATCTTGAGTAGAACTTTTCTTCACGGTAGAGTTGTAGAATAACAAAAGTCCACTAGAATCTTTTGATACCCATGTGTCACTCTTGGGTCAATCTGAAGTCCAAGATGAGAGGATTTCACAACAATCTCCTTGTCTCAATTTACTTGGTGTCTTCCATATGCTTCATCTTCTCACCTTCCAGCTTCCATGCAACTACGTAACTCTCATGGTGGGCAAAAACTTCCATTTGTAGGGTACCTTCAAAACTTCGCTTGTGTCTATACCCACCGTATATTCATACGTTTCGGCAACACTTGCCTCACATAGGGTTATATATATTACTATTCTATGGTCTAGGCTTTGCATCGTCGCCTTTCTTGTTGTAGGTATGTCTCTCAAGATTTACCATTCCTTATAGCAAGGCGAATGATATGAGTGTTCACCATGGGGCAATTTGTACTCACTCATTACCTTGTACTTGGTTTGATGAATCTCGTATTCTACACTCGGTCAGACCTCACTTTTCTCACAAAATATTTGCAATCTACAAGACAAACCTGAACTAAACTATCGATTTTTCAAACCAATGGGTTGCGTCAATATCTACACAACGTAAGCTCAAAAGATGTTGTCTCTTCAAGAATCCTCCTTGATGTGATAGACTTCTCATTTCCTTCTTGTAGATACTTCAGTTGCACATTTTTGTCCCTCCTTGTTGGTTCAGTTGGTGTATCCAAGGATAGAGATGGTATGAGGCTAGGAATGTGATTGTTCCTTCACACAAATGAAGTAACAATAGTTTGGGAAGCATTCCTGTGTTGATTGGCGGGTAGTACCATAAGGAACTGGTCCATCACATTCTTGTTGTCAAGAGGATAAGGCTTCTGGTTTGGTTTAGCATAGATAAGACTAGAGACAGAAGATACTATGGGAAGATCCTACCCAAACACAGCAGATCAAGGTAATTCATCTTACAAACAATGTCTAACAAACATCAAGAAACAAGATCCAAACAAAAACAGATAGTCTAGTATTGTCACACAACCGAAGTTGGTATGATCAATAGACTATCACGATTTCATTGTTCTATTTATGTGGTGGTCTAGTCTATCAACTCCTGGAGTGCTTCAAGTCCTTCTTCAACTTTCTTGAAAATCTTCTAAGTTGGGCGTCTGAGTTCCTCAATGGTCTTCCATGCATGTAGTGCTTCATGTTGAATCTTAGATTCTCATATGAAGCATCAGTCTCACAATTGAAGGATATGGACAACATGTCACGGTGGATACAAGAGATAGGTCATCTAGAATGAGAGAAGATATTTTCAGAAGGTAGATAGTAGATAAGAGGATAAGAAATAGTAAAATGAATTATTTGTTTATTTCAGAAACAGAATAAAATAGATTTTTCAATCCTATGGTCAAACCTATTTCTATCCAAACCTAGGGTCACGAACCTACAGGCAACACAGTGCTCTGATACCATCTGTAGAACCCCCACCTTTTAACAAAGGTTGGGATTCCCCGTGTAACGTGCTAGTCCCTGGATCGACTTGCTAGCACACACAGTTTGAGATGCAATACCATAACATTGTATCAAAGTATATTACACGATGATCCAGAATTTAAAAGATTCGATACAAGGTGCATATCCGAAGGCTAGCTCAAACCAAAGTAAACACACAGCGGAAAGCAAATGATACAGTGAGCCCATCATCTTCATGTGCCACCGGCAAGCATGTTGGTTGTAGACTCGAAACCCTGTCGCAACCTCACTCATCGTCTGACGGACCTGCAACGGTGAGTTACAGCCCAACTATATGGGTCAGCACAATTGAATTGTGATGGCAAGATGACACTTATGTGGATATAATGGCAACCTATATTCTACATGAATATTTGGCTAAGTGGAGTTTTGAGGCTGTTTTGCATAAAGCCAGTTTTATCCTATCATTTGTAAAACAATTTTCATCATAGACAAAGAGTACCACTGATAGACATCAGTGAACACCTTTGACAACTACTCATGGCAAGCACCACTGATAGACATCAGTGAGCTCCCATCCCTTGTTCACCCATCAAGTTTTAATTAAGAAATTGGGATGAGGAGATCTTCAACAGCTTCCTGGTCTAGTTGCTCAAAATTGTCCATAACCGGGGACACGGCTAAGTATACTTAGTTTTAACTCTCGAGAGGGTGTGCACTTTCACCACAAGACCCAATCATTCCCTCCTCCATTGCAACCAATTATGAAATGGAAAAGAGAAGACTGAGACGAGATATTTCGGAAGAACTTTCCCATCCCATATCGGCCTGACGCGCCTCACCTATAAACCTCTACCACCACCTGTCAAGCCGGGATGAGTCCGCTCAACTTACTCCATCAAGACAGCGCCCATATGACATGTGGCTGCACTAGAAGCTACTGAACAAGGAGAGTCTACAATCTCTTTAAGCCTGGGTGACTTTCCACCATTGTGCACTTCCACCAAGGGCAAATTACCATAGACATGAACCATAGACATGGACCCCCTGAGTAGTCACCCACCATGGTTCTCCAACCAGCACCCAGGTAGTTCATTGATTAGTTATTAGTTTCCATCACTATCCAACTAATCAAAACATTTTTCATAGCATGACTATACTAAGTTCCATACTACAAGTTCTGGGTGGGGGATGGCTACACACTAATAGGAGCATAGCATAGTATAATATTCAGTAACAAGCCTATCATGCATACTACTGAAAACACTAAGTGCATAGTAGTAAAAGTAGTAGGACTTTTATGGTGTCACTTGCCTTGGCCAACTGAAGAGTTGAAGTTACACTCTTCACAACACGTAAGGCACTCCATACAATCTAAACATAGAGATAACACAACAATAAACAGGCAATTCAACAACATCATTTCATACAAAAGCAAACATACACATCAAGGTCTTCACAAAACTTTGGTCGAGGGTTATCACATAATTCAATATGCAGAAAGAATTAATGTGATAAGGTTTAGGGTTTTCCATTGTGGTTAAAGGTTGGTCAAGCAACTAAGTATGAACATCATGAATGTCAAATGAGTTGCTGTGGGGTTCCAAAGGATCTAAAAAGTTGGTCTAGATCAAATGGTCTCATAAGGCATTTTGGAAAAGTTTAACACATTTTTATAATAAAAAATTTGCATAAAACATTTTAGTAAGATCATAAACACAACTTTAATAATTTGGGCTGTTAATTAATTCTAAAATATGGTTTTTGGTCTTTCTGGTCAGAGGCAACTATTTGGGTCACTTTTCAAAAGGAATCCATATTAAAGTAATTTATAGGATTTAAACTAGATCCAAAATACTCTAATTTGAGTCCCTGGTTTTAATTTGTTTTAAAAGTATTCAAAAATATTTCTACAAGTGACTAAGTTATTCTACTGTACCTAAGGTTTCCAAAAATATTTTATTTGCAAATTTTGGACTTATAAAAATAAAGTTATGCCAAATATACTCAAATCCCTCATTTGAAATTTGAATCATTTAAACTATGAAAAAACTACAAACTAACAGTTCTAAAAGATTCTACAAGTCTATAGCTTTTCAAAAATATAAAATTTGTTAAATTTGGACAAACCAGTAAAAAGTTGTGATAGTTTGAAGTTACAGGGGCTTTTCTGTATAACTACCAATTAAATTCTATTCGGAAACAAATCCAGAAACGACTGGGTGACGTGGCAAGCTGCGATTGGCTGTGGGTGATTGGTTAAGTGATCTAATCTCATCCGTTGGATCAGGATCTAAGGGCTCAGAACAGAGGATACCTCTTCGCGTTGATGTTCTAATCGTGGCCGTCCAGATCAGATCGGACGGCTGAGACGACGTTGACCAAACCGTGGTGGTGCATCTCGCCGGCGATGGAGAAGAGGGCGGCGCCGATGCTCGGGTGTGGATGATGCGGTCGCTCCGGTGGTCCTCGGAGACGAAGGAGTGGACGACGAGGTGCGGCGCGAGACGTCGGAGCGGATGGTGGCTTCGGCGGCTGCTCTCGCTTCCTGCAACGACGGCACGGCGTGGTCGGGGGCTGCGGTGGCTCCGGCGAGCTTCGACTGAGGATGGGCGCGACGCTCCGGCTGCGGGAAAAAAATTCAATAAGGGGTCAGGGAGATGCGCTACGCTAAGGGGAACTCGATGGGCTAGGAACGGGCGGCGCGGGCGTGCTACCTCGGCCAGAAGAAGCAGAAGACGGCGGCGACACTGGTGGTGCTCCTGCGTGCGATTGTGGCGGCCGGGCGGCGTAATTAGGAGGGGCGCGAGAGGGAAAATGACGCGGGGGTGCTGGGGGTTTTAAGGCGGGGTCGGGGGCGCGGTTCGTGGCTCGGGCGAGTGGGGATCGTGGCGACGGCGGGGACGGCGTCGTGGGCACGACCGGCAGTTGGGGGAGATGACCCCGACACGTGGTCCCCACCTGTCGGTGAGAGAGGGGGTGCGTGGACGGGCTGGGCTGGTGGCGCGCGGGCGGTAGGTAGCACAGCGGCTGGCCCAGTATCTTTTTTTTTTTTGTCCTTTTCCTTTTTCTTTTCTGTTTTTCTTATTTCTTTTATATCTTTTGTTTTACAAATCCAAATCATCACAAACCAATTTCTAAAATTTTGTAAATTCAAAACCTTTCCTTTAAAACTACAAACACTCCTTTCCAAACATTCGTAAATTTGAAATTTCAAAATAATGTATAAAGGTTTTATATACACCTTTATGTCATTTTCAAAATAGATTCTTATAACTTCCTTTTGAGCACAAAATTCAAACCAAGGAAATATATTAAGAGTAATATCATTCAACATGATAGACTAAACAAAATAATTTGATTCAAATTTTTTTTTATTTACAAAGAGTTTGATAAAACATATTAAATACAAATAATCATTTGAAGTATCAAAATAAATGTTTTACTTCAAAATCCTTAAATCTTAAAAATAGAAGGTAAGGAATTATTTAAAATACATTTCAAAATCATATTTCAAAGATATTGTATAATTGTTTGTTACATTTTGAAAAATGGGTTTTAATAAAATCATTTGTGGTTTTAAAGGAAATCTAGGAAATTTACCACAAATACATATTTTGAAGAAGAGTTACCAAGAATCATTTCATAATCATATGAAAGATTTAAAACAATTTTTGAAAATAGAGTATGTTTAAATAACCCAAAACAATTTATAAATAGGGTTTATCAAGAAACTAAACGTAATATATATTGGATTCCACTTCAACTTCGAGTAATTTATTTTATTCAAACAAAAGTTTCAATTTTTAGTGATTTTTAAAACATTCCAAAAATCTGGGATGTTACAATCATAGTCTCCACTTGCAGTTATTTTGTTTCGTTCACTTCCTTGTTGCAACAAGCTAGTTTTGTTGTGTATCTTATCTAACTTGTTGTTTATTGTGAGCTTGGCATATATGTTGTCCATCTAGTTGCATATCTATTCTTGTTGTACCCCTTAGTAAAACTTAAAAATAGATTAAAAATTAGTAGTTGCCTATTCACCCTCTCTAGTCGACCATACCGATCCTTTCAATTGTCATGTTCAATTTTTTGCCAGGATTTACATGCTTGTTAAAGAAAATTGGCATCTCACGACAACATAGTCCATTCGCCATGCTTAAAAATCTGATGTCTCATTTTCAGCACAAACGTTTTTATTTATTTTTGAGACAAACGTGGAACAGTCAGCTGGCGTGAGCGTCGGTTTGTTGGGCCGGGCCACGCAGCCGTTGGCGTGAACTTCTAATCTTCCGCCGTACGCTTCGTGTCCTGACCCGATCTGCCTGCCATGCAAAAACCCTCCGGCCTCCGCCCATTCCATTCCCACCCCTCCTCCCGCCCAAACGCCCAAAATTCCCCACACACGGCGATCGGGCGATGGATCCCACCGCCGACGACCTCCTCGCCGCTCTCTCCTGCTGCTGCTCCTGCGCCGGTATTCACGCCCGCTTCGCCGCCTACCTCCAGCCCTTCTCCCCGTACCTGATCCCCGCGAACCCTAACAACCCCAGGCCACCGCCCAAGAGGATGACGAAGCAGCCCACGCAGCAGCCGACCCCGGAGGCAGCTGCCGTCCGCCCCCTCGCGAAGCGGTTCCTTACGTTCCTCTCCCGCGTGATCCATCCCCTACCGCCGCTCCTCCGCTCGAACCCTAGCCCCTCCGCCGACGAGCTGCTCGAGATCTACGGCCTCGTCCTCGACTGCCTGGCCGCCATCTCAGCGTGCCTCGCCGGGAAGCCCTACTCCGTGCTGCTCCAGCGCGGCCACTTCCTGCGCTGCCTCGAGTCGCGTGGCCACTACGCGCGCGCCGAGGCTGAGGCCGCCGCCACCCTCGACGCCCTCCGCCGCGCGCTCTCGCCGACGACCGCGTCCCTCCTCCTCCTCCCCGAGCCTGCAGGCGTTGCAGGGGAGGACCCTGAAATCACCGCACTCGCGGTCGAGCTCACCGTCTGCCTTGCTAATTGTGCCAGCAAGGGCAAGGTGAAGAAAGACGCACCGTATCAACGGCTCCTCGTCCTTGTTCACCAGCTCCGCCCATGGCTCCGGTGGCTCTGCTAACCCTGCATTTTTCTTCTTTGCTAAACTAAACAAGGCATGCGTATATGAGATTTTGTCCGTTTGCAGGATTCTGACCGAGGAGTCCAGCAGGAAGTATCTCACTCTGCTTGTGAAAGCACTGAGCGGCTGTGCTGTTTTCCTGGCTGCCCAGTCTCCGTTTTTCGATGAAAAGCTTGTGCACGAATTCTGTGTTGCAACCTTAGAGGAGTGTGAGAAGCCAGAAATGATCGGACACTTGCCCGCTGTACGTGCACTACCGAATTAGTTGCGGTTGGAACTAAACCAGTATAACTTAATTCTGTCGATTTGTTAATGGTTTTACTGTTTATTCTGGTTGAAGGTTGCACGCATGATCTGTACTTCTGTATATTTGAGTTGGGGAGGGAGCACACATCTTTTGCTTTGTGTTTTGAAGACTGCTGTTTCACATCTCAAGGTAAATCCCACTGGAACATGCTGCATTTCACTAAAATTCAGATGAAATTCAGAAGAACATTAAAAACTGCATGAAGTTTAGCAGTAAAAGTCGTTACTTGACCATGCCATATGAATGTGAAGCTAGAAAATGATTCCTAAACTTTCAAAATTCAAATTATCAGTGGGACTCGTTGCTGTGGAGATGTGTGTGTGACTAAAAGTGGAATAAGGCTTATCAATAGTTGGACTTTGTAAATCTATCTTGCTAAACATGGTTTCCTAGCTATGGTTTACACTTCTTTGGGAACCACATTTATTCTTTAATTTATACTGGATTATAAAATCGTGCTCAAGAGACTGTTCATCTGCTCATGTAAAAAAAAAAAACTGTTCATTTGCGTCAAGTAAAGTAAATTCTGTGCAAGGTATTAGTATTTACACTTTTGGTTGGTTAAACCATATAGAGCTTCACTTCCTGAGCAATTTCATGCAGTTAAAACATGTTGTCTTCACATAATTCAGAAGCACATTAATCTGCGCTAAGGCTCAGTTTGCGGTTGCTTAACTGTTCTTTGCTGTGGTTATTTAATGCTGTGGAAAATTAGACACACAAGTAGGCAAAAGCGGCTCAAACAAACACTAAAATGAACAAAAGTGGGTTGGGAAAACGGTATTACGATAATCCACTGAAGTACCAATCACAACTCAAGTTTAGCAGTAAAAGTGGTGACTTGACAAAATCACATGAACGTGAAGCTGGAAGTATAGTTCATAATCTTATCAAAATTTATACTATTAGTTTGATTCCTTGTTTTGGAAGGGGAGCCTTGGCGCAGCAGTAAAGCTGTTGTCTTGGGTCACAGGTTCGATTCCTGGAAGCAGCCTCTTGCAGAATTGTAGGGAAAGGCTGCGTAGAAAAGACCCAAAGTGGTCAGGCCCTTCCCCGGACACTGCACAAGCGGGAGCTACGTGCACCGGGCTGCCCTTTTTAGTGTGATTCCTAGTTTTGCAGATGCACAGGCTTGATTCAAAGTGAATAGGGCTTGTCAGTAGCTTAACTTTGTAAATCTATATCTTAGTAAACATTGTTATTATTTTCCACCTATGGTTTACATTTCTCTATTGACAAACACAGTGCCCTTGTTCATAATGTAAACCTGTTAGACTTGCACCACATGAATACCTTACTGTGAGCTTGTGGTACTTTTGGGCTTTTGCTTATGGATTTTGGTGGGGATAGATAAGCTTCGGCGGAGAGAAGCTCACAAAAACTGATTTTCCCTTCTTTTGGGCTTATGGAGTTCGGGCTTATGAGATGTGTAATGTCTACATTGCCCCTGGATCTATTATGTGAACTTATCTGCAAGTGAAATACATGTTGTTGTTCTACTACGATAGGCTGTAGTCATCATAAGCTACCACTAACGGTATAAAATGAGTTTAGTTCAAAGATGCACGCCGTCTAGTAGTCAACAACAAAATTGCTAAGATGTCAGGCTGTAGTAGATTTCACGATTTGCTCTCTGAAGCTATTACAACAGTTAGACATCATGTGGTACTGCTAACTTCTCAGCATTTATCAGACATCCAGAAATAAAGCATTATCTTTTTTTGCCTCATGGGAATGTAGAAGCCTAATTGGATAAATCAATCTCAACCCAGGATCTACCAAAGGATACACTGAAGGGCATCGTTGGCATTCTCCATAGATGTGGCTCAAAAGCGATACGTTATATTGTTGTGAAGAGCCTGTCTGAATTGTTTGTTTATGGTGACACATCTGATTATCACGAAAGCTATTTGGTTCTGATCAAGTTATGGGTGAAGGTATTATCATAAAAAAACTAGAGAAACTATCCCGCTTCAAACACTTTGTTGATGTGGTTTCATTTATTTTCTTATGCAAACTTTAGATAACACTTAAAGATTTTGAAGATGACCAACGTGTGGATAGTGCTCCTCTTCTCTATCACTCTCTTATGGGCTGCTCGTCTCCCTTGCCAATGAAGTTCATAGGCTTAATCGTAGAGCAGGTATCAGATTTTGTTTAGTTAAGATTAACAATGGTGTATCTGTATTTTGATCTCATTCTGATGCGAAGTGCTTTGGACGTGCTTTGGTTTTTGCAGGAATTATTAGCATATGGAGCAATAGAATCTCGTGTGACCATGCTCTGTGCAAATATGCAAAATAGAATATTTTTTTTGATAAAGATGCAAAATAGAATAATAGATATTCTCTTGAATGAAATATATTGTTCGAAAGAATATTATCTGGACAGATCAAAGGTTTTAGTTAGGAAGGCACGCATACTCCGTGCATCTGGGGTGCAAAACATAAGCAGCTGTCTTGAGTTCTTGTCTGAAGCCATATCTTTATTGGTAAGCCCCCTCCCCTCCCTGTTGTCCCCTTCCTGTCCTGTTTTCTTATGTATACCACAAGGATAACTCACCCGCCAACCCGCTTGCGCGCGCACCGCAATCCTGGACCGTCGGTTTCAGCCATCCGACGGCCAGGATTGAGCGTTGACCCAGCGCATATTCAACGCTCAATCCTGGCCGTCGGATGGCTGAAACCGACGGTTCAGGATTGCGGGTGCGCGCGCAAGCGGGTTGGCAAAATCCGTGTCCTATACCACAAGGGATATCTAAGATTCATTTTCTTACATCAAACCAGCGAGGCATCTTACTGGATTCATCTCGAGGCAATGCGATTGTGATCCACGAATTGGCTATTGCATATTGCCTGCATGCACATTGTGCCCAGGAAGCCAATCATGGTGGCAAGGTAACTGCTTCATATGAATTGCTTGTACAGTCACTTGTATATTAGCTATAACATGCCTTTGCTTTGTTTGCTTATAGTTTTTTGTTTTTTCGAATAGGTAATCTTTGATAATGCTAGGAGTGTTGTTGGCTTGTGGTCAAAGATGGGTACTTTGCATCATTGTTCTCCTGGTGTGATCTTTCAGCAGCAATCAGAAACTCTTGTACCACTTCTTTGTTCCTGGTTGATTTGCTGGCGATTAAGGTAAGACCATGCTAAAAACTATTAGGTTCGATAAGATGCAACTGCTGGCTTTTAGCAAGATAATTATGTGCTTTTACTTTATATCAGGGCTGCTTTGAGCTTCAGTTTGAGCTGTGCAAGCTTCTCATAATAATATGGAAGCAAGAAAACTTACCCCTAGAGAAGTTATTCTCCATGTTATTTATCAACGGGCGCCTTAATCATGCATGCTGTCATCTCCCAATGGACCAGAAATTTGTTTCTTATGTGGCATGACATCTTGGTGTTGATTGTCACAATACAATATTTTGGAAAAACTGTTTCAAAGAAGATTATCCTTCTCTTACTATGTTTCTTCAGCGGTTGTGGCCTGTTGATTTCTTTTCTCAATCATGTGAACACTACTTTGGAAAACAGTTTGGTTTCAATGCTAGTGTTGACGAGATCGATAAAGTTACATCATCTCTGGTTTCTGAAGTAAGCTCTGTTACTTGCATTGTAGTAATGTAGTATGCATTTTCTTTCGTTTTTTGATGCATCTTGTATTGTTTGATTTTGCAGCGTCCATTGAGTAATCAATCAACCCATCTGGCTGGCTGTATATACTATGGTTTGTCAGAAAGACTTCTGTCAAGAGGACAAGTTCTCCAGGTAATCTACTCTCATCAATTTATCTTGGTGGAAAGTCTCCAGTTATTACGAAATTTCCTTGATGTGGAGCTGCTCTATAGTTTAGCCTCCCTGTAATTAGAACACCCTTTGTTGTATTTTGCAGGCCATTTCATATGGAAGAGAAGCCCTCCAATTGCGCAAGAAGCTCCTAAAAAAGAAGTTCGTATGTGGAGAAAGCCAATGTTCTGGTGGGCAAGGCTTTGGTTCACTTGAAGCAAGGGGACCAACGATGGCCGGAATCTGGCCAGATTGCACCAGGCCAAGCAGCATGAGAGATTCTTTCCTTACCCCATGGAATGTACTTAGATGTTATCTTGAGAGCATATTACAGGTATGGCAATAGTGTGGTATGCTTTAATTTCAGTACCAGCAAAATGATTGAAGGAGTTGGTAGAATATGTGTACCACTGTAGCCATATATCACATGGTAACATGAGTCCAACCTACCTATGAGCGATGTCTCGTGTTTGACACTGCTCTGGCTGTTGGCAGTACCGCAATCATTTCCATAGTTTAAAACCTGGCCTCAAGTAGGCTACAGACATTCTCATATTATTCATGTTTTTTCACGACGTACTCAGGTTGCTGTGATGCATGAATTGGTTGGCGATGGTGCCGAAGCAGAAGTTTTATTACGGACAGGAAAGGAGATATCATGTTTCCAAGGATTACCAATTTTTTCTATTATCTTCACATCAGTGTTAGGTACGTACATCTATTAATGATCTATCTATTACTTAATTGTTTTTTTGTTCATCTGTCCATTCTGTCTCATGTTTTAGGTCAACTATACAACAAGAGACAGCTATGGGATGCCGCTGAGGGTGAGCTTAAACTTGCCAAGGACCTCCTTGCAGAAAATGATGAATTAATTTCATGTAAGATATGCAAGTTGACTCTGCAGATATTAGTTGATGTGCAAGCTGGAGATAATCTCTTTGAGAAGGACTTGCAGAAACAGTCAACATTCAATCTGTCAACTGCTTTAGACATGTACCAATCTGCCGTGGAGAAATTGAATAACTCTGGTTTGGATTTTTCTGCTGGATCCTATGATAAACTTAATACTAGTTGTATGTTGTGCAGCAAATGTTCTATTGCAGAAACCAAGCTTGGAGCTTGTAATCATGGGAAAGAACCCTTAGCAGCCAAGGATGGAGTGTTACCTCCATGTACTCCTTGTTTGTTGTTCAGTGAGGTACGTATTGACAAGTACGATGAACTTGTGGGATTAAAATCTGAAAGGGAAAACTTGAAGAGTGCCGAAAGTGCTCCAACATTGGATGTTAAAATTAAGAGGGCATCTCGAACTTCATTACGTTTAGCTAAAAAACAGAATGTGGCAGCTCATGCAAAGACTAGAACCACCCGATCTAGTAAGCGAACTGCACATGTGAAAGTGAAAAAGACTTGGCTGAACTGAATAGCAAAAATGACATATCTTGGAGCAACGAATTGTCCACAGATGGTTTGGTCTGTGGGAAGCTAAACTGTTCTCTTGATGGTGTTGACCGCAACAGAGATGACATATGCAATATGTTTGGATGTTGGAGCTGCCTTTTTGTTAATTCACTCAATTTTGAGTGCATTGAGAATATACTGCAGTTCAGAGAAGAGTGCATTCGCCGACGTCATCTTGTGTCGCTTCTGTTAAAAAAGGGTACTATTTTTGTTCATGTTCTGTTAATGTCTCAAATCAATATGTGTTATACTGCAGTTAAGAGATACACAATTGAGGGTTTCACATGGCTATGGAGGCTAAGGGACCTCATTGTTTGGCGACATGGTGCTTCTATGTCAAAACACAAGTGTAGCTAGCTCAACTTCTAGCTCCATGAACGTGGTCCATGGAGCTAGAAAACTGTGGCGAGCCACAACTGTGCCAGTGAAACAAATAGTAGCCTAAGTTTCTTACGCAAGTTGTGCAAGTAGGCACTGCCTGAAAGCTCTCACAATACAAATATAACACTCCATATTTCTACATATGATACTTAGAAATTGTATGGATCCTGTAGCTTAAGTAGTTTGATCTAATTTTTTCTGTGATTGAGCTACCTGTTGGTTATTACTTAGTTAAGTTTCTTAATTCTTTCATATTGTTCAGTCCTGATGTGTTGCCTATTGCAGCAAGAACCTTGGGAGCTCAGGGTGGAAAACATGGAGCTCATGAAGTTCATAGTATCTACTGGCAGTGCATATCATTGTTGTATTTCAGATCTCTTCCTCAAGGTTGTTATAGAACATATGGCCTCATTTAATTGAACTGATCATGAATGAAAATACTGGTGATTTTCTTTCTTTAGAGCGTGCAGAAATACTATGTAGTATGAGTTCCTTTTTGCTGAAGGGTGTCCTTTCAGAACAGTCAAGGTTTGTCTCATCAACTCCCAGTTGTGCATTTCACATGCAGAACATTCTGATCGTAGCATTTCACGACCCTTGCTATAACTGTCATCATTTCATCACTATCTGCAGCTTCTGTAGTGTACAAATTTCTGATGTTGTTTCATGGTTGCTGAAAGCTTTTGTGCTATCTGGAGAGAGTCCTTCACTTCTCCAGGAGGTTTGTGATATCCTTCAGTCATGTGCTCTTGTAATTTTAAATGCTTAGTGCGTATATCTATTCTACCTTTTTGTGAGTTGCTGCTGAAGTAAGCCTATTTTTTTTTCCTTTTGTGGCTCCTGTGTTGAAATGCAACTCCCCTGTTGCAGGTTTGCAGGCTACTTACATGCATATTCTTACGATCAACGATAGATTCCACGGTCCAATTACCTTTGTGTTCCAAGGGATCTCTCTCTTTGAATCATTGGGCCGCGTACTTTCACCAAACTTCTGTTGGAACTTATCTCAATTGCCATTACCTTGCAAGCTCACAAGCATTGCCCAGAAAAACAGAAACGAAGGTTTGTACCATTCTAAGTTCACACACGGATTAAATAGTAGCACTCTTCATTTTTTCTAATAATTTCCCCTTTGCGTTTTTAGGGTGTCACTGAAGATTTCGCAGACAAGACAGATGAGGTTCCAAAGTTTCCAAGGTTTAAACTTTTAAATATTTATTTTGCTGATTTATTGTTTCATATGTGTATGTACATTCATAATTAGACTACAATTTCAATATTAGGTTTTCATCGGCAGACAAGGAACATCTTGAAAAGCATGTAATTGAATTCTTCCATGAACTTCCTGATGTACCAATTGTGTGCATTAGTATGCTTGGAGGTGATATTGTGAATGTTCTTGGGGAAACACCTTTTCTCCCTTCCCCTTTCCCTGCTTGGATGTTGATCTCAAGGTTTGATTCAACAAACAAGCCTACCACGATGCTTCTACCAGTGGATCCTATTTCGAAAGGTGTGTAGATTTCTTGTTGTGATTGCATACTGTACTATAAGTTGATATTGGGTCTCTTGCACTTTTTATTCACATGTTTATTGTTTGACAGAAGCAGAGAATGGAGACTCTTCTATCAAAGAACTGGATAATCCAACTAGAACTTCAGATAAGAAATGGAAGTGCCCTTGGAGCTACACTATGATAGACTATGTGGCTCCAACTTACAAAAAGCTACTTGAGGATAACTTTAGATCCCTCTCTGGTGCGACCCACATTCCAAAGGATGGACAAGCAAACACCATAAGGTGGTGGTCAGATAGAATGAAGCTTAACGATGACCTTGATGAGATACTGGAGTAAGATTTCTTCTGTCTGTTATACGTAAAGCTGTAAATATTTTACAACGATACTCTAGATATCTTGCTCAATACATTTGAAAAGTTGTGTTTTCATGATAAGATTATATTTCAATAATCAGTTTTCCTTTGTTCTGACATCTTCATGGTTTTGAACAGAAATATCGAAGAATTATGGCTAGGACCCTGGAAATGCCTTCTGTTGGGCCACCAGTTAGCTGACCAACATAGCGAGGCAGTGCTGGAAAATCTAATCACTGGTCTGGAGTCAGAAAAACTTAAATTAGATCCAGCACTCATCAAGGTCATCCTTGGTGGGGTTGCATCAGTGGATGAATTGAAAGAATGTGTTTCTCAACTTATATCATATAAAAGTTACTTTGGCAGGGGAGGGTGTTGCGGAAGAGATGGACTTAGAGCCTTCTCTTGCCAGACTGATGCTGAATCTCTGGTGACCCTCGAGCATTTATGCAATGGTATAGTGGATGAGCTACCTGATCCTGTTGATAGAAATCCGGTCATTTTAGTCCTGGATACTGATGTGCAGGTGAGCAACATGATATCCTTATTGTTGTCTATTTCTTTTGTTATTCAAAAGGTCCTTTTAGCTCTGCGTTATAAGTTTTGATGGATGTTCTGCTTTGCTGATTAGCTGCTGGAAGGATAATTACCGTGAATGTTGTGTCATCTGCATCTAGCCTGACGTGCTCTAATGTAATTCATTTTTGTGATAAATAATTAAACAATGGATGAAATTAATACTGTAGGGCTAGATCTTCCATAGGTAAAGTCAGTCATCTTAGGATGTATGTTGCTTGGGTACAACCCATACTGTATGCTTGAAGTTACTGCATCATTCTCAAAAGGATAGGTTGTACTGCTAGATTTCCTGTATTGTTTGTCTAGCAATATTGCCAGTAGCAGCTTTTTATGATGCCCATCATATATCTTCTTTAACCTCTACGTAAAATGGCTGAATGCAGATGCTTCCTTGGGAGAACTTGCCTGCTTTAAGGAATCAAGAAATATACCGCATGCCATCAATGAGAAGCATATTTCTAGCATTGACTAGAAGCACTAATCATCACAAAGATGTCAGTGCCATGGCCCCTCCTTTTCCTGTTATTGACCTTTCGATGCATTCTATGTGTTGAATCCTAGTGGTGATTTGATCAGCACACAAGAAGAATTTTATCAGCTGTTTACAAACTATGAGTGGAAGGTAACGATGATGTCCTTACTCTTGTTCAAACAACCTTTTGCTCACTGTGTATATTGCAAAAGAAGAATTCAAATACATGTGTTGTATAAAACAAAACGTGGTTTGGCATGCAGAAGTGGTAAACTTACTATCTCTTTACACTCCAGAAATGATAAATATAAATGGCTAGGCCATGAATCCAAGAATGATGCAAGCTTTGTTAAAGGATAAATTTGGATTATTCTTAAAATAACCACCAGCATATAATTGTGATGCATTGATGGCATGCAGGGAAATGCTGGGGATGCCCCAACAGCTGAAGAGCTCGTCTTGGCCCTGAGGAATCATGATCTTTTTCTCTACTTTGGACATGGAAGTGGTAATGCACTATGATTTGATTGTTTTTTCATTTTGTTGACTTTTGCGTTATGTGCCTGTGTCGGAGTCATTTGAACTTGGACAGCTTCAGCCTTTGAAGCTATCTAAGCGTAGTTCACTGGTACCATAATATCCACCTTACAGGATACAAATAGCACTTGCTAAAAGAACACTCTGATTGTCTATTACAATCTGCTTTCGGCATAGCTACCCTTGTGAATTTAATTTTTACAAAATGCTCACTCACTTTTATTGAAAGCTTCCATGGGAACATTAACTAGATGGCACCATAATTTTAGGCTATAAAACTTATCTTTATAGTAGTAGTGGCATATGTATCAGTAGAAACTACTGCTTGTGATGCTAGTGCCAACTAATGTCTCAAGTTCATGCTATTTCTGTCTAGGAATATGAACTCCAACTACTAAGAAGTAAGAAGTGTCCACTATTCATATACTTGTTAAAAACTGGTAGCTCAGGTAGGTACCTGTTGTACTAACACGGCTAGTCACAATGTTGCAGGAAGTCAGTATGTCTCTGGAAAGGAAATTGAGAAATTAGATAACTGCGCAGCTGCTCTTCTTATGGGTTGCAGTAGTGGGACACTTCATTGCAAAGGAGGTTATGCTCCTCAAGGGGCACCTTTGTCTTATTTATTTGCTGGTTCTCCTTCCGTCATTGCAAATCTCTGGGATGTCTCGGATAAAGATATCGATCGATTTAGTAAAGCATTGCTCAATTCATGGTTGCAAGAAAATTTAAGGCCAACAAGAATTGCCCTGAATGTTGTGGCCCACTAACACAAGAATTTGAGTCCATGACCATTGCTGTAAAGGATAATGGTAGGCCAAAACGAAAAGGTACACGACGAGGTCAGAAGCAGCAACAGACAGCGGAGATAGATGGCAGTAGTAATTGCTGTAATTGCAGGCACAGGCGAATAGCTTCGCATATAAGTGAAGCTAGGCGTGCTTGCAGGCTTCCGCTTATGATCGGCGCATCTCCTGTTTGTTACGGTGTGCCTACTATCATCAGGAAGAAGTAATGGTCTGCGCTCCTTTAATGGGAGGTGATTGGTGATTGGCTGCTGCAGTTGTGGGCTTTGAGCCATTGATTCCGATTCCAGCTGCACGGTACCGACGGGAAGTGCCATGATAGGCATGGCATTGCACAGGCTCAAATGTGCCCATGACATGTTTATGCTGTCGTTTGTACTTAACGCAGCAAATGCAGAAGTAACAAGATGATGCCCTGGATCCATTGTTGTACTAGAGGAGAGCACTAGCCGTCGATTCTGATGTGATTCAGTGCACCAAAGGTACGTAATACGAGTAAAAATTGTTATTGTCATACATGTGGTTCAAAATGTAATTCCTTATTCCTATATTATACTCCAACAAACACTAGATTCATTATCAGTGTTATTGCATGAACTTTACAGTATACTGCTAACTATGTGCAAGAATCAAGATACTTCAAGATATGATATATACATCAAGAGTGACCGATCAATTGATGATCAGTAGTATTAGTATCCATGTCCATACAAGTGCACGTGGTGAACATGTGTCTGATCATATGGACAGCTAGCTTCTTGCCATGCATAATGTCATGAAGGATTGCTTGCTTTTTTTTTACAAGATGGATGATTTTTTGTTGATGCATAATGTCACGAACAAAGGACAAACAAAAGAACATTGTACAAAGTTGAGACTTGAATCATGGAACATCATCTGTAATTGGAAACCAAGAAGTTTACTCTGAACCAAGTTCTACGGATTGAATAGCATGCTTAACTCAACAATCTGATACTCCTTTGTGGAGACAGCCTGTATATTTTCAGGAGTTAGAAAAGAAAGTTATTTCTCTATTGCTTCATCTGTGTCTGCTAAGTTCCAGAAACCAGCATTCACCTCAGGAACATTACAGCATTGAAAATCGGTGCAGCTCATTTCAGTGACATAACAAAACTGAGAAAGTGAGAATCATGCTAGACGCCCAGATGCCTAGGCGCTGAAAAATCTTTGGCCTGTGTTCGAGAAAAAATGGCGTCTTCCGCACTAAGCAAACTGCACGCTGGAGTTAGCAGCTGGGAGATTGAGGAGCCCGCCGGCGCCAATGGTTGAAAAAGGGGCTGCTCGATAACTTTCTGATGGACCTCCGACCGATCCACTTTTCCATTCTTACCACCCAGATCGCGGCTGAGGGGAAGGAGCGGGCAAGGGCGCTGCTCCCAGACGATGGGCACAACGCCGGGGTGGGTGGCGGACAGTTAAGTGGAGAGTGCATTGTTCTTGGTGATGACCCATCTTCGTCCGAGCGGATGCAGGCGGTGGGAACGACCTCCATCTTGGGCTCAAGAAGAAGACGAGTAGGGGCGACGCGTCGCGCTCGATGGCGCGCCCGTGACCAGCTGCTGCTGGGGAGTTGGAGAAGTCTGGCGATGGCGCCCGTGGCCGGCGGTTGCTGCTGGAGGCCCGATCTTGGGGGAGAGATTGTGATGGGAAAGGGAAGAATAACGATGGTGGATCCTTGACACAAATTTATGTAAATACCCTTTTACTTTAGATAAAAAATAAAAAATATTGGTACTTTTCAAGTTCTTTTAATCTAGAAGTTTCAGGTAGTTCTTAATTTATCACCATTGGATTAGAGCGGATGGCTGCTATGTAAAACTTGTATAAAAAATACACAAAGGAACACCATTTTATTGCTTGTGGAACGAATTATACTATCAGCGGTACATAATATTGAACCGTGGAACCAAAATATGGCCCATAAAATACTTTCCAACTATAAAGAGTTAAAAGACAGTAAGACAACAATATTCGACATCTAATTTTCAGGCGCATGGAACAAATCACGATAATAAAAGAGCATAAATTTTGGAACAAATAGTTTAGAAATTATGGAATAGAAAATGATTGTCCAATGATTAGCAGATAAATCTAGTTCAAATCTGTACCTTAACAAAACTAATCAAAGAGAGATTTTTTTCTTCAAAAGTCATGACCATGTACTAAGGGCATCTCGGACGGGCCACCCCAAAGTGGAATCCACCTACGCTCGAACAGGCCACCCAAAGGAGCGGGCAGTAGCGGCTAACCTCCTATCCAATTAAGCGTAATGAATCCTTCCTATCTTCTCACGGGAACAAACGAGTCAGCTTGCCTGGCTCCCTCTCCAATCGATGGGCAGCCACGGTTGCGCACAGAACACGGAGATGCGGCGCTGGAAGATCTTCGAGCGTGCTGCCGACGTGGAGTCGCCGGCGTTGACTGACGCAGGGGAGCAGCAGCGGCGGCCGGGTGCAGCTGAGCGATGGAAGCCGCGCGCTGCCGGCGCGTCCGTAGGCGGGAGGTCGCCAGCTGCCATGAGGGTCGACGGTAGAGGAAGACGAGCAGGCGGCCGTGACATCTGCTGGTGCGGCGGCGACTGCTTGGGCGATTGGAGTTTCTTGGATCGCGGGCGGAGCAGGAGGCATGGAGCTGAGCGAACAGATGTGTAGCGGGTTATATCGACGCCGGCGGAACAAGGCGGGATTTAAGTGGGCAATTTCGAAATCCCGTTTATTTAATTAAATGGGCAGAAGCGGCAAGCCGACGGATAGCCGTGCCCACCTACAGGCCTAATTGTGTCTGCGCGGCGTTGTGGCGTGGCGCAAAGGAGAGAAACAATCATATTGGGCCGAACTCTGGACCAAGCAGCTTTGTTTCCATCATCACGGCCGGAGAGCCACACACAGCGCTAAATACAATACTCCTAGCACCGTGCTTTGCGAGAAATGAATCACACTCTGCTTGGCGACAGACATACAGTAGTTGCGGAATCACACACACTCTGCTCGGCGCCAGCATGCAGTGTGCTCCGAAACAAAAGCTGAGATGAGATGGAAAAGGTCCCTGATTCTGTTACGCACAGCACAAGGGGGTGTTAGCTAGGTTGGGTAGGCGCTTTATCAAGCTAGCCTAATCAATCGCTAACCAGATCACCAGCCACTCGCCAACCGGGCAACCACCCTCCCCTCCCCACGAGGTCGATCGAGACGAGAGAGATCCCCCGCCGTGTCGGTCCGTCCGTCCAGATATATTCGCGCGCGGCGTCGTGGCTCGCCTTACCCACGACGACGCCACTTGCCGCCAGCGCCGAGCAGCGATGAACTGAACATCCACGGCACGGCACGGCAGGCCAGTATCTAGCTAGTGGTTGTTAGGCTGGCCACTCACTCGCTCGCTCACTCACTGGTTTTGGTTTGGTTAGGCCTACTGCTCGCTCACCTGCGTGCGTGCTACGCGCGAACGACTCGATCGCGACCGGCAAGCGTGGTGGATAGCGCATGTAACACGTGGGGAAATGGCAAAATAGAAGGAGACGGAGACGTGTGGCCTGCCGCTTGCCCGGCGCGGAAAGACGCCGATCGGAGTAGAGTCGACAAACCGAGCCCGGTGCCTGGCCGCCTCGTGGAAAAGAAAGTCCATTGACGGACGGAAAATTCCAACTCGTACGGTGGCTCGGTCAGGCGTAATCCCATACGCAGGCGTTGCGTACGTGGGCGCTTCATCCCGGCCGTCGCCGACGTCTTCACTGGTTTTCGTTTTAGTTCGGCACCCGCGCGCGCCGAGGGTGTGAATGTGTGTGTGATAATTAAGATGGAGGTGTCACGCGATACGTCAACGCATATAGTATAACAGTATCATCTACTTTAGTATTAGCGGACAGATAACCATGGCAGCCAGCACGCTGGGTTAGGACTACCTGCAGCCACACAAGTGGTTCGTCTGTGGATGCTTCTTCCGTTCCGTGAGAAAAGAAAAGTAGCTCAACTGTGGAAATGGAAAGAGATCTGGAAGCACCGAAAATATTTTTCCTGCGCTAGCTCTACGCTGCCTAGCTTCCACTAAAAATGCTCTGTAAAAACTGTACTAGCTTCACTCGCAAAAAGAAGTAGTATAGCTTAGCTATGGTTGATTGCCAAACTGATCGCTTTTCATGTGCCCCGAAAAAGGAAAAAAAAAAAAAAGAGTGCGCGCTGGAAGCTACTGTACTGCCGAAGATCCATTTCGCCGAACGAAGGAGGCCACTCAAGTTGAGGCGACGGACAGAGGCGATGGATCTGCCATAGTGCCATTTTTAATTGACCCCGAGGTGACCAGAGGGCGTTGGAATCTTCCAAGCACGCACATCCGGACCCATCCATCGGCCAGTTCAGCTGCGTGGTCTCAGGCTGCGAGCTGACTTCTTACCGGGTCTCCGGGTCCGATTCTCGGAACCGTCTGCCCGCCTTGCCAGAACTAGCACGAGGCCAAGACCATGTCGGCCTTCTCCACGCATGTGCCAAATGCTTTGCACCCATGTACTGTCATGTCATTTCGCACTAGCTAGGGACTACGTACGCTGTGACCTGAACAAACAAACCATGAAATATAGGCACGTACGCATCCACTTTGTAGTTTTTTGTGAAGACGAATACAAGTTGGATGGTGCTCTTACCCCAAAAACATGTCACGCACACGTCGGAATAAGCCTCGGAATATTTTTACTCAAGTACTCTCTCCACTACCGAACCGTAAGGTGTATAATTATTCTGTACAAATATTAAGAAGTGAGAAATTTGTATATGGGTCTTGCTCGAAAACATAAAAAAACGGACGCGAAGACTAAAGTTTAGGTCCCGCGATGGCGGAGGCGACCCCGACCTCCCCACCCAACACCGGCCCCTACCGGCGGCGGCCGCTCCAGCCCCATCACTCCCTGCTCGGCGTGGAGGACGTGCCCGAGACCCAGCTGGAGAGGCTGTCTGTACCCGTGTCTCAGCTGGATCCGGTGGTGATGTAGGTGCCTCAGCCGGGTGCACTGAGCTGCGAGGTTGGTCGCGTCCCAGCTTTGAAGAGATGGTCGCGTCTTAGATCAAGATGACGGAGTCTGTGTAGGGCTCGATGGTGCGACTTCGGAGCTTGTTGAGGTGGCTCTGGAAAGGCTTTCCATGACGCCGACTGTGGTGCATATGACTCCAGCACCACCTTCGAGTGCTGGGGGCAATTTGGCTGCACGGACGGCAGTTTCAAACTCTTTGGTTGTTACTACCCCAGGGATGCGACCAATCGGCATCAATGCTCGACCTGACCTCCACACCTTTTGTTTCTTCAGAGCGCGTTTTTCCGGTGGTGTAGGTGCCCAATCTGCAGGAACTTGCTGTGGAGCTTGTCGTGCCATAGGCTTTGGAGGAGTTGAAGGATTCTGGTGCCCCTAGCTCTTAGGAGAAGATCACAAAGGAGATGGCCAGTTTGATGCGGGAGAGCCACGGGAGAAGACCTCACCTTTTTTGGCGAGGGAGCTGTTCCGAGAACTTGTTGGCATGGCGTCGGGCTCACCTAAGGACATGCATGTTGGGGAGGATGCTTCCTCTTTGGTGGAGCCACGTACCAGCCGGATGGACAAGAAAACAAATGATATTCCAATAGCCAAGCACACCAAGTTAAGGCGGGCGGAGTCTTTTTGGAAGATACCAAAACTCAAGAGTAAAGGGAAATCCACCGAGGAGGTCCTAAATGAGAAGATGCAATATTATCTACATATGTATAAGAAGCAGCACATGCCGCAGGTGATGGAGGCTGTTCGAGCCTTAGTTGAGATCAATGCTTGATTTTTCTTCAGAACACATCCTGCCACAAGAAAAACAACTTTTTTTGAAGTGAATGGAACAACATATTAAAATCATTCGAAAAACCTAAAAATAGAACCATCATTAAAAACTAAACTAAGGAAAAAGAAAAGAACGAAAATAGAGAGAAGAAAGGAAGCATTATTACATGGACGTGGAATCCACGTACTAAGTGCATCTCGGACGGGGTCACCCCAAAGTGGAATCCACGTAAAAGGGCATCTCGGACGGGCCACTCCAAAGTGGAATCCACGTACTAAGGGCATCTCGAACGGGCCACCCCAAAGTGGACACAGAAAGTGTCTGTTCTGCTCCGTTTGGGGTACATGCCAGATCCCACGTCAACCCCTAATCCGTTTGTGTGTGTGTATGTGTGTGTGTGGGTGGGTGGGTGGGGGGGCAGCAGCACACCCCATTTCAGCAAAAAAGGCGCTAAGTAAACTTAATAATAATACATAAAACTTAGTTAAACAAGACAAATTTAAAACGAAAAAGACCCATATCTACGACGTTCGAGGGCCTCGTCGCCGTCCACCGGTGGCCTAGTCGTCTTCCTCAATCTTTATGATGACGGGTGGCCACGCTGGGGTGGTGACTTCGCAACCCGCCGATGATAACGTAGACGCGGGTGGCGATGAAGGATGCGTCGGTGACGCCTTTGGCCAGGCCTGCAACGCCTCGCGGTCTTGCCACGATGACCATGATGTTTGAGGAGCCGGAGGTAGGGGCACACCATTGGCCGGCTCGCGTATGGCGGCACAGAGGTCGTCATCAATCTCCTCCTTGGGCGTGGTTGGTGCGGGCACCGATCCGTGGTACCCGGACCAATCCACCGGTGCTACGCCCATTCCTCCTCCTTGACGAAGGCGTCGTACAACTCCTCGTCATCCTCCTCCTGGGGGTCCTCTGACCGAGGCGGCTCGGCCGCGAAATAGGACCGTTGGCGCTCGTTGTGCTCCGCCACGAACCATCGGTCCCAGAGACCGGAGTTGTAGGTGTAGGTGGGGTCGTCTCGCAGATCGGGTGGAAGGAAGCTCTGACGTTGCCCAATCTCGTGCCGGCGCTGATACCGACATAGTTGGCATAGGGATGCGACGCCGGTTGAGGTGCCACCCTTCCAGGAGGTGCACGTTCGGCCACGACAATGGCTCAGCGAGGTCCCGTAGAGCTAGGCCACCTCGACTGACACGTTGACCCGCTTCCGTGCGCCGCGGCCGTAGGATGACGACCTGACCTCGTGGTCGTTCCGGCCTCCCTTCCACCACCTGCCGTCCTCCATCGCTGGCTAGGGTCTTGGCGCGAGCTATCTATGGCTTTGGTTTTGCGGGGGAGTGGGAGAGTGGGGATGTGGACGGGTCCTGTTAAAAAGAACCTGGCGAGGAGGTGGACATGGCCGGACGCAGCCACATCCACTTTGAGCACATTTTCAGCCCAAATTTAGGCTGAAAATTGGGCCTAAGGGATATGTCGGCGACCATTGTGGCTGTTTACGGTGATCCGTTGTGGCCTGGCGCAAGGAGAGAAACAATCATATTGGGCCGAACTCTGGACCGAGCAGCTTCCTTTCCATTTTTTTTGTCCATAACGGAGCCACACACAGCGCCAGATATAATAACTCCAAGCACCGTGCTTTGCTAGGAATCACACTCTGCTTGGGGACAGACAGCAGTGGCGGAATCACACACACACACACACACTGCTGGACGCCAGACTGCGGTGGCTTGGAAACAAAAGCTCGGATCAGTTGCAGTTGGAAAGGTCCCACCGGATTGTGTTACATCACAAGGGGGTGTTAGGTTGGGTAGGCGCTTTATCAAGCTAGGCTAATATATCAATTGGTAACCAGATCACCAGCCACTCGCCAACCGGGCACCCACCCTCCCCTCCCACGAGATCCCCCTGCCGTCGGTCCGCCCAGATATATTCGCACCGACGTCGTGGGTCACCCAGAGCGCGACGCTGCCACTTGCCGCCACTGGCCAGCGCCCAGCAGAGCGATGAACTGAGCATCCACGGCACGGCAGGAAGGTAGTGGCTGTTAGGCTGGCCACTCACTCGCTCGCTCACTCACTGGTTTAGGTGTTGGTTAGGCCTACTGCTCGCTCACCTGCGTGCGTGCTACGCGCGAACGACTCGATCGCGACCACACCGGGAAAGCGTGGTGGATAGCGCATGGAACACGTGGGGAAATGGCAAAATAGAAGGAGACGGAGACTACGTGTGGCCGAACCCAGCCCGCTGCCTGCCCGCCCGCCTTTTGTGGAAAGGCGCCGATGGACGGACGGAACATTCCAACTGGATAGACCCGTACTACTGTAGTAGAGTACGTACGTACGTTGCGGGCAGGCAACGCGAGATGGCTTTATTCCCTGCCGACCCCGTCCATACGCAGACGTTGCGTAAGTACGTCGGCTGGTTAGGTTATACCGGGCAACCTACGTGGGCGCTTCATCCCGTCAAGCGGCGCGGCCGACGTCTCTTACGTGTTCATGGGTTTTGGTTTTGCAACGCTGCGCGTGACGTGTCATGCTGATACGTAACGCTTAACAGTTAACAGTATAGTTAGTCTACTTCATTATTAGCGGACAGATAACCATGCCAGCACGCTCCAGGGTTGGCAATTAACACAAGTGGTTCGTTCGTCCTCGATCGATCGGTCTTGGCGGTGCATGTTCCTTCCGTGAGAAAAGAAAAGTAGCTCAGCTGTTGAAATGGAGGAGAACTGAGTATTCCTTTTTCCACTGCTGTTTATGCCTTGGGTGCTAGAGCCCATAGGTCTCGTTTTTTTTTTTCCACCGCTGCGTGGACTGAAAATGCTTTGTAAAATGTAATAAAATCTATAATCCCCGTGTTCCCTCAATGAGTACAGCCACTATACAACACTAAACTACCCTAAGCATCTAAGATTTTCCGTCCTAATTTCGAATTCAAGCATGAACTAGGGTTTCACCAAAACGGAGCAAAATAGGCACAATGCAAAAGTTCTATGGATGAAAATGGGGGATTCGAAGGAGAATACCTAGGGGGATGGATTGGGAACGAAATCCACCACGCTTGCCTTCAGATTTGAGAGATTCTTGAGTGAGATTTGAGGGAGAGAGAGAGAGAGAGGGGCGTCGCCGCGCTTGTCTTTCTTCGAGGGGGAAACAGAGGACGATGGATGCGGCCTGAGTCGGCCGGGGCGGCTAAGTCACGAGGGGGTAGCGCCAAGCGCTCTGGAGCTGCACTGCATGGCGGCGCTACCTAACCAACCACGGGGCCCACCGTGCCACGCTGGCAGGAGGGTAGCGCCACTCGATCTGGAGTTACCATGTTAAGGGTAGCGCCTCTCGCGTGGACGCTACCAAAAAGGGTTAGAATCAAAATTTGTTTCCAAAAAGGTTTATTTTTTGCTGAAGTTTGCCCACGTGGTCAGTTTCAAATTTCACTGCTGTGATACTGCATGGCAGCTGCTGCGGAAGATCCATTTTGCCGAAGGAGGCCACTTGAGGCGACGGACGCATCTATTTTTAACTGACCCCGAGGTGACCAGAGGCAGTTGGAATCTTCCAAGCACGCACTTCCGGACCCATCCCATCCAGTTGCGTGGTCTGCGGCTGCGAGCTGACTTCTTTGTTACCGGGTGGGTTTGACGTGGATATCCTCACCGATTGATTCTCGGAACCGTCTGCCCGCCTTGCCTGTAGGAACTAGCACGAGGCGAAGACCATGTCGGCCTTCTCTACGCATGTGCCAAATGCTTCGCACCCAACCATTGACCCACTGTCATTTCGCACTAGCTACGGACTACGCATCCACGTTGTAGTTGTAGTTTTCTTGTGAAGACGAGTACAATTTGGATGTTGCTCTTAGTCTCTTACCCAAAAGACATGTCACGCACACGTCGGAAGTAGCCTATTCCGGGAAACTGCCCATGAAGACTATCAAGTACTTAGGCCCCGATTTGATTGTCCTTACGGCTCCGTAAAATTAAACCCGAGCATGCTGGAATTTCAACGTGGCGTTGCCACCTCCGTGAATTTTCACCCCCGTTTTTCCTATTATACGGGGAATCAAGCGGGCCCTAGGATTCCCAGTTGACAAAAAAAAACTCAAATTGTCATATTGGAGACCTACTGAGCAGAAAATGGGCAACACACTTTGTCCCAGGCAAGGAAAACTGTTGGTGTTAGGGGGAGGGTTACTCTAATTAATTCTTCTCTCAGGATAGAACTATAGTATGACGACACTGTATATGTTTTCATTTTATAGAGTAGATGTAGGAAGTAAGGAGAACATGGACACTGCTAGGAGAGGTTTGTTGTGGTGGGGTGATAACAATAAAAAGAACTATCACCTTGTCAGATGGAGGAGGTGTGCATGCCGAAAGAATAGGGTGGTTTGGGCATCTTGGATCTCGAGGACTCGAACTGCTACAGAAGGAGAATAGCAACCGAAGAAAATAAGGAAAAAGATCACCGAACTTCGTTTGGTCGCATGTATCCCCTATGTCACATAGTTTAAATGGAGTCTCCTACCTTGTTTTTGTTTTTCGGTGGAAAGAACAATCTTTTCTTTTTCCTCCTTTTTTTTAACCGAGAAATGCTTGAGGGTTTGGAGGAACAATGTAAGTGATGGTTTCGTTAATGAAATCGGGGGCTCAGCTCCTTTTATTTAAAAAACCATCGGAGGTAGCCACAAAGTATCTTTTTTTTCGAAAAAAAAGTATCTTATTTTTAAACCATCCAATAAGCACGAGGGTCAATTACGTAAGACAGTCGGTAAATTAACAAACGCAGAGACGCCGTTACCGGGCCGGGTAGATCCACCAATCCGCCAAGGCGACGACGACCGCTTCCCACATTGTTGACAACGCAGCCCCTCTCCTCAGTCCTCACTCTTCGCCGGCATCACACTACCACACTCCTTCCTTCCTCGACTCCACGGCCGCTCCGTGTCTTCCCCTCCACGTTGACCACGACTTATTCATCCGCAACCTCTGCTTCTCCACACCCCACCACCCACCCCAAGTGGCACAGCCTTCGCCGCCACTCCACCGGCTCCTAACTAACAAACCAACCACTGCCTCCTGCCGTCCCCGCCTGTCAGCCTCCCCCATCCCAGCGCGCGCACATTGCGCCTCGTGCGCGCGCCCACGCCGCATGATCATCGCCCACCTCCGATCGCTTACCCCACCTGCGACGCAACTTCCCACGCCGCCCCTCGAGCCGCTTACGCTTTAAAACCATCTCACTCCACCACTCCCCACACCACACCACACCACACCACATCACACCAAGCTACCCAGCTACACCTCACTTCGGCCACCGCAGAAGAAAGAAGAAGAACAGGTCACACGCAGGAACGCGTCCGTCTTCGTCTTCTCTCCCTCCTGCTGCTTAGCTCGATCAGCAGTTTGTGCGGTGCCATGTCGTCTTCGGCCATGGAATCCCTCCACGCCTTGATCCCGGTGGAGCACCACGACGAGGAGACGTCGTCCGCGGCGTTCACCACGAGCAGCGGGGAGGAGAGCGGCCAACACGTGCTGCAGGGGTGGGCCAAGAAGAAGCGCTCGCGCCGCCACCGCTCCGAGGAGGAGAACCTCGCGCTCTGCCTCCTCATGCTCTCCCGCAGCGGCAACAACCACCACCGCGTCCAGGCGCCGCAGCCCTCCCTGTCGTCCCCGGAGTTCAGGTGCTCCGTCTGCGGCAAGTCCTTCGGCTCCTACCAGGCGCTCGGCGGCCACAAGACGAGCCACCGGTGAAGCAGCCCGCCGACGCTGCACCTGCTCCGCTCGCGGCCCCCGTCGTCGTGGCGCCGGCCGAGCCGGCCACGTCGTCCACCACGGCCGCGTCCTCCGACGGCGCCGCGACCAGCAGGGTCCACCGGTGCTCCATCTGCCAGAAGGAGTTCCCCACCGGGCAGGCGCTCGGCGGGCACAAGAGGAAGCACTACGACGGGGCGTGGGCGTGGGCGCCGCCACCGCCGAGTCCGAGGTGGGGAGCACCGGCGCCAACGGGATCACCAGCTCCGTTGCCGCCCGGGCTCCGTTCGACCTGAACATCCCGGCCGTGCCGGAGTTCGTGTGGCGGCAGTGCGTCAAGGGCAGCAAGATGATGATGTGGGAGGACGAGGAGGAGGTGCAGAGCCCGCTCGCCTTCAAGAAGCCACGCCTCCTCACGGCGTGAATGAAGATGAACAGCAACATCTAGCTGCATGGATCCGATCCCAGCGATCCGATCGATCCAGCACAAGTTTTTGGAGTCCGTCCTGTCCGGTCAACAGTATTCGTTCATTCGTTTGGTTTAATTTGTTCCTGCTCCTGTACAGATTGAGTGAGTGAGTGATACACCGTAGGTAGCCATATACTCTCGTAGTTATAGGTGGATCTTCTTGGTTCTTTGCAACGGAGAAGTGCTTCATGTCATTTGTTCTGTAGCCGTCAGTGTATTGTTTGTAGTTGGAATGAAGTTCATACATACTCATACAGAGATTGATGATGAACTAGCAGCAGTAGTATACTCTGTAACATACGTACACACCTATTGAATTGGAGATTATTTGAATTGATTGAAATTCGCATCTCTGCAATATTAAATCATTGTTTCAGTTGCTTGATCACGATTTAAAAGGATCGATTCTGCCACGCCAGTTACCTTTGCGTACACTGCAGTGACTTGTAGTGCTCGCCTGGAAGGAAACACCACTGTAACTTGCAAGAAAATTAAAGAGACGGAAGGAAACCTCTGCTTGAGTTCAGAGCACCAGATGCAAGCAGAGAAGTGTAACCTCTGCTCGATCGATGAAGCCGCCTAGAAAGACCTGTTATTGACGTGTCTGCACTGCAGCGCGACGACGCGATGAGTTGTCGACGAATCGATCAAATCCACGTTTACTTAGTCGGGGTAATCGCAGCGTGACATGTGCTAGCGACGACTGACTATACGCGCTGCAAGTGGAAACAAAAAACTGGACCGGGCCGGTTCGCAGCTACAGTAGCTTCGTGCACGTCGACCGGCGGCACCCAAGTTGGCGCGCGCGCAGTGGAAAGGCCGAACGACAGCGACGCCCGCCCGATGCCGCCGGGTTTGATAACGTCGTCGTGCCGACCTGCAGCTGGATCGACTGATCGCTTTCGGACGCAACCAACAGCCGGCCGGCGGCCACCGCAGCTTCGCACACGGCCGGCCGGCCGCTCGCTGGGTTGGACGGAAAAATTCAGGTGGCGCGTTCGTGATGCTTCCATGCACCTACGTGCGTGCGCGTTCTTGAACGTTGAACGGTTGAAGCGTGGACTCAGATGGTCGCCGTACGTACGTGTTCCCTGCGCATGGCGGTGACGGTGCACAGCACGTCGTCTTCTGAGTTCGGCTCCTGGATCGCTGGATCTTCTTCTCCGGTTGACGTACGCCGCGTTTGCTTAATATGTAAGTCAGGAAAAAAAAAAGTCTGGCACCATGGACGCGACGTGCAGCTGCTACCACTAGATACAGCCATCGTCACCAGCCTGATCGGTGCGTTATTTATCGTTTTTCTTTTCGGCCGCGTCCAACAGTTTTTTTCGATGTTTTTCTCTAGCTAGCGGAACTGTTCTCCACTGTGAGCTCGCCGGAAGCGCCGTTCGGCAGAAATGCGGGCCGCAGTACTACCGAACGCTGTAGGCCGATTTTGGACTCGTGCCTAGGCCGCGGTTCGCTACTCGGCCTTGGTGGCTTTCCTACGTATGGGCCGCGTGAGACCACCGCCGCAATCGCCTATCTCTTGCGTGGTTGCCGTTTCTGCCCAGGAAGGCCTCCGACGGTTTATAGATGCACCTGGCGAGATGAGATGTGGCTCCATCTGGTGGGCAAAACCTAAATGCCGCCCGTTAGCGGCGCGTATCGTTCGCGCCGCTTACAGGGACCCTCTGGCGGGCCGGCCCAGTAGTGTAGCGTCGGCTTATTTCATTTTTTTCTTTTTTTTTCTGTCTTTGTTTTCCTTTTTTTCTTTTCTGTTTTATTTCGTTTCTTTTTTTTTTCGTTATTCTTTTTTTTTCGTTTTCTTTTTTTGTTCTCGTTCCTTTTTCTTTTTCTTTTTCTCTTTTTTTTGTTGTTTTTATAATTTTCTAATTTTTTAAAATATTTCTAAATTTGATTTTTGATTTTTGATTTTTTAAACAGTTTCATTTTGAAATGGTTCCAAATTTAAAAATGATTCCAAATTAAAATGGTTTCAAATTTGAAAAATTGTTTATTTTTTAAAATGGTTTTAAATTTAAAAATTGTTCATTTTCGAAAATGGTTCCATTTTGAAAATGGTTCCAAATTTGAAGATTATTCATTTTTGAAAATGGTTCCAAATTTTAAATTGGTTCCAAATTTCAAAATGGTTCTGAATTTAAATTGGTTCAAAATTAAAAAATGGTACCATTTTTTTAAAATGGTTCCAATTTTTAAAATTGTTCATTTTTGAAAATGGTTCCAAATTAAAAAATCTTCATTTATTAAAATGGATCCAAATTTAAAAATGGTTCCGAACCGAAAAAATGGTTCCAATTTTTTAAAATGGTTCCAAACCAAAAAATGGTTCCGATTTTGAAAATGGTTCCGAACCCAAAAAATGGTTCCGATTTTTCGAAAATGGTTCTTTTTTAAAATGGTTCCGAACTGAAAAAATTGTTCCGATTTTTCGAAAATGGTTCTTTTTGAAAATGGGTTCCGAACCAAAAAAAATGGTTTCGATTTTTTGAAAATGGTTCCAAACCAAAAAAAATGGTTCTGATTTTTCGAAAATGGTTCTTTTTTGAAAATGGTTCTGAACCGGAAAAATGGTTCCAATTTTTTAAAATGGTTCCAAACCAAAAAATGGTTCCGATTTTTCGAAAATGGTTCCTTTTTGAAAATGGTTCCGAACCGAAAAAATTCTTCCTTTTTGAAAATGGGCCCGAACCGAAAAATGGTTCCGATTTTTGAAAATGGTTCCGAACCGAAAAAATGGTTCCTTTTTGAAAATGGTTCTGAATTTGGAAAATGGTTCCGAATGAAAAAAATGGTTCCGATTTTCGAAAATGGTTCCTTTCTGAAAATGTTTCCGAACCGAAAAATGGTTCCTTTTTTAAAATGGTTCCGAACCGAAAAAATGGTACCGATTTTTGAAAATGGTTCCCGAATGAAAAAAAATGGTTCCGATTTTTCGAAAATGGTTTCTTTTTTAAAATGATTCCGAACCGAAAAAATGGTTCCGATTTTTTAAAATGGTTCCAAAACGAAAAAATGGTTCCGAACCGAAAAAATGGTTCCGATTTTTTGAAAATGGTTCCGATTTTTGAAAAAGGTTCCAAACTGAAAAAATGGTTCCGATTTTTCGAAAATGGTTCCTTTTTGAAAATGGTTCCAAATTTAAAAATGTTTCAAATTGAAAAATGGTTCTGAATTTTCAAATGGTTCCAAATTTGAAATTTTTTCATTTTGAAAATGCTTTCAATATTAAAAATGGTTTCATTTTTAACGTACACATATCTCTGTTGAAACGAAAAAGTTATAACATGAAAGTTGTGTAAAACTGCGAGTTTCAACTACCCGTGAAAGGATTTTTCAAACTGTCGACTGAGTGTGACAAATTTAACAAAATTCTTCTAAAAATATTGAAAACTTCAGTCCAAAATTAAGAAGCTACATTTCACGAAACTCGAAACCGATCACGGGAATGGAACCTAATCGTGAACGTACACATATTTCTTGTATAAATTATTTTGAAATGAAATATATTTTTGTGTTAGATGGAGTATGTGTTAGACTGTGTACACAGAGCCAGTACACCCGAAGGCACGACCATGCAGGACGGAAGAAATTTGGTGAATGGTCAGAGCGAACAAATTTGAACAAAACAGTACAGGAGAAGCAGCGCCAGACCAAGACTGGAACACAGCTTCTCAAATTCAAACAGCGCGCTACGTTAAAGAAAGGAAGCAGCTAGCGCGCGAAAACGCGTGGGCCGGCCCAACTGAAGAAAGCTGTAGGCGGCGCAACGCCTAAGGGCGCTAACGCGCGGCGCAAAGGCAACCCCCATCTGGTGTATTATCTCTTCTCTCCTATCTAAAAGAAGAGTTTCGTTCCTCCTCGTACGTCTTCTCTCCGCTCGCCCCTGCGCGATCAAATGGGCCAAAGCCCAACAAAATCGAGTCCCCGACGCCCTCTCTCCCTCTTCGATCCCTTCCATCTCCTTCTCCCTGGCGGCCGCCCCAGGGCTCGGCCACACGCGCGTCGCTGCCCCTGCCGACCTTCACCAGCGTCGCCGCCCCTGCCTCCTCCATCGCGTGTGGGAACCGCGTCTACACCTCGCGTCGGGCGCGCAAGGAGCAGCGCCAACCACGGAGTACCTAACCGACTCCTGACCCCATCGGCGCCGCCAACCACCGCTCCACATCCCGCCGCCGCTCCCCATCATCCTCCTCTCAGATCATGGTGATGGAGGCGCTGGGCGACGGCCACGGCAACCTCCAACGACCAGACCATGGCCCTCAAGATCTGCACGCATGGGCCTCCCTTCGTCTCCCACCGTCCGGGGTCCTTCCCGCCGAGCCCCATGTCTTTGCCGACACCATGCTCCTCAACCTCGCCACCGAGTTCAGGGCCGCAGACAGCGCCCTCCAAGGGCAGGGGTTGGGCAGCGGCGGAGCCCGTGCACATCCTCCGGAAGGTCGTGACAGCACGGACGAGGGCGTTCGCCCTGAGGATGTTCGCCTGCCTCACCAACCTCTAAAAGGACAATGTACGCTCCCTCGTCCTCTCCGGCCTTTTCTCGTCCAATGCATCGATAACAGAGACTTAAAAACAGTGTGCTACTTTCCCCTAAGATTAAATGGGGTGTTCTGTCATAATCTACAATATGTAGCATGAAATTTCCAATTTTCAGATCAGCTGGCTAATGTTGCGCGGCTGTTTTATTTAGCCTTCACATTGTACAACAGATAGAATGCATAATTGGGTGGCAACTGATCACATGCCTTAGTATTTACCTTTTGCAACATTTTTTTTTTGCGAAATTACCTTTTGCAACTTTGGTGTATAATGATCATACTCATTTGCAGTTATTGCTGCTTCTCGTGGTTATGCCGTGTAGAGTATGAAAGGGACACAGAGATGCGACATGCCTATGAGGTATCAACTGTATATTGTTTTAAAGTTATTTTGCCTGGTTGTTTTCCGCTGCATTCTAGGAATATCTGAAATCTAAAGGAAAACTATTCCATGATGCACAAAATTCTATCATTGATGGTAGTGAAGTGATTGTAGACTACTACAGGCAGCAGCTTATGCCTAGATGGATACCAAGGAGGCTAGGTATGTTCCCTGCTGGAGTGTGATGTGTAGAACCCATACAGAGTACTTGAGAGGATTTTCATACTAATTTGAATTGTCCTTTTATAGGTATGTCCCCTTGCAAGATCTTGACGCCATCCGACACCAGCATGGCCCCCGTCGACGGTGGACGTTGACTATCTCTTCTTGTAGGACGTTATCTATACCTCTCCTGCACGGCCGCACTTCACATTATAGGTGCATTGGATTGGATGGATAGTTCCCGAGGATGACAGGAGAAACAGTGGACTTTGCTGTACCTGGTTAATCAGTCCATCACTCCAGCGCTGGACCATCGGGGCAGTGAAGGATGGATCCAGAAGGGATTAATCAGATCTGAATGGTTTGATCCACTTCTAACTTAATCCTTTGCGTTCTTTTTTAGATGATACTTGATGATGCCTCGATGTATTTTTTGATTGTTGGATTGTTGATGTGGAATTGTGATATACCCATGAATACACTGACTATATGGAACTGAAATTAAGCATGGCTATTTTGAATAAAATGAGTCATAGAATCAGCCTGCTAGATATCAGTACTGCTCTTCGGCCTCCCTTTGAATGCCTTGTCATGTCAGCACATGCACGCTCTGTCTTTGCCACTGTCCTAGCTATTACAGATTGTTAAATCATTAACACCGCATTAACTAACACTGTGTTGTGCAGTCGACATTTTCTTGGTATTTCCAAGTCAAGTGGGATTCAGATCTAGATTTTGTGCGTCTATGGAGTCGGTGCAAGGAAGCAGGCAACATCACACACCACTGGTTTGTTCAATGTCCTCTCTTGTGGCAACCCGCTTCAGTTTGATGCACTCTTTCTGAATCGACTTGTGTTTATATAGTAAATTTCTACTGTACCAACAACTGTGCTACTCTCTACGTACTGCTTGGGCACTCATGTTTGTAGCTAGCTTGATATACTTCCCAACGCTCTTCTTGTCATGTATACATACATGTTTATTGGTACAACATGTCTGATCTCCCTATTTACTGGATGAACCAGTAGTAATCGACATCTTTGTTTGGTGTAAAAAAAGAAGTCTCCTTATATGATATGTGTGATGGGAGCTTGCTGTTTGATGGTTCAAGAAGAATAATAGCTTGTGTTGTGTTTGTTTCAAGCTATTTTGTTGTGTGTCTCTGCTGTAGATGGCACAGCCTGATACTCCAGTTTTCAACAAGGATTTTTCAACTCCACGTACAACGTGATACTCCAGTCCTCGAAGTGCAAGATGAAAATGCTGACCTTGAGGATTTCTATGATTACAGCAGTAGGTTTTTACTGTGCTAAACTTTGTATTAATATTTTTTTTCTTACATAAGTGTCACTTCAATTCTTCTAACAAGATCATCATATTTTTGTAAAGATTTCGGTTTTGCCTTCCTGAACACCATGTGTAATAACATACTCATCTGGACACATGATTTCCAAATTTTTAGATGTAGATGTCTTTTGCGTTGGCTCTTGCTTCTCAGTTGTGACTTATCTCCATGAATAATAAGATCAAAGTAGGAACGATGATGGGAAAATCTTAGTGAAGACAAACTCAAATGCTTAATCTTTTTAAGAAATATTCCTTTGTCTGCTGAATTGTAGTTATGTAATATATGTGGTCAGTGTTGGATATCAAATATCCTTTAGGCCCCGCTTGGTATCTCGTTTATTAGCCAAAACGATCGGTTAGAAATACGGACCTCTGGGCCTCCCGCAGAATGTGTGGAGTGTGCACACATCTAACACCTAATGGTGTGGTTTTTATTCTCATTGCAGCTATGCTGATGCAGAGGGTGGACAGTTGGTTGCTGCAAATAACATGGAGAGCGACATTGAACTGGGAGGTGGTGGATCTCTGCTTGTTGTAACAATGATCTCTGCTTCAGCTACAAGAGCATGGGTCTGGTGACATTTCAGTCCAAGGAGCAGATGGTGAGGCTGAAGGTGCTCCGAGCAATGAACAAGAATGGGGTGGAGACGATGAGAACCAAGATCGGGAAAAGAGCAATGTTGATCAGAAATCTTCCAAAGAACGTCATGTATTGTCGACGGTGCTTTGTGTGCGAGCAGACTCTGTGGAGCTCCAGCGTTGCCTTTAAGGCCATGGGTATGTTTTGTCTATTTGCTCGGCATGGTAGTATTGAAAACCATGAAGTCCTTTTTGTTGAGTTATGTGGCCACATAAATTATAGTTTTCAGTCCAGTTGAACCCATGACGACTCTTACGGGAAGAAAAAGCTGTATCCACCATTGTACGACTTCAGAAACCATAATATGTGTTGTTGAATTCTGATCTAAGTTGCTTTATTCTTGGTGACAAATGCAAATGAGATTACTCTTTTTCTGTGTCAAACTAGGTAATTACCTGTGCATCTCAATGGGTACAATTACTCTTAGGTCCCACAAAATTTGTGTTAACTATATAAATTTTGAATTCTTGTGCTCAAAAAGCATGTTACGGGATAGTATTATGCTTTTTTTCTCAAAATCTTAAATACGATGCGTGATGTGCACGGGAATCTTAAAATTACATACTTGACATGATTAGTGTTGAACCACTAGAAAATGTATGTCACGGGAATCTTAAAATTACATATTTGACATGATGAGTGTTGAACTATTAGAAAATGTATGTCCCGTTGCAACGCACGGGTATTTAACTAGTTTGAGTTAATAAAGCTATTCGGGTGTTAAAAAAAAAAGACCAGGGCTTCGACTTTGCGTGATTGTAACTTGCCTTGAGCAGAATAATCTTTAGCTATAAAAAAAATCAAGAGTATTTATTAATATCGCGGAGATATCAATTACTTACACCCAACCTCTGCAACAACGCATTGCCCTAGCGACAACACGTATGCACAGCCCAGAAAAAGAAGAAGAATTACAAAAAAGAAAAGTCCCGCTACAATGATCTATTCCTTGTAGCAGCAGGCCTAGCACCCCCAAAACAGCACCAGAAGTACAGCTTCTCCAAAAGCGACGCCTCCAAGAAGGGAACAGTGCCGGAACTCGACAATCCGGCCAGATCGAAGAAACATGTATCAGGCAGATCTTCTTGGCGCAAGGAGAACCCTAGGACCGCCGCCTTTATTCTTGATCCGAGCCCGCAGCCCCCACGCCGCCGGTCGGTTCCCGGTGAGCGGAACGAGTGGGTCAACCGGCCCAACGACCATGGTTGGCCCCAGATCGAATGGCAGCATTCAGGACCATCGCGTCCGCACTGGTCTCGCGCCGCAGCCTCCCTCCCGCACGACGGCGAGCGCCGCACACGGCGGGCGTCGCCGCCCCGCGGCCTGGTCTCACACCTGCGCCGCCATGAGCTCGCACCCCCGCGCGAAGAGGAACGAACGGGCCACGCCATCCCCGCCCACCGCCTTCGACGACCAGGCGTGGCCGCCACCGCCGGCGCCGGCGGCAGCGGCCGGAGGGAGAGGATCTGTTGGTGGTTTTTAGGGTTTCTAGTTGCGCCTCCGGAGCCGCCCTCGCGCGAGCGGCCCGGGAGGAAAACGATTCACTCTCATCTTTAGCTATATACAGGCGTCGATGGTAGGATTCCCCATGTACTCCCTCCGTTCCACAATATAAGATGTTTTAGTTTTTTTTCCACATGCACATGCACACACATGTATATAGACACGTTTAAGTGCATGTGTCCATTCTTTTTAGTATGAATCTAAACATGCATGTGTAACACCTAAAACATCTTACATTGTGGAACGGAGGGAGTAATACATTAGGTCTTTGTCATGTCTTGCACGATTAAGTTGATCTCACGATCTTCCTTCAATGTATGTCAGTGAGTCGTGGCAGAACTCCTCATGTAGCACGGGCGGCAGACGAGGTCGATGGAGCGCTTGATGTGGGCATTCCATTCTAGACGTCATTTTTTTTGCAAGGTAATACGATTCTCATTAATAATTAAAAGACGAGATACAAAGTACGCATACACCGATCTTACAAATCTGGAGAGATAGGATAAACCTATGTGACAAACCAACGCCTATCCCTATTCTTCGACACCACCGTAGCAGCCACCAAAGAAAAAGAGACAGATTACCTCTTCACCCGAGCTCGACGCGGCTCCATCGCTGATCATCAGCTTTTCGGACCTCCAAATTAGTTTGCCATAGGACAAACCATTGTCGTTGAAAGAATCAGACCGGGGCAGCACGACCCCGGACACGCCGTCGAACTTCAGCACTGGCATCCCCGCACGACGACATCGGAGTAGGGAACCAGAACCGTCAGCCTCCAACCATGCACCCAGCACAAGGTGCACCATCTTCCAACTATCACCAGTGCAGACCACCGTCTGCATGTACTCTTGGACGAATCCTGTCTGCTCCACCATGGCGCCGGAGACAACGCCGCAACAACGGGGACATAACAGGAGGAAAAACCCATCTGATGGAGTCGCCGCCGCCGCCTCGCCGACACCATCCATGAACCCTAAAGCCACCGACCTGAAAGATCGGCAAGCACACGATGCCACCAACTCCGAGACACCGCCATGAAGGACAACGCCGGTGTGGGAATAGAGTTGAGGCAGATTTATTTGCCCGGGCGTCGTTCCCACCACCCCAACGACGCACCACGACCTACAAAGCCAAAACCTAACTACAGAACGGAGAAACCTGGATCCCCCTCCCTCCCTCCCGCCGCCAGAGCAGCAGACGGAGGGAGAGGGGACCAGCAGGTTCGCCGGTGGAGATCGGTGGAAGAAGATCGCCTCCTGATCGCTAGCGGCGGCTAGGTCAGGAGACGTCGTTGGGCGGGATCGCAGGGAAGAGCATACACCGTACAATTACGGATTGCTGCCACAACCATCCGACAGTACGTTCCATTTGTGTTTGATCGGATTGATCGTCGATAATCTGGGTACAAATATTCGTTAGTGCATGCTACACGACCAGATTTCTTGCCTTAAGATCCATGAATTAAATTTCTTCTATCCTATATTAGTTCGATTTGATTTAATCTACCCAAGACCCACTATCTAGCTGATTAAATTTGTTGCAGATTTTCTACAGCAAAATAAAGATGAATTATATATATGAGAGCTGATGAATAAATAATTGTCATCCTACTCCGTGTTAACTTCATGATTGACGAAATGTCAATAATGCATCAAACCAAGTATCCTTTTTTTGAAAGTTACTGCAGGCGTTTACATTGGGGTGCATTATAATGGGAACTAATAGAAAAATTGTGCTAGCCTTCAGGTTGCCATCTTTGAATTGAAGGAAATAAAAATAGTAAGTGGTAGCACCCTAGCTACTGCAACTCCTTGGATCTCGAGCGCTGCCGCCATGCCCTCAGTCAGATCCATCATTTACTTGAGGGTGGCGGCTGTTGGATCAGCCACAGGATGAACACACACGAAGGTGGACTCTGAACCCTGAATCTCTGTCAATGAACACACAGAAACACACAGAGACAGAGAGGTTTTTGCGACGCGCAAGTTCTTGCGTCTTTTCTGTTCTCTCCTTTTATTCCAGGCACACGACGTCGTAGCGATCGTGACCGATTCCTAAGCTGTCCACGATCCACTTTTTCCGCGCCATCCCACGGAGTCGATCGTGCACAGGTTTACAACTGAACGAAACGGAAACTAAGAACCTCCACGTGAACTAGCACGCGTCAGGCTTATTCCTAACAACTTTGACACAAACAACGTGTCAGGCTAAAACTGGAAATAACGAAGTAACTTGACAACTTGATCAACCTAACATTCTCTCCCTTGATCTGGTTGTCTTCAAGTCATCTCCTTCATGCCAATTGCACTCCTCAGTTCCTGAAACCTTGCTCTCCCGAGCGACTTAGTCAGGATATCAGCTAACTGGTCTTCAGTTCTAACATGTGTCATGTCGATCTTCCCAGCCTCCACATTTTCCCTCACAAAGTGATATCTAATGTCAATGTGCTTACTGCGATCATGGAAAACTGGGTTTTTACTCAGTGCAATAGCAGATTGGTTATCCACCTTCAGCTTCACTGTTTTTGGCTCCAAACTCTGCATCTCAGCTAGCAGCCTTGCCAACCAAATGCCCTGACAAGTAGCTGATGTGGCTGCCATGTATTCTGCTTCACAAGATGAAATGGCAACCACTTTCTGTTTCTGTGATGACCATGAAACGGGGCTAGTGCCAAGGTAGAAGAGAACACCCGAGGTACTCTTCCTATCATCCACATCACCACCATGATCACTGTCACAGTAACCTGTCAGTCGCAGCTCCCTTCCCCTTGCATAGCAGCAGCCATAGTTCAGGGTTCCTTTCACGTATCTGAGAATGTGTTTCACGGCATTCATATGATCTGTGGTTGGTCTCTCCATATGCCTGCTGATGATGCCAACCGAGTAACACAAGTCAGGCCTTGTGTGCAATAGATAGCGAAGACTGCCCACCACACTTCTGTAATGAGTGCTGTCCACTGCCTCGGCTGTACTAGTCTTGGATAATTTTAGACGTGGCTCCATAGGCGTCTGACAAGGATTATAGTCCTTCATTCCACTCCTTTCCAAGATCTTGGTGGCATATGCAGTCTGGTTGATGTAGATGCCTTGAGAGCTTTGCTTTACCTCAATTCCGAGATAGTAACTAAGCAGGCCAAGATCACTCATGCTAAACAGAGTTTTCATCTGATCCTTGAAGGCAAGAATCCTTGTAGCACTTCTGCCAGTGATCACCAAATCATCCACATACACACCAACTAGTAATGCTTCACCTTTTTCTCACGCTTGTAAAGTGCAGGTTCTGATGGACATTTCTCAAAACCAAGACCGACCAAGGTCTTGTCCAGCTTTGCATTCCATGCCCTCGGCGCTTGTCGAAGCCCATACAAGCTTTATGCAATTTCAGCACCTTCTGCTCCTCTCCCTCAGTGACAAAACCTGCAGGCTAGGCAACATAGACTTCTTCCTCAAGTTCACCATTGAGAAATGCTGATTTTACATCCATATGATGGATTTCCCAACCTTCTCGAGCTGCCAATGCAAGGAGCAGTCTCACTGTATCCAGTCTAGCAACAGGAGCAAACACTTCATCAAAGTCTACTCCATGTTTCTGAACATACCCCTTTGCAACTATCCTGGCTTTGTGTCTCACTACCACACCTGATGAATCTCTTTTCAATTTGTAGACCCATTTGAGCCCAATAGGCCTATGTCCCTTTGGCAGATCACACAAGCTCCAGGTCTTGTTGCTGATGATGGAATCCATTTCCTCCCTCATTGCTTTCTGCCAGCACACTTGTTTTTCAGCTTCAGCAAATGTGCTTGGTTCCTCAATTCCCAAGAGACACAGCCCGGAGTATGCAGCGTCGACCTCTGTGGTTTCTGCATAAATTTCGTCCAGTGGTCTCTTCCCTTGAGGACCCTGCGATGGTTCAGACCAAGGGCTCCCAACAGTGTTCACTGTCCCCGGTGTAGACTGCACCGGTGAGGCAGGTATGGGTGTCGACGATCCAAGAGAGAAAGGAATGGTAATAGCATCACCAGAGTGACGCTTCCTTCCGATCTGAAGTGGTGCTCCAGGTGCAACTGAAGCTGCTCCTTTTTCTGTCGCCGTGGGTGTTGCCGGCTCTGCTACCGCAGCAGAGGAACTACCCGGTTCTCCTGCCAAGGCAGAGTCTGCAGCAGTATCTGTCTGCCGTGCCGGATAGTGAATAGTGAACGAGGTTTCTGAATTTTCTATGGCAGTGTTTACCTCCCAATTCCAGCATCTATCCTCCTCAAATATCACATCACGGGATACCACTAACTTCTTCCTCTCCGGATCATACAAACGGTAAGCCTTTGAACCTTGCTCATATCCAATGAAAATCATTTGTGAGCTTCTATCTGACAGTTTGTTCTGGCCTGGCCCTACCCTCTTTACATGAGCCACACATCCAAAGGTGCGTAGATGGTGCACAACAGGTTTCTTCTCATGCCACGCTTGATACGGAGTCATGGCTTTCACACTTTTGGTTGGGGATCGATTCAGCAGATACACTGCAGTAGCAACGACCTCTCCCCAAAACCTTGCAGGCACACCCATGCTTTTTAACAGGCTTCTAGCCATGCCAACCACCGTCTGGTTCCTTCTCTCTATGACACCATTCTGCTGTGGTGTATATGGGGCAGTGAGGTAATGCTTGATGCCTTTATCTTCACAGTAGCTGACAAAGGCATTTGAAGTAAACTCTCCCCCACGGTCAGTTCTGACAGCCTTCAGTTTGAGGTTTTTATCTGCCTCAGCTGCTATCTGAATCCTCCTAAGGGCATTGAGGGCTTCATCCTTTGTACTGAGCAGGGCTACCCACATAAACCGGGAATAATCATCAACCACCAGGAGGAAGTATCGCTTGCCTCCGGGTGTAGCAGGTTCAATAGGCCCACACAGATCACCATGGAATAGCTGCAGGTGTTGTGTTGCACGGTGGCTGCTCTGAGAGGGAAAAGGGAGCCGACGTTGCTTTTCAACCATGCATCCATCACACACTTGCTCAACCTGCTCTAGAACCGGCATGCCCTCGACCATGCCCTCTGCTGCAAGTGACCGGAGCGAGCGAAAATTCACATGGCCATATCTCATATGCCAAAGCCAGGACACGTCCTTTGCATGTGTTAGCAGACAAACTGGTTCAGTCTTCGGGATGTTCAGAATATACATCCGGTTCTTGGTTCTCCTCACTCGAGCCAAGATGTTTCTCTGGCGATCAAGGACTGTCATAACGCCGTCTTCAGCAGAATACTTACAACCATTCTCATCAAGCTGACCAAGGCTAATGATGTTGTCCTTGAGCCGTGGTATGAAGTATACGTCTGACAGTACCCGATGCTCTCCTGTGTGACACTGCATCAGAACTGAGCCTCGACCACAAATTTCAACTGCTGAGCCATCACCAAATTGAACCCTTCCTTTTACTGTCCGATCTAGCTCAGCAAATTTATCTGATCTGCCTGTCATATGGTTGCTAGCCCCGGTATCCAGGTACCAGGACATGTCATGATCACCGTACAGTTTCGGGATCACCTTCTCCTTGTTGAGGAATACCTGTTCCTCTGTTCCAGGCTCTGACGCGACCAACTCACAAGTCTGCATCATCAGGAGCGTTGGATCATCATCTTCTTTCTCAGCAAGATTTACCTTCTCTCGCTTGGGCTTCGGACAGTCTGACTGAAAATGACCCATGTCATTGCAGTTGTAGCACCTCACTTTGGAGATGTCAATTTGCCCTTTTTCTTCTGCTTGCCATACTCCTTGCCAGCCTTACCACGGTCGGCACGATCACCATTCTTCCCGGCAGAACCGCTCGAGCTCCCGGCACTATCGCCGCTCTTCTTTCCTTTCATGAGCTGCTCTAGTGCCCTGGTTACAAGCATCAGCTGCTCGTCCTTGCCACCGCCGCTGCGGCGGCGACCTCGCTGGCTGCTCTCGAACGCCGCTAGCCTCCCCACGGCCTCAGACACTGGCATGGTGGAGAGATCGCCCCATTGCTCGATGGTGTTGACCAAGTCCGCAAACCTGTCAGGCACAACATTGAACAAGCACTCGATGACTGACTCGTCGTCGATTTTCTCACCTAGGGAACGGATCTCAGCGACGAGGGTGGTGAGCCTCTGCCCGAACACCGTGACGGTCTCGCCGTCTTCCATTTGCAGCCGGTCGAGTTGCCTCTTCAGCTGTTTCACGCGGGCCTTCTTGACGCGGTCCTCACCGACGCGCATCTGCCGAATCGCTTCCCACGCCTCGGCCGTGGTCTCGTGTTCCGCGATGGCCATGACCATGGCGTCAGGGAGAGACTGCGAGAGCGCGGTGAACGCGTCCTCGTCCCTGGCCTGGTCGTACTCGCCCTTGCCCTCGATCGCCGACCAGCAACCGAGAGTCCTCATGATGATCTTCATCTTCACGGCCCACACACCGTAGTTGGTGTCGATGAGTTGAGGATAGTGCACGGGCACCCCTCCCCTGGGCGCAGCTCGAACGACGACGGCGCCTTCATCGGCGCCCTGCCTCCTGGCGGGCGTCGTGTACTTTCCGGCGCCGTTGCTGTCGCTGCGATTGGGAGTGACATCCCTCATCTCTGATCACCGCCTCCTCTTCGCCACCGACCTCACCGCCGCGATCGCCTCCGTGAACCCTGAGGCTCTGATACCAAATGTTGGATCAGCCACAGGATGAACACACACGAAGGTGGACTCTGAACCCTGAATCTCTGTCAATGAACACACAGAAACACACAGAGACAGAGAGGTTTTTGCGACGCGCAAGTTCTTGCGTCTTTTCTGTTCTCTCCTTTTATTCCAGGCACACGACGTCGTAGCGATCGTGACCGATTCCTAAGCTGTCCACGATCCACTTTTTCCGCGCCATCCCACGGAGTCGATCGTGCACAGGTTTACAACTGAACGAAACGGAAACTAAGAACCTCCACGTGAACTAGCACGCGTCAGGCTTATTCCTAACAACTTTGACACAAACAACGTGTCAGGCTAAAACTGGAAATAACGAAGTAACTTGACAACTTGATCAACCTAACAGCGGCGACGGCCCCAGGCACGGTAGGACGCCTTGGCCGTCGTGAAGAGGTCCCACCCGGTCACCGTGCCGAGCGGGACTATGGGCGCTCCTCCCACCGTGGCGCCGGGCGCCAGGACGAGCGGTGCCATCTGTACCGTCACCGCTAGAGTTTAATGGATTTATTGTCGAGGCAGGGGGACACTTGCCCCCCTCCCACGCAGCACGCAGATGGATGTCTTTCATTCCTCCTCCTCTTCCTCCCCTTCGCGTTTTCACCGTTTCTAATTCCTCCACAACCATGTCTTCTCACCCTATTGAAGGATCCAACCATTAGTCATCCTCTGTCGACATGACCGTCGGGACATAGGCGGAGCGCCTTAGAGGCGAAAGTGGGCTAAGACACCCCCCTAAAAAATTGCAAATCCTTTTCAACACATACTCTGCATCGGACGTTTCCTATTATTACTAGTTTCCTATATAGCACAACTGCACAAGGGAGCAACGGGAAAAGAGGCCTCTGGAGTAGACTCAGTGTCTATTGCACAGAGCTAAGCCGACAAAATGTCGAATATAACACCTCTAAATTCAAACTGAAACACATCCAAGAAATAAGAAAATATATAAAAATAAAATATATATCTATATCTATAACTACTAGCTAAATGCCCGTGCGTTGCAACGGTTTTACAAGACATATACGTGTATTAACCATTAGTTTTATTTTGTTTCAAGTTTATTGCACCCATTTTATTTTCTTGTGTCAATGGTATTAAGCGTAATTTGCGCCTCTCTTTTCTTTTTTACATATTGCCACTTTGTCGTATCTTAAAGTAGAACAAACACTACAGTTAATGTATTGACCAATTAGTTTATTTTTGTTAAACTTTTTAGAAGCAATCTACTTCTTTATTAGTTCAGACCTAAAATCTTAAGGAATTTACATCTAAAAAAATATCTTAAGCAACCCATGTCTTCAGTTCAATATTCTTTATTATATAATATATATAATGTTACCAAAAGAACAATGAAAATACCTTCGTCAAGTTTCAGATCGACAATTCTACAACAAAAATAACACCATTTAAAATGAGAAACCAGCGCATTGATAAAAACAGAGGTTAATACAAACAGTCTAAACAAAGTATCATGACCTTGGCAGATCAATAAAGTCTTACCAAGAAAAAAAAACGTGGTCAACGGGAGAATGATCCCTCCCTTGACTTTACGTTGTTAGGTAGGTGAGATGCCCGGTTTATTCGAGTATGCCTCGGCGCAGCCATTTAGGCGCAGCTGGGACTCGAACCCGGGCCGGCTAGGCGCGCACTCGCAGCCTCTTCCACTGAGCTAGCACTCAGTTCTCAAGTCTTACCAAGAAACAATATTGACTTCTTTCCTTTTATTAAATGAACCATGCAAAATTGAGAAAAATATAAAATAAAAATTCAGATAAACATATAATAGTATCATGTAAAATGTGGATAATTCTTCCTGATACACGGCACATGAACAAAAGTGATTCGCACATGAAACGGTTACATTGTGGACAACAGGCTTCAGTCTCCAATCTCCACATGAAGGTGGGGATCACAGTACTGACACATCAAACACTGTATCGTCCTGAAAACTTTCTAGACAAAGTAGTCTTGGAGCACGACAGTGATAAAGTGGCGAGGAAGCGAGTCGTGCTTTATTTGTTTTCCGTATGTCACCATCTCCTTGGATGTGCCAATATATATTTGGAGGATAATGTGTACCAAGATCTGCATTGATATGAAGAGAAAAATGACAAGTAAGTTAGAATAAGCTATAATTGTGCTGCCACTGTACCAAGCTTCACAAGCATCTACCTCCGGATAGAGTTTAATCAGGTTCTCTAGTAGAATGAAGCACAACAATACCGGTGAGAACCATAAGAAATCGACAAGTCTCAAAGGCAATAATGCTTGCGGTCTGCCCAGATCAGTCCTAAATATTTGAAAAAGGGAAGTGAACTAACCAATCAACATAGGAGTTACGAATAACTGATGACTTCAGATATATATATTATTTAAGTTGCTCACTGAACATTATGCCACTTCCTGAATAGTGGGGTTTATGAACATGGCATAATAGATGGGAGACACAAGTGCTGTATTGAAAGTATCAAATGCCTGAAAGTTAACATAACAGGTGATGTTGGGATCTGTATATTAGGATGTAATCGGCACAACCTGCGAAACATCATCTAACAAAGATGGAAAGAAAAATTCATGCATGTTCATTTTCAGTTTCATGAGTATATTCTTGCAAAAAATGGAAGGACCACAAGTTCCCTTTTCTACATATACTAAATCAGACACTGTGTGTACCTTGTTCAGTTAAACTAACAGAATAAGTAAGCATATAGCTGAAACGGTAATTTTAGTCGCAATGTCCACAACCTTGATACTCATTACCTACGAAGCCATCATCATCAAGCAGATGTCATTTTCTTATATAGCAACAAACCTGCTGCGGCTTGCTATTGATCTGCAGCACGATGGACTTGTTGTTGACTGCTGGCCCCTCATAGTATCTCAATCACAACAGTGAAGGTACTGGCTAGCATGGTGACCAAGCTTAACTTCTGAATGAGTGACATGCTTCACAATGAATTGCAGTTTTTCTTAATCTATCAACACCAAGAATACAGAAAATGAAGTGGTATGCTTGCTGTCAGCATACCACCTTACAATTCAGAGTACAAGACATATATAGTGAAAATTACAATGGTACTTACTAAGCACAAAAAATTCATCTCCGGTGCATATACAGTTCAGTTCATAGCTGTACATTGCATCAGTTCAGTTTAGACAACCTCAGTTTAATTAAGTTCAGTTGCAAACTTGGTACCAATCATATAAGCAAAAACTATTTCATGGAGCAAAGCAGATACAAAGAAGTACTTACCCGTCTGCTTGTTCCTGAAGGCGTAGAAGTCGTGGTCGGCGTTCTCGAGCTCCTCCAGCGTCTCGTCACCGGCCTACCCACCTACAGTAGATGCTAAAAAGTCTCCTCTTTCTTTAGATTCCAGCATGGATTAGTTTCCTCCAGGCCAAGCGGCGGGCAGATCCACCCATTCCCTTCTTTGCTAATTCCTTTCTTCAGAGGCGCAGATGGCGAGGAGGTCGCGGCCGGCACGGGCAATTCGCGAGGTCATCGTCCGCGCCAAGAAGCCCCTCCATCTCGTAGCCCTCCTCCTCCCCATAGGCGGCCGCCTCATCGACCTCAGGGAGGGACCCGGTCCTCGCTGCCGCTAGTGCCTCTGCCGATGCCGGTAGGGCTGGCTTAGGAGAGGCCGGACAAAATTTGGTCGGTGGTGAGGTGGCACGCGTCCGGATGAGTGGGGCAGTGCAAGCGTTGGGCGGAGGGATTGGCGGCGGAACCATAGCTTCGTCGGCCTCTCTCCTTTGAGGGAGCTGCGCGAGAGAAGATCAAATCGACGAAATCGACCAACGGCGAGGAGGGCCGGGCTTCTGGCAGCAGGGAATTTGGTGGCACATGTGGGGATTGGGGGTGGGTCGGGGGGATCTACGAGGCGTACACGTCGGGAAGAACAGCGAGCGGCTGCCGGCAGAGGGAGAGGGGCACCGCCGGTGAAACCTATATGCCGCTCATTACCGGCGCTATCCGCCAGCGCCGCCTGAAACGCATAGGCGATGGGACGGTCCATCTGCGTTTTTCTTTTTCTTCTCTGTTTCTTTTGTGTTGTTTTTTCGTTTTCTGTTTTCCTTTTCGTTTTTCTTTGAAAAATTTAAATTAGAATTAAAATTTTGTTCAAATTTAAAATTTGTTCATTTCGAAAATTGTTCATTTTCCAAATTTGTTCATTTTTGAAAAATGTTCAGATTCGAAATTTGTTCAATTTCGATATTTGTTCATTTTGGAAAATGGTTCATTTTCGAAAATTGTTCAAATTCGAAATTTGTTCATTTTCGATTGTTCAAATTCAAAATTTGTTCATGTTCAAAAATTGTTCAACTTCGAAATTTGTTTATGTTTGAAAATTGTTCAAATTTGACATTTTTTCATTTTCGAAATTTGTTCAAATTCAAAATTTGTTCATTTTTGAAATTTGTTCAAATTCGAATTTGTTCATTTTCGAAAATTGTTCAATTTTGAATTTGTTCATTTTCGAAATTTGTTCATATTCGAATTTGTTCAATTTCGATTTTTTTCATTTTTTGAAATTATACAAATCCGAAAATCTTCATTTTTCGAAAAAAATGCAAGCCTCGCCGATTGGGCCGGCCCATAATGGATCGCGGCGTGGTCACCCTTCAGGCGGCGTTACGAGGTAGCGCCGCTCTGAAGCGGTATACAGCATCTCCCGGCGCCGCCAGGTCGTTAGAGATTGGCTCGGTGTGAAAGGGGGAGCAGGCTTGCGGTGGATCGTATGGGCTTAAGGCCCATGTGCGCGATCGGGAGTTGCGGAAAGGCAGAAAATGGCAGACGACGTACCAACGTATTGATTTAATACTCCCTCCGTTCACAAAAGGATGTGTTAACCTTGTTTAAATTTGTATGTATCTAGACATGATTCAGTGTGTAGATACATACAAATTTAGGTTAGGTTGAGACATCATTTTGTGGACGGAGTGAGTAGTAAAGATACCTAATAATAAAGGACTCTTCTAACTAGGGCACTTGCCCCAGATTAGACTTCCGTGGGCACGCATGAAATATGCTAATTAAGCCATGCATGCGGTTACCATGTGGACTTCTTTTTTTATTTTCAAATTTTAAAATGTTTTATCTCTTAAACCGTAATTCCAAATCCACATCCGTTTTCACGGTTGACTTTGTTGCGACAAGATCTTCAAAACTAAATCTCATCTTAATATTTTTTGACAACTTTTTTCCCACCCTAGTTGCCAGATTATAGTCACTTGGTCACCAGGTATTGTCAAGTTGTTTACCAGGTTAAAATCAAATGGTTGCCTGATTTTTTTAACTACACTACTCACCAATGTAATCATTCTGTGACGGTAATCCCATATTATACGTGTCTAGATTGGATCAAATACTCACTTTTTGAACATGTAGATCATGGCTATGACAAAAAAAACATGTAAAAAATGACCTGGTAACTATGTATTATTTGGCCGGTAACTGTTAACCGGCAATATGGTAACTACATTATTATAACCTGGCAACTGACGATGAAGAAAAAAAGTTTGTCAAAACGTATTAAGATGGGATCTTGTTTCGAAGTACTCGTCGAGATGTACCCAACTGTAAAGACGGATCTTCAATTCTATTTATGGTTTAAAAGATACTGAGTTTTGAATTCCAAACTATAAAAAGATTCCCCTAGTTAGATAAACCGAGTAATAAAAGAAGGAGGGTTTCTTGTGGTACCTCATCTTAAATGGGCCTGAAGTTTCACATATTTACTTGAACTGCCACCGCTAAGTCAAAGTAACGGTTCGATTGAGTAATCCCCTTCCACTGGAATCTGCACACAACACAATCAAAGTACGGAGCGTGAAGCCTTAGGTGATCCTAGCGTGGCGCCGGATCACCTAAGGCATTAGACCTAGCGGTGAACTCAATCAAAGTACGGAGCGTGAAGCCTTAGGTGATCTGACGGTTGACTTTGTTGCGACAAGATCTTCAAAACTAAATCTCATCTTAATATGTTTTGACAACTTTTTTCCCACCCTAGTTGCCAGATTATAGTCACTTGGTCACCAGGTATTGTCAAGTTGTTTACCAGGTTAAAATCAAATGGTTGCCTGACTTTTTTAACTACACTACTCAACAATGTAATCATTCTGTGACGGTAATCCCATATTATACGTGTCTAGATTGGATCAAATACTCACTTTTTGAACATGTAGATCATGGCAATGACAAAAAAATGTAAAAAATGACCTGGTAACTATGTATTATTTGGCCGGTAACTGTTAACCGGCAATATGGTAACTACAGTATTATAACCTGGCAACTGACGATGAAGAAAAAAGTTTGTCAAAACATATTAAGATGGGATCTTGTTTCGAAGTACTCGTCGAGATGTACCCAACTGTAAAGACGGATCTTCAATTCTATTTATGGTTTAAAAGATACTGAGTTTTGAATTCCAAACTATAAAAAGATTCCCCTAGTTAGATAAACCGAATAATAAAAGAAGGAGGGTTTCTTGTGGTACCTCATCTTAAATGGGCCTGAAGTTTCACATATTTACTTGAACTGCCACCACTAAGTCAAAGTAACGGTTCGATTGAGTAATCCTCTTCCACAGTTCGCCGCTAGGTCTAATCCCTTGGATAACCGCTAGGTCTAATGCCTTAGGTGATCCGGCGCCAACGTAGAATCTGCACACAACACAATCAAACTACTTTGCCCCAACGAAACAGTGAGGTTGTCAATCTCACCGGCTTGCTGAAAACAAAGGATTAAACGTATGGTGTGAAAAACAGTAGTAAATTGCAGAGAGTGAAAAGGAACAGTGTTTGCAGTTGGTTGTATTATCAGTGTAAAAGAATGGACCGGGGTCCACAGTTAACTAGTGGTGTCTCTCCATAAAAGATAACTAACATGCTGGGTGAACAAATTACAGCTGGGCAATTGACAAAATATTGAGCGCATGACAATGCATATATATGACATGATGATTACTATGATATTCATGTGGTCATTGCGACAAAATACATAGACCGTTATCCAACAGCGTCTATGACTACTAATCCACCGCCAGGTTGTCATACCGAGTTCCCCGTTGGTATTAAGTTGCAAGCAACGGATAATGGCATTAAGTAATGTGCGTAATGTAAACAAATGCATTAGACCTAACGGCGTACCCTTAAGCTAAGCATCGGTTATTTTATCCCTAGTGGCAACAGCACATCCACAATCTTAGAAGTTATTGTCACTCTCCCAGATTACCGGAGGCATGAACCCACTATCTAGCATAAATACTCACTCTTGGAGTTACAAGCATCTACTTGGCCAAAGCATCTACTAGTAACGGAAAACATGCAAAATCATAAATAACATATAAGATAGATTGATAATCAACTTGACATAGTATTCAATATTCATCGGATCCCATCAAACACAACATGTAGCATTACAATAAGATGATCTTGATCATGATAGGCAGCTCACAAGATCTAAACATGATAGCATAAAGTGGAGAGATGATACGTCTCAAACGTATCTATAATTTTTGATGTTCCATGCTTGTTTTATACCAATTGCTACATGTTTTGCATCTACTTTATATCACTTTTATACATTTTTTGGGACTAACCTATTAACAAGATGCCGAAGTGCCAGTTCCTGTTTTCTGCTGTTTTTGTATTCCAGAAAAGCTAGTCTGGAAATATTCTCGGAATTGGACGAAACTACACGGGGGTGCCTATTTTTCCAGAACACGCCTGACGGAGCGAAGGAGCAGCAGAGGAGGGCCACCAGGAGGCCACACGCACCTAGGGCGGGGCCCCCTTCTGCCGCGCCCTAGGGTGGTGTGGGCCCCTCGGGGTCCGCAGCCGCCGCCCTTTCGCCTACTTATTCCCCCCGACGCGAAAACCCTAAGTACCTGAGCAAATATCCACGAAAAGATCCAGAGACGCCGCCGTCGTCAACCCTAGCTCGGGAGGGTTCAGAACCTCTTCCCGGCACCCTGCCGGAGAGGGGAATCGTCACCGGAGGCTTCTACATCGCCATGCCTGCCTCCGGAGTGATGCGTGAGTAGTTCATCCTTGGACTACGGGTCCATAGCAGTAGCTAGATGGTTGTCTCTCCACTTTGTGCCATCATGTTTAGATCTTGTGAGCTGCCCTACATGATCAAGATCATATTATTGTAATGCTACATGTTGTGTTTGCTGGGATCCGATGAATATTGAATATTATGTCAAGTTGATTATCAATCTATCTTATATGTTATTTAAGATCTTGCATGCTTTCCGTTACTCGTAGATGCTTTGGCCAAGTAGATGCTTGTAACTCCAAGAGAGAGTATTTATGCTAGATAGTGGGTTCATGTCTCCGTTTAACCTGGGACAGTGACAGAAAGTTCTAAGGTTGTGGATGTGCTGTTGCCACTAGGGATAACCTAACGATGCTATGTCCACGGGCATATGTGTTTGTTTACATTACGCACTTTACTTAATGCAATTATCCGTTGCTTGCAACTTAATACCAACGGGGACTCGGATGACAACCCGGCGGTGGATTATTAGTCATAGATGCTGTTGGATAACGGTCTATGTATTATGTCGTAATGCCCAATTAAATATCATAGTAGTCAACATGTCATGTATATGCATTGTCATGCGCTCACTATTCGTCAATTGCCCAGCTGTAATTTGTTCACCCAACATGTTAGTTATCTTTTATGGAGAGACACCACTAGTGAACTGTGGACCCCGGTCCATTCTTTTACACTGATTAAACAACCACAAACTGCAAACTGTTCCTTTTTCATTCTCTGCAATTTAATACTCATTTTCCACACCATACGTTTAATCCTTTGTTTTCAGCAAGCCAGTGAGATTGACAACCTCACTGTTTCGTTGGGGCAAAGTAGTTTGATTGTGTTGTGTGCAGATTCCACGTCAACAGTCCAGACTCCCTGCGACAGCTATTTTTCTGGCGCCGTTGACAACCTTCTGAAGAGTTGCTGCTCCTACTGGTTCGATAACCTTGGTTTCTTTCTGAGGGAAAACTTGCTGCTGACTACATCATACCTTCCTCTTGGGGTCTCCCAACGAACGTGTGTTTCACGTCATCAAGCTATTTTTCTGGCGCCGTTGCCGGGGAGACAGCAGTCTTCTGCAAGGGGAGTTTCACGCTTCCAATCTCTTTACTTTGTTTTTGTCTTGCTTAGTTTATTTTATTTTATCTTGTTTGCTTTCAATTATCAAAAACACAAAAAAATTAGTTACTTGCATTTAGTTTATTTTCAGTTTTGTTTTCTGTTAGTTCATGTCTAGCCCTGTTCCAGTAGTAATGTCACCTGAAGAAGAGATCTTCACTTTCAAGCAAGGGAGTGAGGAGAGTTTTAAAGATGCTTGGTCTAGAATATCTGAGTCCTATGCTAAAACTGAACCTAAAATGACTTTAAGCCTGCTTCTTAGTAGCTTTTATTTTGGTCTTGTTCTTTGCTACAGATATGCTTTAGATGCTGTGGTAGGAGGAGATTTCCTTCGTTATGATGGGGATCAAGCTTTTAATGCTATAAAAAAATTGATTACAATTTCTAGCCCCCAATCACTAAAATTGATTTGGCTTTGACAAGCATAAGTGATAGACTTAACGCTCTTGAAACGAACATATCTGGTCTAAAAAAGGGTATAATCAGATTCGTGAACATTATGATAATGTGCCAGTAAATTTTGAACCATCGGGATGGATTCCCTCAGTAAAAGTTGTTATAAATGGTGAAACTTTTCATTCTCGCTGTGATATTATGTCTGAATTCTGTTTAATGCCCAAGAATATTTATGATTCCTTAAATCTTTGGGAGCTTTCCAAATGCGAAGATTGTATAACTTTGGGTGATAATACTATTAAATTACCAAGGGGAGTAGCCGAAGGAGTATTTACAAAACTCTTAGGGATAACAATATCTATTGATTATCTTGTCATTGAATGTGCAGGAGTAGGACAAATTACGCTTGGAAGATCTCTGTTGAAACGCTTTGGAGCAATAATAGATGTGGGCCAAGGCACTATGAATTTCGCCTCTTCACCTATGTGTAACCAAGTATTTCCTAAAGATAAAGGTAAAGGTAAGAGAGCTAAGCGTAAGAATGTTGATGCTTCTTCACTTGGTAATACTTGATGCATGCTTTGTGCCTAGCTAAAAGGCGTTAAAGAAAAGCGCTTATGGGAGGCAACCCATTTTATTTTTCTGCAATTTTTCTTTTATTGAGTCAAGGAGTTTGTTTACTTCTGTAGCAACTCCTTTGTATCTTTATTTTCTCGCATTGTTGTGCCAAGAGTAGCCTCTAATGATAAGATGATGCTTAATTTTGATTGCTGCGCAGAAACAGATTTTTGCTGTTCACTGTACGAAATTCCTAAAATCACCAGATTGTTAATTAAATCTGAAATTTTTGTGCGTAATCTTTATGAATGTCTGAAACTTTCATTAGTTCAGAGTTTCTCGATCTGAGCGTCGTAAGTGCCTCGAAAAAATTCGTCTTTGCGGACTGTTCTGTTTTAGACAGATTATGCCTTTTTATTTTTGCATTCTCTCTTTTACTAGTGTTGAGTGAAATTCTTTTTTGGGTGGAAGAGCTTCACATAACATCAGTGGCTGTAGCTAATGTTTAAAGTAACAAATCATATTGCGTCTTTATAGAACATGTGAATTTTTGATTATGCACTAACCCTCTAATGAGATCTACTTTGAGTTTGGTGTGACGGAAGTTTTCAAGGGTCAAGAGAGAAGGATGATATAATAGGATCAAGAAGAGTGAAGAGCTTAAGCTTGGGGAGGCTCCCATGGATCTCCCCAGCATATTTCAAGAAGACTCAAGCGTCTAAGCTTGGGGATGCCCAAGGCATCCCCTTCTTCATCGTCAAAATTATCAGGTCATCTCTAGTGAAACTATATTTTAATTCTTTCACATCATATGTGCTTTTCTTGGAGCGTCTGTGTGCTTTTTATTTTCAGTATTGCACTTTTATTTTCAATAAAGCTTGACTGGACCCTAGCATTCTTGATTGGGAGAGAGACACGCTCCGCTTTTTCATGAGAATACTCCTATTCTTCACTTATATTTGTTGAGTATTCATATCTAGCGCTGTTCAGCTTTTAGCTCTTGTTTTCATGTATCTCTTGTCAGAGCTATTAGCTTTCTTTTGTAGAAAGTACTCTCTTGCTTCACTTATATTTGTTTGGAGAGTTGATGAAATAAATTGATTGGTGTTTGGTTGGTTCAGAAAATGTTGCATGTGGTAATTGGTATAAGGAAAAACTTGCTTAATCTTGTAGATCACTAAAATGGATAACTTGATGCTTGTCAATTGTTTTGAGTTAACAAGTAGATCATGATTAAATTGTGCATCACATGAGTTAAGCCTATTAGTGAAGAACTACCGTAAAGCTTGTTGAAAATTTGGTTTGCATCGGTGGTACCTCTAAGGTCTAGATATTTTCTAATAACAGGGTTTGGTTAACAAGGAAGACGGTATGAAGTCTTATAACGTTTGCAATATGTTTGTCATATAAAACTTGGTGTACGGGTTGATATTCTTGTTTGCTTACATAACCTTGCTAGCCTAAACTCTGTACTGAGAGGGAATGCTTCTCGTGCATCCAAATCCTTGAGCCAAAATCCATGCCATTTGTGTCCACCATAACTACCTATATGTGGTATTTCCTTGCCACTCCAAGTAAATTTTTCATGTGCTACCTTTAAATTATTCAAAATGTTATTATTCCCTTTTTGTGTCAATGTTTACTAGCTCATGAGGAATTAGTGTGGTTATTCTTTATTCTATTTGTCGAGTGGACTTTTACACCTGGACTAGTGGCATATACATCCGCTTATCCAATAACTTGCAAAAAGAGCTGGCAACGGGGTGCCCAGTCCCAATTAATTACAACTTTAACCAATTAATTCTCTTCACACTTTTGCCCTGATTCATCAGTAAGCAATGACAAACAGTGAAATACCTGAATGTGTGTAAACCAAAGAGAAAGAGGGATGATCTGCCTTGCTGGTAGAAATAACGTCCTTCATGGGAGCCGCTCTTAAAAGTCCGTTCGACAGGTAGAATACTGTTCTCACCCGCTACCATTCGTTGACAATTAACAAACACCTCTCAAAAATAGATACTCCTCCATGGTATGTGATTGATGGAAGGCACCCGAGGATTCGGTTAGCCATGGCTTGTGTTAGCAAGGTTGGGAGGAGTATCAAATATTTTATGCAATCTCTATATGCTTTCAAAAACCTAAAAGCTCTAGCACATGATTTAATCCCTGCTTCCCTCTGCGAAGGGCCTTTCTTTTACTTTTATGTTGAGTCAGTTTTCCTATTCTTTCTGTCTTCCACAAGCAAACACTAGTGTCAACTTTGTTACAACATGCGTTATATGCAATGTATTGGACTTGTTATACTACTTTGTGTTGACAATATCCATGAGATAAATATGTTGAAAGTTGAAGCAAATGCTGAAACTAAATTCTTCCTTTGTGTTGATTAAATACCTTTTATTAGAAACTATTGCTTTATGAGTTAACACTTATGCAAAACTGTTTGATGCTTGTCTCGAAAGTACTATTCATGAAAACGTTTAGCTTGTGTGATTCATTGTTTACTCATTATCTATTTGGTAGCAAATTATAGTATTCAATATTCATCGGATCCCAGCAAACACAACATGTAGCATTACAATAAGATGATCTTGATCATGATAGGCAGCTCACAAGATCTAAACATGATAGCATAAAGTGGAGAGATGATACGTCTCAAACGTATCTATAATTTTGATGTTCCATGCCTGTTTTATACCAATTGCTACATGTTTTGCATCTACTTTATATCACTTTTATACATTTTTTGGGACTAACCTATTAACAAGATGCCGAAGTGCCAGTTCCTGTTTTCTGCTGTTTTTGTTTTCCAGAAAAGCTAGTCTGGAAATATTCTCGGAATTGGACGAAACTACACGGGGGTGCCTATGTTTCCAGAACACGCCTGACGGAGCGAAGGAGCAGCAGAGGAGGGCCACCAGGAGGCCACACGCACCTAGGGCGTGGGCCCCCCTTCTGCCGCGCCCTAGGGTGGTGTGGGCCCCTCGGGGGTCCGCAGCCGCCGCCCTTTCGCCTACTTATTCCCCCCGACGCGAAAACCCTAAGTACCTGAGCAAATATCCATGAAAAGATCCAGAGACGCCGCCGTCGTCAACCCTAGCTCGGGAGGGTTCAGAACCTCTTCCCGGCACCCTGCCGGAGAGGGGAATCGTCACCGGAGGCTTCTACATCGCCATGCCTGCCTCCGGAGTGATGCGTGAGTAGTTCATCCTTGGACTACGGGTCCATAGCAGTAGCTAGATGGTTGTCTCTCCACTTTGTGCCATCATGTTTAGATCTTGTGAGCTGCCCTACATGATCAAGATCATATTATTGTAATGCTACATGTTGTGTTTGCTGGGATCCGATGAATATTGAATATTATGTCAAGTTGATTATCAATCTATCTCATATGTTATTTAAGATCTTGCACGCTTTCCGTTACTCGTAGATGCTTTGGCCAAGTAGATGCTTGTAACTCCAAGAGAGAGTATTTATGCTAGATAGTGGGTTCATGTCTCCGTTTAACCTGGGACAGTGACAGAAAGTTCTAAGGTTGTGGATGTGCTGTTGCCACTAGGGATAACCTAACGATGCTATGTCCACGGGCATATGTGTTTGTTTACATTACGCACTTTACTTAATGCAATTATCCGTTGCTTGCAACTTAATACCAACGGGGGACTCGGATGACAACCCGGCGGTGGATTATTAGTCATAGATGCTGTTGGATAAACGGTCTATGTATTATGTCGTAATGCCCAATTAAATATCATAGTAGTCAACATGTCATGTATATGCATTGTCATGCGCTCACTATTCGTCAATTGCCCAGCTGTAATTTGTTCACCCAACATGTTAGTTATCTTTTATGGAGAGACACCACTAGTGAACTGTGGACCCCGGCCCATTCTTTTACACTGATTAAACAACCACAAACTGCAAACTGTTCCTTTTTCATTCTCTGCAATTTAATACTCATTTTCCACACCATACGTTTAATCCTTTGTTTTCAGCAAGCCAGTGAGATTGACAACCTCACTGTTTCGTTGGGGCAAAGTAGTTTGATTGTGTTGTGTGCAGATTCCACGTCAACAGTCCAGACTCCCTGTGATAGCTATTTTTCTGGCGCCGTTGACAACCTTCTGAAGAGTTGCTGCTCCTACTGGTTCGATAACCTAGGTTTCTTTCTGAGGGAAAACTTGCTGCTGACTACATCATACCTTCCTCTTGGGGTCTCCCAACGAACGTGTGTTTCACGTCATCAAGAGACAACCATCTAGCTACCGCCATGGACCCGTAGTCCAAGGATGAACTACTCACGCATAACTCCGGAGGCAGGCATGGTGATGTAGAGCCCTCCGGTGATGATTCCCCTCTCCGGCAGGGTGCCGGGAAGAGCTTCTGAACCCTCCCGAGCTAGGGTTGACGGCGGCGGCGTCTCTGGAACTTTTCGTGGATAATGGCTCGGGTGTTTAGGGTTTTCGCGTCGGGAAGAATAAATAGGCGAAAGGGCGGCGGCTGCGGAGCCACGAGGGCCCCACACCACCCCACGGCGCGGCAGGGGGGCCGCGCGGCCCCATGGTGTGGGTGCCACGTGGCCCTCCTCCGTCTCCTCTGGACTCCGTCTTCGTGTTGGAAAAATAGGAGGTTCTGTCCAAGTTTCGTCCAATTCCGAGAATATTTCCAGACTAGCTTTTCTGGAATACAAAAACAGCAGAAAACAGGAACTGGCACTGTGGCATCTTGTTAATAGGTTAGTCCCAGAAAATGCATAAAAATGCTATGAAGTGTATATAAAACATGTAACAATTGGTATAATATCAACATGGAACATCAGAAATTATAGATACGTTTGAGACGTATCAAGCATCCCCAAGCTTAGTTCTACTCGTCCTCGAGTAGGTAAAACGATAAAAACAAAATAATTTCTGAGGTGACATGCTACAATCATAATCTTGATCAAATAATATTGTAAAGCACATGTTATGAATGAAGTGATCCAGGTCAATGGTCTATAGTTTGCTAGCAAGTAGATAATGAGCAAACAACTGAATCATATAAGCAAAAACTTTTCATGAATAGTACTTTCGAGACAAGCATCAAGAGTTTTGCATAAGAGTTAACTCATAAAGCAATAGATTCTAAGTAAAAGGTATTTAACCAACACAAAGGAAGATTTAAGTTTCAGCAATTGCTTTCAACTTTCAACATATATATCTCATGGATATTTGTCAACACAAAGCATATAATAAGTGCAATATACGAGCATATAAAAATTGTTGCACCAAAGTTGACACTAGTGTTTGCTTCTAAGATAGAAAGAAGTAAGTAAAAGAAAGGCCCTTCGCAGAGGGAAGCAGGGATTAAATCATGTGCTAGAGCTTTTTAAGTTTTTGAAATCATATAGAGAGTAAAAATAAGTTTTGAGAGGTGTTTGTTAATTGTCAACGAATCAGAAAATGGAAAGTACAATATGACCCCTGCCAACCAGACTTTTAAGAGCGGCTCCCATGAAGGACGTTATTTCTACCAGCAAGGCAGATCATCCCTCTTTCTCTTTTGTTTACACATGCAGATATTTCACTGTTTGTCATTGCTTGACTGATAAATCAGGGCAAAAATGTGAAGAGAATTAAGCGGTTAAAGTTGTAATTAATTGGGACTGGGCACCCCATTTGCCAGCTCTTTTTGCAAAATTAATGGATAAGCGGATGTATATGCCGCTAGTCCGGTGGTAAAGTCTGTTTGACAGTTGACATAAAGACATCCACCCCGTCCTCATGAGCTTGGTAAACATTGACACAAAATAGGAGTAATAAAGTTTGAATAGTTTAAAGGTAGCACATGAAAAATTTACTTGGAATGGCAAGGAAATACCACATATAGGTAGTTATGGTGGACACAGATGGCATGGATTTTGGCTCAAGGTTTTGGATGCACGAGAAGCATTCCCTCTCAGTACAGAGTTTAGGCTAGCAAGGTTATTTGAAGCAAACACAGGATATCAACCGACACAGCAAGACTTATATGAAAACATATTGCAAGCATTATAAGACTCTACACTGTCTTCCTTGTTAACCAAACCCTTTTACTAGAAAATATCTAGACCTTAGAGATACCAATCATGCAAACCAAATTTCAACGAGCTTTACGGTAGTTCTTCATTAATAGGTTTTAACTACATGATACAAAAGCTTAAACATGAACTACTTGATAACTCAAAACAATTGACAAGTATCAAATTATCCAATACAATGATCTACAAGAATATGTAAGCTTTTTCCATTATACCATCTACCACATGCAACATTTTCTGTTCCAACCAAACACCAATCAATTTATTTCAACATAAACTCTCCAAACAATTATAAGTGAAGCAAGAGAGTACTTTCTTTAAAAGAACTAACAGCTCTGAATAAGAGATGCATGAAAAACAGGAGCTAAAAGCATAGCAATAGCTAGACAAGAATACTCAACAAGTATAAGTGAAGAATAGGAGTATTCATATGAAAAAGCGGAGCGTGTCTCTCTCCCAATCAAGAATGCTGGGGTCCAATCAAGTTGACCATAAGAAAAATAAAATACTGAAAATAAAAGCACACAGACGCTCCAAGTAAAGCACATATGATGTGAAAGAATTAAAATATAGTTTCACTAGAGATGACCTGATAAGTTGCTGATGAAGAAGGGGATGCCTTGGGCATCCCCAAGCTTAGACGCTTGAGTCTTCTTGAAATATGCTGGGGTGATCCATGGGAGCATCCCCAAGCTTAAGCTCTTCACTCTTCTTGATCACATTATATCATCCTTCTCTCTTGACCCTTGAAAACTTCCGCCACACCAAACTCAAAGTAATTCTCATTAGAGGGTTAGTGCACAATCAAAAACTCACATGTTCTATAAGGACACAAACATGACCGTTACTTTTAACATTAGCTACTGCCACTGATGTTATGTGAAGCTCTTCACCCTAAAAAAGAATTCCACTCAACACTAGTAAAAGAGAGAATGCGAAAAATAAAAGACAGAATCTGTCTAAACAGAACAGTCCGCAAAGACGAATTTTTTCGAGGCACTTACGTTGCTCAGATCGAAAAACTTTAAACTAACGAAAGATGCGTACATATCTGAGGATCACGCACAAAAATTTGCAGATTTAAATAATTTTTCTGTGATTTTACAGAATTAAAACGGTGAACAGCAGAAATCTGTTCCTGCGCAGAAATCCAAATCTAGCATCATCTTCCTATTAGAGGCAATACTTGGCACAACAATGCGATAAAATAAAGATACAAAGGAATTGTTACAGAAGTAAACAACTCCTTGACTCAAAAAAAAAGAAAAATTGCAGAAATAAAATAATGGGTTGTCTCCCATAAGCGCTTTTCTTTAACGCCTTTCAGCTAGGCGCAGAAAGTAAGAATCAAGTGTTTCCAAGTGATGAAGCATCAAATCATCAAAAACTTCCTCAAAAACACAGCTTGTAACAATAGGCATTTTTGGTTCAGGTAATTCTTGGGAAGCAAATTTAAATAATTCATTATGTGATTCACCCTCAATTTTATCAGTTTTAAGCACATTAGGGGGTTTTGGTTGAGGCACTTTTCGAACATACATGAATTTTTGCTCTTTCCCCACAAAAGCTTTCTGCTTTTTAAACTTGATAGAGGAGAAAGTTGAACTTAGAGTATCCTCTAATTCACCTATCCTGAAGTTTTGATTATCATGGCCAGTGCTAGCTTCTAAAATAGCAATTCTTTTATTAATATCTCCAGTGATTCATTAACTTTGCTAGAACTACCAAGCAAATCCGGCAAGTTTTTCTCCATGGACTCCAATTTTTTTATAACATCTTCCAAAGTAGTCTCAATTTTAAGATCATTAATAAGTGGTGTTCCTACCAAACTTTCAATTATATTGCGTGCTTCCAAAGCAGGAGTCCCCAGAAAGTTGCCTCCTGTCAGAGTATCTAGAACATACCGATACCAACTAGTGATACCAACATAAAAATTTCTAAGAAGGATCATGGTAGAATATTTTTTAGCACATCTACGGTGAGCATCACTGATCCTATACCAAGCATCTTTTAAACTTTCTCCACCTTGTTGCTTAAAGGACCGAACTTCAATTTCAGGGGTACTCATTTTAGCAAAATTAAAACAAAACAGAAAGATAACAACTTGAAAATAAAAGTAACTAATTTTTTTGTGTTTTTGATAAATAAAGCAAACAAGACTAAATAAAAATAAACTAAGCAAGACAATAACAAAGTAAAGAGATTGGAAGCGTGAAACTCCCCTTGCAGAAATCCTCTTGCTCCCCGGCAACGGCGCCAGAAAAAGAGCTGTTGCAGGGAGGGAGGAGCTCTCAAAATATTCTTCTCCCCGGCAACGGCGCCAGAAAAAGAGCTTGATTGCGTGGATCACACGTTCGCTGGGAGACCCCAAGAGGAAGGTATGAAGCAGTGTAGCAGCAGTTTCCCTCAGTATGAAACCAAGGTTTAATCGAACCAGTAGGAGCAAGAAATCACTTCTGAAGGTTGTTGGTGGCGGAATATGGCACGCGCAACACCAGGGAATCCGGCGCCAACGTGGAATCTGCACACAACACAATCAAACTACTTTGCCCCAACGAAACAGTGAGGTTGTCAATCTCACCGGCTTGCTGAAAACAAAGGATTAAACGTATGGTGTGGAAAACAGTAGTAAATTGCAGAGAATGAAAAGGAACAGTGTTTGCAGTTGGTTGTATTATCAGTGTAAAAGAATGGACCGGGGTCCACAGTTCACTAGTGGTGTCTCTCCATAAAAGATAACTAACATGCTGGGTGAACAAATTACAGCTGGGCAATTGACAAAATATTGAGCGCATGACAATGCATATATATGACATGATGATTACTATGATATTCATGTGGGCATTACGACAAAATACATAGACCGTTATCCAACAGCGTCTATGACTAATAATCCACCGCCAGGTTGTCATACCGAGTTCCCCGTTGGTATTAAGTTGCAAGCAACGGATAATTGCATTAAGTAATGTGCGTAATGTAAACAAATGCATTAGACCTAACGGCGTACCCTTAAGCTAAGCATCGGTTATTTTATCCCTAGTGGCAACAACACATCCACAATCTTAGAAGTTATTGTCACTCTCCCAGATTACCGGAGGCATGAACCCACTATCTAGCATAAATACTCACTCTTGGAGTTACAAGCATCTACTTGGCCAAAGCATCTACTAGTAACGGAAAGCATGCAAGATCATAAATAACATATAAGATAGATTGATAATCAACTTGACATAGTATTCAATATTCATCGGATCCCAGCAAACACAACATGTAGCATTACAATAAGATGATCTTGATCATGATAGGCAGCTCACAAGATCTAAACATGATAGCATAAAGTGGAGAGACAACCATCTAGCTACCCCATGGACCCGTAGTCCAAGGATGAACTACTCACGCATCACTCCGGAGGCAGGCATGGTGATGTAGAGCCCTCCGGTGATGATTCCCCTCTGCGGCAGGGTGCCGGGAAGAGCTTCTGAACCCTCCCGAGCTAGGGTTGACGGCGGCGGCGTCCTGGAACTTTTCGTGGATAATGGCTCGGGTGTTTAGGGTTTTCGCGTCGGGAAGAATAAATAGGCGAAAGGGCGGCGGCTGCGGAGCCACGAGGGCCCCACACCACCCCACGGCGCGGCAGGGGGGCCCGCGCGGCCCCATGGTGTGGGTGCCACGTGGCCCTCCTCCGTCTCTCCTCTGTACTCCGTCTTCGTGTTGGAAAAATATGAGGTTCTGTCCAAGTTTCGTCCAATTCCGAGAATATTTCCAGACTAGCTTTTCTGGAATACAAAAACAGCAGAAACAGGAACTGGCACGGTGGCATCTTGTTAATAGGTTAGTCCCAGAAAATGCATAAAAATGCTATGAAGTGTATATAAAACATGTAACAATTGGTAATATCAACATGGAACATCAAAAATTATAGATACGTTTGAGACGTATCACCGGCCAGCAAGGAGAACGCGCCGTGGTGACTCACCGCCTGGCCGACGCAGGGACGCCGCTACCACCTGCCGCTGCCGGCCGTGTCAGCTCTACTGGAATCTGCAGATGAGGGCCAGCATCGCGTACTTGGTGCGGCCAGCACATTCGAAGTGGAACACTTGATTTTCTATTCTCCTTGTTTATGGAGGCCTCGTGATTGCTGGGCATAGAGCCAAGAAGAACGGTCAAGGATTCACAAGAATTAAAGAAATATTCAATTTTGTGCAAGTACTAATTAACTACTCCAGCAAAATTCAATCAGTGCTAACACTGATTTTTAACATAACAGATTAAAAATGATGAATAAAAGATTAGATCAAATAATACTACGATAGTAAAGTTAAAGATAATTAAAAGACCTTTCGATGTAATTTATCAAGTTTAATATGAATGGTTTTTGGCGTAAACTCATAAGTTTGTAGTAAGTGGTGTTTATTTATGTCATAAAGATACTTTTAGATATGGAGAGAACTAATGATATTTTTAAGGGGGGGGGGGGGGCAACTCTTTCAATGATCTTGTTTAAGCTATATTTGTTGAAACACACGGCCTCTAAGCTATATCAATGATTGATGCATGTAAAATGTATAGATGAATTTTGCATTATTTTTACTTATATTCCAGTCATATTTGCATCATATAAGGGTTATATCACTGTTTTATAATGATTTTGGGAATATTTGATATGTTTCCTATTTTTTATGGAATTAACCCTGCGCTGGCAGAAAACCCTATTTCTATATTTTAATGTTTCAGGGACCCAAACGACGTCCAAATGACCTGGAAATTTACGAGCATCATTTTTTGGAAGGAACAAAGCGTGGGAGCGAAAGAAGCAAACAAGAGGAGGCCCGAGGGCCCAGATGAGTGGGCCCACGCGACCCAAGTACCTGGCCACGTGGGACCCTCCACTTTGGCCCTCGGAGCTCCGTTGCCGTCGATCTTTCCTCCACCGACTCCGTTTTGACCTAAAAACGCCTATAAAAATTGTCCCCCGACGTTCTCTGGAAGGAGCGCCGCAGAAACACAGAAACACCGAAACAGAGACCTGGAGCTGCAGATTGGAGGGGGAAAACTCCGGCGGGGCGCTGCCGGCGTGGTCTCCATCTTCTCCAACGACTTCTCCACCGTCTCCATGATGAAGAGGGAGTAGTCCACCTCTGGACTATGGGTTTGTGGAAGTAACTTATGTATCTCTCTCTCTCGAGCTTCACTAATTAGTACCGTATGAGCTGCCGAACATGATTACGGTCATCTATGTAATACCTTTGTGGTGGATCTTTTTATGAGTTAATATATGTTTGAGATTGCAATGGTTTTGTTTCAGTTATGAAAGTAGATGCATATTATGTACCCCGTTCTTATTTACTTGTTATGATCAAGCATGTTTATGAGAGCGTGTGAGGGGGAACGTGTGCATTAGTTGGAGTAACGGGGGGTGGCTAGTGCAGTGAACGTGAGAGAAAGTTCTGCGATCCACTTGGGTGTTTTACCTTACTTTGTTACCTCACTAGGGATAAAAAGAAATACCATGCTACCGGAGATGTGGGTGTGACCATTGCCACTACTCCATGACTAGATCTAGCATGTTCTTATTTTAACTTCATGTCATGATACTTATTGCTATACTCTGAGTTATCTTAATTACCGAGGTGTTATGATTTAGTTCGCATCTTGGTGGAGTATAAGAGAGACTAATAACCAAAAGGTCTCTATGTTAGGACGTGATGCCCATATAATTATAACTTGTCATTAAACTGTTGTGTTGCAATCTCATATGTCAACTCTAGTGTTCCATTGTCTACCACTTTATTAAAGAGAGAGTGCATTTGTGAAACCATGAACCCCGGTCCATTTTTAATCATAAGAAACACCTTTCCAACCACTTTTACCACTTTTCCATTTTCTGCCATTATTAAATCCGAAAATACAAAAACACTTTTACATCTTGCATTCATCATAAAAAATCCAAAAATATCATTTATCATTGCTACCACCATCCTTGCATATTATTTACCACCATTGCATATTTATTTCTTGTTTGCATTGCATATTATCTTGATATCATTCTCACACCTTGTGCTTGACAACCACTAGGTGAGGTTGAGAACCAAAACATTTACTTTGTTTTGTAGGTAACCAAAAGAAGGATAGGAAAGATAAATCTTCACTATTTGATTCCCCGAGAGTTCGATATTAAACCCTCGAGTCACCCTCGTGGGGAAAACACGTCTTCCACTTACTACACACTCTGCACTTGGAGTCTCAACATAACCCATATTCTTTTCACGCAGGTAATTACGTGAAGGGCCATCAAGAGTGCTTACTGGCGCAGTTGCAGGGGAAGATACGAAGCTTCCTGCAGAATATTTTGCCCGTCAACTACACGCCATCAATGATCTACTTCTATAGGCCTCTAAGCTATATCAATGATCTATACTTCTATAGGGGAGTAATAAGTATGTTACCACTCAGTGTTATTCTCCACTAGGAATAGTCTAAGTATGCTTTACATGGTTAACATTTAATGTTCAGTTATTACCGAGGGTAGACTTCAGCCTATCAAAGCCCTACGTACCCCCATAAATTTGCCCCTGCTCACCCCTATCTACTTCTTAAATTTGTTCTTAAACTATGAGAGCGTACACAGAGAACCTGCCGAAGCATGAGAAAATCATCTACTTCCTCTATCCCGGTTTATAGGATGTAACTCCATAATCAGGTTTTCCCAAGAATAAGTAAAAATTTGCATTAGTTAAGAGTAGTTAATGTTAGATTTTGGCATTTCCCAAGAACAATAAGAAACTCGATTGGGTTTAAACTTTTCCTAATTAATGTTGGCATTAAATATGAGAGTGCTAATTGGGTGAAATATTGGGAGATGTATTTTGCATGTCCAATCCTCATTCACCTAGGTCCAAGAGATTTGCCAAATGCATCCTATAAACCAGAATGGAGGGAGTATGAAGAACCATATACTTTAAGAGGAGTTAAAGTATCGAAAAGTGCTAATGGAGCCCGAGCTTCATGTAGCTCATTTTTTCAAAAATTCAAAATCCGCACGTTTTAGTTTCCAAAAATCGAGAAAAAAATAATAGTGGTAGATATTGCCTAGATCTACAAGCATGCAGACTTTTAAATCAAAACTCGTTGTAGTTTGGGCTACACAAAAAAGACAAATCGACAAAATTTCAAAATTTTGAATCTGCATATTTTTCATCACCCAGATCCACTCATTTGTCATTTTTGCCCAGACCAGAATGTAACAAATTTCGCGTTGAAACTTTGCAGACTTATAGAACATATAAATATCTATATCTGTGATTTTTTTTCCGATTTTTGGAAAGGTAAAAATGCAATTTTTGATTTTTTTTCAAAAAACGAGCTACAAGGAGCTTGGGAGTCAAAACGCCTCACCCGTTAAAGTATGGACTATTATCTCAGAGCAGATTTTGTGCTCCCGGACACCAGTGATCCCGGTAGTTTAAACAAATAAAAAAATTACAAGTTTCAAAAAATTCTGAAAAAATCCCAGATCTAGCCAATGATGTATTCCACAAACGTGTAAAATATCAAGTTCAAATACTTTGTATTTTGGGCTAAACAAAAATGACAAAAGTATGGATCTGAATATGTATATTTTCAAATCTTCAAATTATCAGATTTTGTCATTTTTGTGTAGCATAGAATACAAAGCATATGAACTTTATATTTTACTTGTTTGTGGGATACATCGTTGGCTACACCTGGATTTTTTTTCAGAATGTTTTGAGACTTATAAATATATTTTTTGATTTTTTGAAAGCACCAAGATCACTGGTGCTCGGGTGCATAAGACACTTTCCGCTATTATCACCACTAATAATATAAAAAGGGAGAGAGGGGGTGATCCAACACATTGTGGCCGTCAAACAGGCTAATCCAACGGATCACATTAGCACCATGGTCAGTCCTAAAACACTCCGTCGGACAACAGACGCTAATCCCAATCCCGCTAATCCATCCCCTCCTCCACCTTTTTTCTCAACCGCAGAGGCGCAGACGTACACGCGCCGCCACGCCCTTCCCAGGTCGCCCACGCCGCCGTGCCCATGCGAGCAAGCCGCCACGCGCGCCCAGCACACGTCCGTCCTCGCCGTAGTGACCCCATCGTTTGTTCCTCTCTCTAACTCACTCTCATTCTCTGCGTTGCAAGGTGAAAGATTGGCGAGGCGGCGGCGCTTGAATATCGGCAGCGGAGGGCGGGTGTCCGCGCTCGACGGGTGTTAATTGAGCTCTCCCTCTCCTCTCTACGCGCTATGATTTTTACACCCGTATCAGATCGATGGCATGTAGGTGATGTAGTTTATGACTTGATGTGCCGTGTTTATTCTTTTTTTGTATGTCGTATTTGTTCATGGAGAGAATGGCAACACATGCATCGTGCGCTAGATTGAATTCAGCGGGGTCACTGGTTGATAAATGTAGAAGTTTTATCCATTGGTATATCTTCAAGTTCACTGATCGGTAAGGCAGCAGATTAGTCAACTTGCTCAACTCATGTTTGTTAAAATGCTTTAAAGAGGTAGATTGTAATTTCTTAAGGAAACTAACTCAGTGGATTAACCTGTAATATTAACCTGGAGACTAGCTCAATGGATTAACATCGATAATGTACTTTGCGGTTTTAGGAATCGAGAAATGCAGGGATCTTAATCCATTGAGTTGCTGATGGTGACTCACCGACTAACTCATCTATCTATGTTCATGTGTTGTGTGCATATATGCAGCCAACCTCACGAGTACTTCATGTCCAGAAGCTTGGCCTCGCCACCAGACTGAGTCCTCAGTACCCAAGTTGCAGCTGACGCATGCTTGCCTTGCCGCCGCTGCAGAGCTTGCTGGCCGGAAGCGGACTGGTTGCAACAACAGTCCTGCACGGGCACCCGCTGCGGAGTGCCCAGCCGGTGTCATTCAGAGTAGCATTTGCTGGACTGCTCAACAATAGTCAGGTACTTCTTTCTCTACTGCTAAATAATGAGGTATTCCTTTCTCTACTGCTAAATAATCAGATACTTCTATGTGAGCATGTCCGGAAACAAGAGATTTCAGTAGTCGCACATCAACATATATGTAATTCATGCTCCTCATGAAAAAGATTGGACTGATGCACGCTTCTATTCTTGTATACGGACTCCACTTTCTACCATTTGAGATGTTGTATCCTTTACTTGCATTATCAGTTTAATATAATCACCCTCCATAAAACAATTAATACAATTATCCTTTGGATTGATTTTCTGAAATTTGTGTTTATTTTGTTTCGTGAATATCTATTGTTGTTGCACATAATTTGGTCAGTTGTAGATCTTTAAAGAAAAGCTGATTTAAGCTTGGTGCAGATTGAAAATAATATGTTGTTACCTTAAGAAAAAGCATTTAATGAATTTAATAAAATCGACATTTTTGTTTCATACTATTCACCAAAATAGCAGATGAGAATTTGCAACTATAGATGATACATTAACTGTTGCTTTTCTCATGAAAAAAACTCTGTAATTTTCTGTATTTGGACTATTTAGTGCTGCATTGCTATCGCACACTGCGAGTCATACAAGGGCAATTTGTGTATCGGCAGTATAACCATGTTTGAATATAATTTGTTTTGTCTTGTCCTAATCAGAATTTGTGATCATGCAGAATAAATATGGTCATCTCTGTAGGGGCCTAGGAGGTACAATTGCTAAATTTTCATAGGAGGCTTTCTGTTCTAAGTGTACTTAATACTATTTTGAGATAATTTAGGTGAATCCAAGAGATATTAGATTGTCATTCTTTGAGGACCATGACTTTGTTCGTGGAAACATTATTTAAGTCCATAAGATTGTTTTTACCGTCAAAATTTAGTTGGAAGGGAAGAATATTTGATACTTCTGCTAGGTTACATGGGAGATTAAGTTGGCTAAAAGGGTTTCTGTTTTATAAATGAGTGGAAGCCGTAACATCACCATGCTTGGCTGTGAATTTTAAACAGATATATTAGAGAATAGGGTCTATTGTTCATGACATTAATCTGCTATTGGAAACAGGTTTTATCAAGTGTTTCTTGGTTTCTAAAGGGAGTTTAAATAACATTCTTTCCAGGTTGACATAATGGAATTACCTAACTAGACGTCAAAGAAGGAGCATTCTATCAAGGTGTAGAAATTAACTTCTAACACATCCATACTATGTTTTTTTGATCAATTTTTTCTTCAACGTTGAGATGTTAGTTGCCATGCTAAAAGGTTGTATAGTGATGTACATGTCAGCATGATCATCTGGTCTACATATTCACCTTTGCGCTTATAAATTCATACATTTGAGTCCTCAAACATATTGGGGGATGATAAGGGCATGTTTTCTTGAAAACATAACGTGAAGACACGTGCATTGCACGTGCCTAATTAGTAGTATCGTAAGGAACTGAAGACGAGATGTTTTGTAGTACTGGAGCACTAGGAGTGACATAGAGCTAATGTGGAGATTGATGGTTTCTTCTCTCCTTTCCAAATGGGATCTAATCTTGTCGGTCGAAAGTCGAAACTCACAAATAAGCAAAAAAAAAAAAGGTGGACTTCCTGGTGCGCGCGAACGGAATATATCCATGGCAGCGATGTGTTGCATGCTTCAAGCACGATGGGCTAAACAACATTTCTACATGTCGACGACCCATAAGAATAGTGGTTTAGACCTGTCGGTTCGTGAAGACGCACATGGATATACGGATATTTATTTCTGTGTGTTTTGTAACATTCCACAGGGATATGCGTTCAATCCATGTTGGCTCTACATTCACCTACAATAAAAGTTATTTTCCTGTGCACTAGTGCTGGTTTGCCAAGAAAATACGTCAGCTCATAGGGTTACTGGGTTAGTCACATTTCTTATAGTGATCCGACGTAATTTTATCGGAAACTTCATATTCTTATATCTTAATTCGACCATTCCTGTGTGAAAGAAATATCACCGCGACATCACCAGGGCATGTCTACAAACCTTCATAGGAGTACACCGACGGCGACACTGAGCCATGACACAGTGATAGTGTTGCCATTAATTAGAGTCGACAACATATCAAACCACTCTCTTCATTTTCATTTGGGTAATCGGGATGGTCCAGATTCTTCCGGAAAACAGTTTCACAGCTGAGGTCATGACAGTTGCATCACGATAGTAGTAGCACAGCCCGAACCAGTAGGCATTGAGCTTGCACTCCAACGGTGCGCATGCGCCCATGCAAAAAGTAAGGTCTTCTTGACTTTCAGCAGAGCTCGCCATTTGGCAGCGAACAGGCTACCGCTACTTGGCACTAGCTAGTATGAGACCAAAATGATTCGGTAAAAGACGCTGGACTTTAAATCCGGCGGCGGCGGCGGACTGACGCGACGACACCGTCGTAAATTCAGAGGCGGCTATGTGTCGGCAGTGCTGGACGGCCACAGTGCCGTGATAGCCATTAGCATGTCGCGACGTGACGGCAGCTAGACCATCCATCCATCTATGCCACTAGGGCCACACAACAGCGGACTAACTAGATCCTCTTTCTGCCCATCGTCTTTATCCGCAGTACTTTCTCTCGGAGCATGTAGCTAGGGAGATCAGCACAGCCATGACAGCGATCGATCTTCGTCTTTGTATATACATATATGTGGCGCACGGCGGCTTAGCTCCTGATAAATTCGACGTCTCTTTCGTGCTGCTGCTGTCGCTCCGTATTCATGTCTGCTAGCTACTGTGTCGGGTCGACTCTCCCTGACCCGCCGCCGGAGGAAGTCCCGTCGGAGTACCGTGGGAACAGCGGACTCTCGCGAGCTGATGTAACTGTGACGAGAGACGGCCGTTCGACAGCTTCAGCTTACAGTTGCAGTGATGCGAAATCAGCAGCACTGTAATAACAGTGCCCAGCGAATGTACTACAGAAGTCTCGTCGATTGCAGCGTGCGGGACCAATCATTAGGAAGGTACTACTCCCTCCGTTCCAAATTAGATGATTTCTATTTGTCTATACACATGTAGACAAATGAAGTTGTCATGAATTGTTTGGATTTACAGTACGATAGAGGAGATAGTTCTAGGTGCAGCCTTCTCTGAGCCAAACCGAGGCAGACATAGTACTGAGAACACCTTTGGAAAAAGAAAACTCGATCGATCCCACAAGATGAGAGATACCAGGACAGAAAGCAGGACCAAATTTTAAGCCACTAGCAATTGTCTCGGATCAATGTCGGCTTATCCCTGAATCCCAAAAGGGCCTGAGGAGCCAACGTGTTGCACGGAAACTAGAGATCCGGTATGGATCATCGAACCAGAAAAGCCCCCACCAAAGCAGAATCTGGCAAAAGAAGCAAAATCTAGGAAGCGCTGCGAACTTTCTAGTAGTAGCGCCACGAAGCAGAGGCGGCCCAAAGGCACCCATAAAAGGCGGCAAAATCGACACTGTTGACCTCTGTGCGAAAGTTTAACACAAAATGAACCTCGGGCGCAACTATTTCACGCTTCTGACCCTTTTGGGTAGCGCCTCACGGTCGAGCGCTACACTACTACACTGTGTAGCGCCTAACGATCGGACGCTACACTACTTTCACGTATCCGGATGTGTAAAGCCTGATCGTAAGACGCTACACAATGTAGTAGTATAGCGTCCGATCGTAAGACGCTACACAAAAGGGTCAAAATCGTGAAATAGTTTCGCCCGAGATTCATTTTGTATTATAGTTTCACCCAGAGGTCAACCGTGTCCAAATTGCCATAAAAGGCAGCCAGGTTTCCACTATGGTCTGCTCTAGCGACGAGGTTGCAGTTAAGCAAGCAGCTCATGTTTTCTCTGACTGTCAGAGAGTGAGAGATCAGCTCACACAGATGGAACGAGAAACATGTCTAATCTTCTTTGGAACACGAAGATGGCATACACCTAATTGTAATGCACCACATCCTTCGGATAGGAGGGAGGGAAAACTGCTGGCCGTTGGACTCGGATGCATGCGAGATCAGACGGACAGGCAAAAAACCTACTGCTAAAAGCCTAATTAAGCGAAATGGGAACTGATTAAAACTCTCTGGGGTCGACGAAGATGGAGCGCCCGGGCGGCGCCTTGGTCCAGTCGCCGAGCGTGCCGTGAGTGTACCCGTCCACGAGGCGCTTGATGCACCAGAGGTCCTCGGCGCCGAGGCGCGCCCAGTGCGGCACGCCGGCGCGGACGGGCTCGCGCGCGGCGACCTCGGTGGCCACCACGCCGCACCCGCCACGACGCGCCATGTTGTGCGCGTGCCGGCACAGCGTACGCACCAGCCGCGGGGCGCCCGGTCCTGCGCCACCCAGGCCGTAGAGGAAGTACAGTCCGAAAGGCGCGAAGAGGTTCGGGATGGAGGGGATGCCGAGCCACGGCGCCGCGCGGTCCACAAGACGCGTCGCGCCTGCCGCGGCGCGCATCACGCAGGGCGCGCCACGCACCTCGAGGCGGAAGGCGTCCATGCAGTTCCACACGCTCAGCACCGCCCACGACGCCGGCGGCGACGCGATGAACGCCTCGATGTCCCACTGCCTCGCGCTCGCCGCGGCGGGCAGCGCCAGGAAAGTGCCGAGGGAGAGGGCGTTGGAGAGCACGGCGTCGATGTCGTCCGGGAAGAACTCGACGGCGGCGAAGTGCCAGCGGTAGAGGCGTTCGGCGTCGCGCGGGTCGAGGCGCACGACGGACACGCGGCGGGAGAGCCCGAGGGCGTGGCGGAACACCGGGTGCACCAGTACAGACGGCGTGCGGAACTTGGCGTAGCCGCAGCGGCCGGTGAAGAGCCGCACGGACGCCTCGTTGTCCTGCTCCGTCGCCATGTACGAGTACTCCGCGCCCTTCTGCCGGAACCACTCCTCCATCTGCTCCACGAGCTGCTTGCCCACCCCTTTTCGCCTGCGTATTATCATCACAGTTCTTCAGTTACAAACTGGAACGAGAACAATCCATTTGATCAGCTAGCTGCATGTTTCTTTCTTGATTGATGGTACGTACGAAACGTACCGGTGGGTGGGTGAGACACGGAGGCCTAGGATATAGGCGACCTTGGTGTAGATGGGGTCCTTGGCGTGGGAGCCGCCGGAGACGACGGACTTGACGCAGCCGCGGACGAGGCCGATAATCTTGTTGGTGCCACTGCCGCCGCCGCCGGTTCCGGTTGCTGTCTCCGCGACCTTTCCATATCCGGTGGTTCAGACATGCGTTTCGAGTTGTTAGTTTTAGAGCCGGGACCCACGCCGAAAGCCCGAAACGGCAGCGAAATTTAACCAAATTGGATACCAGTCACTCAAGTACCACGTACCAGCATGAGGTAGGCCGGCGAGTTGCGAATGCGGCAGAGCGGGTCGCCGAGGAGGTCAGTGAAGAGGCACATCTTGCCGGAGCCGCCGCTGGAACCCACCTCGCACTCCCGCTCCACATCCTCCACGCCGCCGCGGTCATAGACGCCGTCGTACTCCCGCACGACTACCTCGCCAGCCGCCTCCTCCTCCTCCACCACTGGAGCTACGGCCTCGACCATGATCGAGCTCACTTTCTTGGCAGCACGCAGTAGCAAGAACGATATATTGGTGGCGAACCCGATGGATCAGTTACCAGGATCAAGAGAGAGAGAGAGAGAGAGGAGTTGAGTGTTTGACGATTGGTTATATATAGCTAGAGGAGTTGAGGGAGGGTGAGAGTATGAATCACGTGAGAGAGAGAGAGATGGGACATGGAGAGTGGGGGAGGGGAAGGTGTTCTTTGGCGTGCCTAGCCTGCCGCTGTTCTCAATTACTCCCCACACACCACTTTTTTTTTTTTTTTTTTGAGGAAGGGTCTGATACATATAAAAAGAGGCTCAACACTTTTACAAACAGGCCCAGCAGAGAACAGAAAAAACAACAGGGCCCCGAAAAGTGCAGAAAGCACCCTATGCCACCAGGAAGAACCACGATCAGACCCACGCCGCACCCCAAGCACCTAGACGCCGGCGAGGTCGCCGTACCGCTTGCCGCCGGGAGAGAGCGCCGCCACAGCATGTAGTCGACCGCAAGAGCCGTCCGCCGCCGAGCAACGGAACTTGACGCGCTGAAAGAGCACGGCCCCAGCGCCAACTCCCCGACTCCGCCCATCATCCAGCCGAAGACACCGTCGTCCAGGACCACCACCGCCAGCACTCGACCACCTCCAGACGCTGCTTTTATTTTAGGGACTCCCCACACACGTCGACTCGCGCAAACTGAAATAACAGTAGGATCGAAGCACTACCGTCTACCGGCCGGCGATATATATCCCCAGAGCAATAATAATGGCCACGGCCCACAGGGAAGGAGGAGGAGAGGCCAATCCGGAGGCTAGAACCACTAGCCGCTTCTTTAATTTTTCCAAGCGACGAGTTAATTGGAGAGGAAGAGTAGGCAATAAACTGTAAAGGCTGTGGAGCTCGAAGCCAGGCGCTTCGGGGCCGTAGGCTGGATCGGCGGATGGGTTAGGAAATGTTCGATTTGATAAAAAAATTCCGTTGGAATCCTTTTCACTTTTTAAACAAAAACATAGGGACATGTACCTCTATATAAATACATATGTTATCAAATATGAACGTGGAGTAGAGGTTACTCACCGATACATATTGATATTGTACGTTTACTCAATTTCAGAAGGATGCGATTATCCTTAAAATTTATAGATAAATTAGAGAGAAAAATCAGTCAGCAACTACGTGATGCAAAGTAATAATCACCCTAAAAATAATAATCTTATCACAGAATAAGTCAATCAAAGACGAACAATCGGATAAATATACTACTACTAAATCGGATGTATAACAGTTTGTAGGTTCTATCACACAAAAATAACTTCAACCATCTATTGGTTTTTTACGGTGGATAATTGACATGCATGGTTAAAATTGCTGTTTTTTTTAATAAAGGTTATCCACTTTCATATACGTAGTTGGCATAGAACCAACACTATATTTGTATTTGAAAAAGAAATCTTGATATTTTTTCGCATCCATGTCCATTTTAGTTTAGAAACGGATGTATTGTTATCACTTTCACTTTCTCGAATATGAATATCATATATTTATGATCATCCACCGCCATATTCCACCCCTAGTATAGCGATAGGATTCTAAAAACACCGAGAAGTTAAAACTATAATTCTTTCTTACATAAAATAGAATTACAGTGTCATGTCTATTTGATTCTTGCAAGATTATGGTAGAAAGAACAAAGAATCTTTCCAGGAGGTTGAGTTGATGCAAAATTTTCCATTAAATGAGTGCAAAGTACTCCTTGTGTTACGAAATACGTTGAATCTTATGAAAGTTCATTGCAACATGTTATAAATAAAATAGACATATTTGAAAGTTTTTTTTTTGGAATAATAGCTATGCGATGTTTAATCCAATATATCATATGTAGAAGGTAAGTTACATTCTTTCAGTAAGTTTACAAATATGCATTGCGACGAAAGTCATGTTACATATGTTTGTTGCTCAATAAAAAAATTACTGAAACATCTTCCATGAAAAACAGTGGTCAGATTTGGGATGAAAAAGAGTAACATGATAAATAAAACTTTTTTATCGATGATTCATAACTGAGTTCGTGTTGTTGAGTGATTCATCAGAGACAAAAACAATAGACATGTAGGGTCTCACTAAGGTTAATAATGGTAATTTGTATGTCTTGTATTGATAAGAGAGATATTTTAAAGGGATTATTTTTTATGAGTGTACAAGAAATCTATTACTTGTCGGCTAGGAGATTGTGGCTCTATATGGGTCTTGTTGGTGGGAGAAGACTTGTGACTTTGTATATTACTGCGATCTTCCTTTGGGAACATCCTCTTTTATATACTCACAGTAGTTCCCTCGTAGGCATGTGTACGCCGCAGACAGTTCATTACCTCTAACAGTATCCTCAAAATATGGCTTGTAGGCCATGTGGTCCAGACTCAAGAGGCCACCTAGGGCGTCATATGTGAAATACGTGCGGTGCCACTGCAGCACACTGCATTTGTAGTGCCCTAGTCGTTGACAAAACACTCATGTTACAACATGCTACCCACAAGTGTAGGGAGTCGTTTGTACCGCTTCTAAATAAGAATAGAGTGTCCAACCCACAAAAAGTTTTTTTAAGATTCAAACCACAAAAGGTGAAGATATTAGTCAATAAGAATGGCAAATGATTAACAGTAAAGCACACAAGGTTTTATGTTTTTTGAGTTTATGGTTGCAGGAGAGTAAATTGTAGCTAGATAGAAATAACAAGTAATGTAAATAGCTATTTCTTGAGAAATCCATGGCCTCTATGATATAAAATGAAAAAATGCATGTAAACATTACATCCCTCGGAGTAGTACAATGGAAGCATTGCGTGCCCAATATTACCTATTTATTATTACAAGCCAAAGTTGTACGAAAGTCCAATTTCAAACCACGGAGGAAACTCAGGCAGAAACTTGCATAGATAAATCAGTAGTAAGTTTTGATTTCCTTTCTCCACCACAACACTCTTATAGCCTAAGGAAAAGATTATGAATACATAGGATGAGTAGAGCACACAATAAGTTACACATAGGAGATGAGTGCTTGGAATGCTCTTCTACCACGATGAACAAGGGTCAAGTGCTCAAGTGTAACACATATTTTCATAACCCATTGTACAAATGGTTTATTTTATTTAGAAAAAATCTATGGGTGTTACTCTTGTGTAATATTTAATAATCAATAAGTCATTTGCTATAAATGGGTGATCTTACATAAACCTAAATGTGGGATTTAGTTCATACAGGTAAATTATAAAAGTGGAGAACTATTTAAATTCAAATGGTTGAATTTAGAATAGGAACTTATCTTGAATAGAGGGTCTAATCAATGTTGCCTGATGTTGGATCAAATTTCCTTATGTTTCTCCATCGTTTGGACCAAATCACAATGCCTTTTCCCTTGTTACTTTCTTAATCAAGGATGCTTCAGTTGACCCAAGATGATCCATTTAAACCAAGTAAGATTCAAAGACCCTCATCTTGCCTAATAAGTTTACATTGATCTTACTAGTCACCATTTGGAGATTAAGACAAGTTCATATTTTCATTTTGTTAGGTTCTGAAACAATAATGCCTCAACAATTATGATGGCAAACATTTGAATCATCAAAAACTTTATTTTGTATGTGATGTCTATATTGTAGAAAAAGAAGATCAAGAACTTAGTTTAGGAATTCATTTTATCTTATCCTAATTCGTTCACACCTTGTAATACTTCAATAAATAGTGTAGAATACTCACTTGAACAATAATGACTTTTAACATTAGATTTCTAAATTTATTCATTTCCCAGTTTATGTATGAGGTATTTGTACTACTAAATTTATTCAATATTATTTAGAAATTTGAAGTTCAGTTTTTTCTCAAATCAATGTACGAGATGCTTATGTTGCTTTTGTCCTCATATTTCTAATGTTTGAATTATTCTAACTTAGAAATTTATCACATTCAAATCATCAATCTAATCCTAGCTAATCGAAAGTGAAATTTCGATTCCTTGTACATGTTTCATTAGAAAGTTTTTAATTCCCTAGGTTTCACATGTATTTATGTAGTGCATATACCTGGATTATACCCCTAAACTATGGGATATGATAATATAGTGGTTCTACAATACTCTTCTTCAAGTTTCATAGAGGTTTCCATCAAGATTCATAGCTAAAAATTAATGTTTCACTGAAAAGCCGCACCCATTACTTTGAATTTCTCGCTCTCCCGGATCGATGCATTAATTTCTCGCTTCAGTAACCAAAACAATTAAGTCATCGGCCTTAAACTGCATCCAAAATTCCCTCACATTTATCCGCTAACGTAGCGTCAATCACGCGAAAGTTTCCTGTTTTGGGCCACGGGATCTGCCCTGTAACATCCGAACATAGGAAGTACCAAATATAAATCCCGCATGCATAAAATTACAGATGAGATAAGGAGGTACAGACGAGACCCTTAATTGGGCTAGACAACTACTTTGGCGTAGCGTGTAGTCCCTCGTCTCACAAAGAGTGTACTTCTACCTTTCAGAAAGTCAAACTATTTCAAAGTTTTACTGAGTTATGAAGCCAAATAACAGTATGATGAAAATACATTTCATCGTAAATCTAATGATACTAATCGGGTGGCATACATTTTATTGAAGCTTTTCATTTGCATAAACTTGGGAAAACTTAAAAAAGTTCGACTTTCCAAGATATCTGAAAGTACACTTTCTACGAGATGGAGGGAGTATGGTAGAAGAGAAAAAAGAAACATTATGAGCGGCATAGCACACACAAGTCTATCAACGTCAACTGAGTCGCTCTTATTAAAACAATTCATCAAAATCACCAAGATTTACAATGCAAACCCTCATTCTGTTTCCTTCTCGGGACACAAGTGACATGAAAAGCGGACTTCTTCACAAACCGAAGATGTCATTCAGCCCGGGTATCGTAATCCGATCATCTCATCCGACGAATGGAAGTCTTGTCGATAATCAAATTGTTATGAGTGCCTGGAGTGCTGGGTTGCGCAACGGAAACTTAAAATTGTCGCTTAGCATATTACGCAACAGCCCATGATCTATACTATGAAGATATGCAGCACCCCATAATGCTAGATCCGGAAAACTTACTACAACCGTTACGGAAGATCTTGTTGTAGTCGAAGTAGATGTCGGTGAAGCCTGATGAAGAATCTCACGTCCAAGCCGGGAGGTGAGATTGCTTTCGATTCGTGTCGTCGAGGGACTACTCACGCAGCCCCGCTATAGCAGTATCCACACGTACACCGCGCCAATCCGTCAGCGTTTCACCGTCCAGAGCTACTTGCAACCGACGAAGAGAGACTGCCTTGCGGCGTAGTTTAGGTGGTTGATCTAATCAAACATGATTAGAGCAATATGAGATTAGAGAGATCTAATTCTCAACACATGAGATCTACTAGAGAGAGAGATTAGAGCAACGTCTAATTAGAGCGCCGTCTAATTAGAGCATCTTTAAATGTCCAAAAAATAATTAGAGCATCTTCTAATTGCACAATATCAAGAGAGAGGAACTTGTGCAAACTTGGATTGATCCAACCCATGGGGTTGGTGGTATTTATATAGGTGGCCAAAGGGGAGGGGTGCTTGGGGAAGGGGCAACCCCTCCCCTTGCACCACCGCACCAAGGAGGGAAGGAGGGGAGTCCTTCCCCTCCTCCAACTCGGATTGGGAGGTGGAGTAGGACTCCCCACCCCAAACCGCCTCCATCTAGAAGGAAAAGGGGGGGGGGGGGCGGAATCCCTCCCCTACCCCAACTCGGATTGGGAGGTGGAGTAGGACTCCCCTCTCCCAAACCGCCTCCACCTAGTGGGCTTTGGGGGGGAGTCCCCCCAAACCCGGTTTGGCCCACCCGCCCCACACGTGGGGTGCGGCTGCCTTGTGGGCCCCATGGGCCAACTTGGCAGCCCCCTTTGCTGGGTTCCAAATAAAATATTTTATTTAATATATTTTCCAATAATTATTTATCAATTAAATAAATCAATATTTAATTAAATAATATTTTATCCAATTAATTCTTATTTGAATATTTCCTTTTACAGAATATTCCCCGAATTAATTACCTATCATATAAAACACTTTTATATGATCCGGGACACCCAATGTCTGCAGACAAAATACTCTGGACAAATATTTCCACTTACATAAAACACCCTCGGAATAAATCCGACAATAATAGAAACACTTCCTATTATCCCGAGATATAGAATGTCTGCCTTTCTCTTTCTCTATTCATTCACTGGAACAAGTTCCGGTGACATCGGAGCTACTCCGACACTATCTCATAACCACTAACAATACATCTTTATTCTCTCAATAGAAGATTGACTCACAGCTTAAGTGTGTGACCCGAAAGATTCGTTAACACATAGACATGTCCGAGAGCTTACCAGACAATAACCAGCATTGGGACCTAGACGTATGTACTGGCTCCTATGCATTACCGAGTGAACGACAGAACCTCTTTATGTTTCTCATTACGTGATACGTCCATTTTGCATCACTATTTTATATCATAATTTACTGTTATTCATTGATATATTTCATATTAAGATACATTACTTATGTTATTTCATCTTATTTTGCATGTTTGATGATTATTGGGATTTAACTGCCGGAGTCAGGAATCTGCTGGAAAAAGCGTCGTCAAGATACTATATTTCTGAAACTCCAAAAATCACGAGAAAATACAGAAGCTCCTATTTTACCAGATGACGGAGGGTGCCAAAAGGGGAGGTCAGGATGGGCCACGAGGGGCCCACACCTGACCTGGGCGCGTCCAGCCTAGGGGCGGCGCCGAGGTGTGGTGTGGCGCCCCTGGCCTACCTCTGGCTCACCCCCTTCGCGTATATCTTCCTCCTAACCCTAATTTGCCAAAGAGAGCCACGAAGAAATATTCCGCCGCCTCTACGGGGCGGAAAACAACAGAGAGAGAAAAAGCTCTCCGGCAGGGAGAAATCTGCTGGGGAAATTCCCTCCCGGAGGGGGAAATCATCGCCATCGTCATCTCCAACGCCCTAGACTTCATCGGGATCATCATCATCATCCTCACCGCTGTCACCATCATCTCCACCGCTCCACTTCGTTCCGCTGTAACATCTAGGATTGCTACTTGTCTAGTTCATAGGGGAAACTCTCCCGGTGTTAATTACTCCTTGTGGTTGATGCTTTTGAGTTTTATCTGTGAATTAAAGTTTATGTCCAGATTGTTATTCATCATTATATCACCTCTGATCATGATCCATATGATGTCTTGTGAGTAGTTTGCTTAGTTCTTGAGGACATGGGAGAAGTCTTGATGTTAGTAGTGGAATTATGTTGAGTAATATTTAATGGTTTGATATTTAAGTTGTGGTGTTATTCTTCTAGTGGTGTCATGTGAACGTCGACTACATGACACTTCACCTTTATGGGCCTAGGGGAATGCATTGTGTATTTAATTTACTTATTGTGGGGTCGCCGGAGTGACAGAAACCTAAACCCCCGTTTGTAAATTAGTGCGCAAGGGAGCTGATACGTCTCAAACGTATCTATAATTTTTGATGTTCCATGCTTATTTTATACCAATTGCTACATGTTTTGCATCTACTTTATATCACTTTTATACATTTTTGGGACTAACCTATTAACAAGATGCCGAAGTGCCAGTTCCTGTTTTCTGCTGTTTTTGTATTCCAGAAAAGCTAGTCTGAAAATATTCTCGGAATTGGACGAAACTACACGGGGGTGCCTATTTTTCCAGAACACGCCTGACGGAGCAAAGGAGCAGCAGAGGAGGGCCACCAGGAGGCCACACGTCACCAGGGCGCGGGCCCCCGTTCTGCCGCGCCCTAGGGTGGTGTGGGCCCCTCGGGGGTCCGCAGCCGCCGCCCTTTCGCCTACTTATTCCCCCCGACGCGAAAACCCTAGGTACCTGAGCAAATATCCACGAAAAGTTCCAGAGACGCCTGATACGTCTCAAACGTATCTATAATTTTTGATGTTCCATGCTTGTTTTATACCAATTGCTACATGTTTTGCATCTACTTTATATCACTTTTATACATTTTTTGGGACTAACCTATTAACAAGATGCCGAAGTGCCAGTTCCTGTTTTCTGCTGTTTTTGTATTCCAGAAAAGCTAGTCTGGAAATATTCTCGGAATTGGACGAAACTACACGGGGGTGCCTATTTTTCCAGAACACGCCTGACGGAGCGAAGGAGCAGCAGAGGAGGGCCACCAGGGCCCCACACGTCAGGAGGGCGCGGTTCCCCCCTCTGCCGCGCCCTGGGGTGGTGTGGGCCCCTCGGGGGTCCGCAGCCGCCGCCCTTTCGCCTACTTATTCCCCTCGACGCGAAAATCCTAAGTGCCTGAGCAAATATCCACGAAAAGTTCCAGAGACGCCGCCGTCGTCAACCCTAGCTCGGGAGGGTTCAGAACCTCTTCCCGGCACCCTGTCGGAGAGGGGAATCGTCACCGGAGGCTTCATTTATGCTAGATAGTGGGTTCATGTCTCCGTTTAACCTGGGACAGTGACAGAAAGTTCTAAGATTGTGGATGTGTTGTTGCCGATAGGGATAACCTAATGATGCTATGTCCACGGACATATGTGTTTGTTTACATTACGCACTTTACTTAATGCAATTATCCGTTGCTTGCAACTTAATACCAATGGGGGACTCGGATGACAACCCGGCGGTGGATTATTAGTCATAGATGCTGTTGGATAACGATCTATGTATTATGTCGTAATGCCCAATTAAATATCATAGTAGTCAACATGTCATGTATATGCATTGTCATGCGCTCACTATTCGTCAATTGCCCAGCTGTAATTTGTTCACCCAACATGTTAGTTATCTTTTATGGAGAGACACCACTAGTGAACTGTGGACCCCGGTCCATTCTTTTACACTGATTAAGCAACCACAAACTGCAAACTGTTCCTTTTTCATTCTCTGCAATTTAATACTCATTTTCCACACCATACGTTTAATCCTTTGTTTTCAGCAAGCCAGTGAAATTGACAACCTCACTGTTTCGTTGGGGCAAAGTAGTTTGATTGTGTTGTGTGCAGATTCCACGTCAACAGTCCAGACTCCCGTCAACAACACTATTTTTCTGGCGCCGTTGACAACCTTCTGAAGAGTTGCTGCTCCTACTGGTTCGATAACCTTGGCTTCTTTCTGAGGGAAAACTTGCTGCTGACTACATCATACCTTCCTCTTGGGGTCTTCCAACAAACGTGTGTTTCACGTCATCAAGCTATTTTTCTGGCGCCGTTGCCGGGGAGACAGCAGTCTTCTGCAAGGGGAGTTTCACGCTTCCAATCTCTTTACTTTGTTTTCGTCTTGTTTAGTTTATTTTATTTTATCTTGTTTGCTTTCAATTATCAAAAACACAAAAAAATTAGTTACTTGCATCTAGTTTATTTTCTGTTTAGTTTTTATTATTTCATCATGCTTCTCCCTAAGTACACTTTAAAAGAAATATCTGTGGGTAGTGGGTCTATCATTGGAAGAGATAACATTGAGGATTCTTGAATTATGTTAGTATGGTTAAAGATTTTGAAGATAGATCCTTGGTAGAACTTGCTCCAAATTATGAAATTGCTACAGCTTCTCTAGTTCACATGTTGGAAGCTCGATTTGTCAACCTTAGTCCCATAATGCAGCACATGTTTCTAAAACTCCATGATACTGAAGATGGTGAAAAGAAAGATTTTGTTTTAGAAACCCTAATTAAAGAATATGGTGATGTTGCTAGGGAAGCTAGAAAAGTTTTTATTAAATACAAGATGCTTGGTTATTGTATTGACGTTGTTAATACACTTGAAAAACTTGAAAAAGAGAGGTCAAGTACACTAAGGAAACTAATAGTGAGGGGGAAGTTAAAATACCTATACCTTTTAAGCTTATAGGAATGCAGGAGGCACTAGAAAAGAATTTTGATTGGATTGTTCCTGAGAACCCCTTTGATGAAAATGATGAGCCTAGAGGTATTGAGAAAGGGAATTCCGAAACTTACATAGACAAGATAAATTGCATTGTTGAGAAAACTTCTGACCTCAATGTTGATGCTTCTTCACTTGGTAATACTTGATGCGTGCTTTGTGCCTAGCTAAAAGGCGTTAAAGAAAAGCGCTTATGGGAGGCAACCCATTTTATTTTTCTGCAATTTTTCTTTTATTAAGTCAAGGAGTTTGTTTACTTCTGTAGCAACTCCTTTGTATCTTTATTTTCTCGCATTGTTGTGCCAAGAGTAGCCTCTAATGTTAAGATGATGCTTAATTTTGATTGTAGCGCAGAAACAGATTTTTGCTGTTCACTGTACGAAATTTCTAAAATCACCAGATTGTTAAAAAAATCTGAAATTTTTTGTGCGTAATCTTTATGAATGTCTGAAACTTTCATTAGTTCAGAGTTTCTTGATCTGAGCGTCGTAAGTGCCTCGAAAAAATTCGTCTTTGTGGACTGTTCTGTTTTAGACAGATTATGCCTTTTTATTTTTCGCATTCTCTCTTTTACTAGTGTTGAGTGAAATTCTTTTTTTGGGTGGAAGAGCTTCACATAACATCAGTGGCTGTAGCTAATGTTTAAAGTAACAAATCATATTGCGTCTTTACAGAACATGTGAATTTTTGATTATGCACTAACCCTCTAATGAGATCTACTTTGAGTTTGGTGTGACGGAAGTTTTCAAGGGTCAAGAGAGAAGGATGATATAATAGGATCAAGATGTGGCGCCCTGACCTGACTGTTATACAGTGATGCTGTGTGTCACCGGTTAAGCGATACAACCGGAGGTTACGGGTTTACCAATCCCCGGCCAAAACCTTTGGCAGGCGTTGCTCGGAATGGATCATCGGCAACGCAACACCCAGATTGATGCCTTAACACAGGCACAACCCTCAATGCATAATAGAGAGACCAAGACTTGTGGAACAACTGGCACATCACAGACTCTACGACACAAATCATATAGTTCAACTCTTAATATAGAGAAAGATAGCAAATGACAACCAGAGGTCACTGACCCAACATTACAACAAGCGGAAGCAAACTAGGTTGTTCTAAACAACAAGATCCAGATTATGGCCTAAGAGGCCTACAAATAAACATCACAGCGCCAGCTGATCCGGGATGTCCCAAGCTGCCACCTGGGAACCCCAGACTACTCGTCGACGTCCACAAAGAACCCACCTTCGAGGTCGGTGAAGTGCTCCTCTGAAACAAAACAAACGACGTTGAGTTCGACGAACTCGCAAGATTAAGAGCTAATATATGCTCGATGAGGCTTTCAAGGTTATATGGTTGTTTTGCATAAAGCTGATTTTATTTATGAAAACATAACTCAAAGGCATCGACTATTCAGAGTATTTTCAAAAGAGGTAAGAAGTACTCTTTTCTTTCATCACCTTTCTCAACATCAACCAATGTACCTGTTCATCAAAGGCACCTCCCCGAATCACCCTTGAGGAAGCTCACCTTGCAGTTGTGAGTGGTACCTCTAGTACCCAGTTTTTAATCATTCCGTTAAAGTTATTCTATGATCTTACCTTCACTTCCCAAGTCGTCCATAACCGCGGACACGGCTTTTCGAAAAGATTTAACCCTGCAGGGGTGTACAAATGTTTGCCACGCGTACCGCCCGGCCCATTACCTAGCTTTTAGCTCTCTTCCTTGGAGAACCGGCTGGGTGGGAGCGGTGTCGACTTCTCCCCGTTAAGGACTTTCCAGGATCATCAGTGGCGGCAGGACTGCCGGGATCACAACACCCCGCCCCACGGCCACTCATTTTCCTAACACCACCATCCTCATACCATTCTCAGCCACCAACTCACGCACGCGCAAATGGAAGCCCGAACTAGAGGACCCTGGCTAGCCCCGCTCGAGTTATTTAGTCTATGAGGGTTCCTGCAAATGCATAGGCCTCACGCATGGTTGCACGCTCAGTCTTGGTTCAAGAGGTATAGAACTCGCACCTAGGCGGCGAGAACGAGACAAAGCACCACAACCACAGTGGCCTCTCATCCCCACCTTTAAGCATTTTATTATCCGTCACCACAATTTCCTCCACCAACACCCATCATCTCAACACCTGTTTCCAACAACACATATATCCATCGTATAGCTATGCATATAACTAGGCATGGCTAAGCATCACATAGCATTTATAAGTAGCTCGGCCAACAACACAAACCTATGGATAATAGGAGGGGAAACAGATAATGGCATAGGGAATTAATGCAACTATAGGATACTCTAATCCGACAAAAGTTGACATTTAGAACCGCATGCAATATTATAGTGGAGAAAATATTTGCGGAAACATAGGATAAGATATGCTCAGAGGGGGGGGGGGGGGGTTACGCTTGCCTTGGTCAAGGTGCTGGAAGTACGGCTCTTCGGGGTATTGCGGAGTAACCCGGCGGCTTGATCTATCGAAACATAACACGGAAGAACAAATCAACCACCACACATGTGTACCATGCAATGCACAACCACATGATGACATGACAAGTTTATGCAAAGATGGCATCATTTAGTTTATCTAGCAAAATTAAATGGAGAGCCAAATAATTAGTGCAATTATTTGGAAGCAACCCCATATTTAGCTTAATGACCACATTGTTCATCCATTACCACATTACCAAGAAGTGGCTCAAATATGCATGAACATGGCATGATTAGATATGTTTTGTTCTTCCAATCATTTTGGTACCTCATCTGTAATTTTCCGAGTACCGATGAATAAATAGTGAATTAAATAATTATTTGAATTTAATTCCTTTTCACCGATTATCGATTGACATCACGGATAAAAGTTGTTGTCATGATGTGATCTTAGCATGGTTAGATAGCATTGGAGTTGCTGATCACTTTGATATTTTGTACACCGAAATCGGATGAACCAAACAACAGTTATTGCATTTGTAAAACAAAAGAAAAGGAAACGGGAGAAACTGTGTAGCCGGCCCACAGCCCGGTTGGGCCGGTTTACAGGCCGGCCAAGGTCCAGAGAGGCCCGGCTGTCAGCCCGGCTAAGGCCGGTTTAACAACCGGGCAGCAGACAGAGGAGGCCGGTTTTCTGGCCGGTTGGGCCGGCCCAGAGGCCGGGTGGGCGCCAGAGCGAAGCGGCACTGAGGCCGGCCTCGGCCGTTCTCTCGACCGGCCGTGCGCGGAAGGAAAAAAAAAAGGCGACGACGCCGTGCGGGCGCAACTCCGGCGAGGGCACGGCGAGGTGGAAGCGAGGGGAGAGGGAAGAGGGGCGTTGGCACGGTGAGCTCACCCTCAGGACGACGGAGGGGTCGGCGACGGCGGTGGTGCAACGGCGGCGACGGATTTGGGCGGCGGAGCCGCGTCGGGGGCGGAGAGGAAGTTGGTCGGCGGCGGCGATTCACGGCGACTCAAGGCGATTCCTTGGGTGGAGAGGGTGCAGGCGCTGCGGCGGCGACGTGGGTCAGCTTCGATTGGCGCGGCGGCTCCTCAAACGGCGACGGCGAGCGCGGCCATCTCGAGCATCGCCGCGGCCATGGAGGGAACAGACGAGGGAGAGGAGCAGGTGTGGGGAAAAATGGGGAGCAGTGGCTTCGGGTGCGTGCTCCGCGTGCAAGTAGAGGCAGGGGGGGCCTGGCGACGCGCGGGTGCGCCGCGGCACGGTGGTGAGGTCCGACGGGAGCAGCACGTCGCCCCGGGTCGCTACAGGGAGAAGAGATGAAGTTTTTACACTTTGCCCCTGGACATTTTAGAATCATCACGAACAAGTCCTTTCTCCTTTTAATTTTAAAACCAGAAACATTTCCCTGTCGTCAGGCACCAAAACATTTTATAAAATTCTGCAAAAATTTGGGTAGCCTCCCAATAACATGTAGAGGCACCACAAAATTTGGGGTTGCAAAAATAAAATGTTTTGACCACGTTTGTTCATAGGGTTCGTTTAGAGCAATTTTGGCTAAAATCCAAATGTTGCTTATTTGGGAAAATTATAGCAATTGAGAAATATTATTTCCAAACTCTTGGAACTTCCTTGACAAATATGAGATGTTAAAGTATTTTTGTTGTGAAACCTTGAGTGTCTCATATTTGGAGATTTTGTTGAAACAAGTTCAACATTGTGTTCCTCAATGTTGCCAAACCCATTTTGTGTGTGTTGTTTAGCAATGTAACAAGGATGCTATGATGCAATGGGCATGTATGAAGCAAAAGTGAAAATTTTCTACAGGTTTTTAGGTTCTCAGCTTTGGGCTGTTACAATTCTACCCTCCTTACAGGAATCTCGTCCCGAGATTCTAAGATTGCGAGAAGAAGTCGGGATACTCCTCACGAAGACTAGACTCTCGTTCCCAAGTTGCTTCTTCCTCGGAATGATGAGACCACTGAACTTTGAGGAACTTGGTAGTCTTGTTACGGGTCTTCCTTTCGGCTTCATCCAGGACACGGATAGGATGCTCGCGATAAGTAAGATCTTCCTGGAGATCTAGTCTTCATGATTGACCCATGGATAGGATCCTTGAAACACCGGCGAAGTTGGGATACATGAAACACATCATGCACATTTGGGAAGATGACGGTAACTCCAACTTGTAAGAAAGATCTCCTCGCTTGGCCAGAACGGTGAAAGGGCCAACATAGCGAGGGCCAATTTCCCTTTGATAAAGGGGAGAGACGCGGAGATAAGCTTTATCACCAATTTCATAGTGAATTTCCTGATGATGCTTATCATAGTAGCTCTTCTGCCTAGACTGAGCAATCTTCAGATTCTCTTATGATTCTAACCTTCTCCTCAGCTTCATTGATAATATCTGGACCAAAGAGTGCCCTCTCTCCGGTCTCAGACCAATTTAGAGGAGTGCGGCATTTTCTTCCATAGAGAACCTCAAATGGAGCCATGCCCAGACTAGCTTGATAGCTATTGTTGTAGGAGAACTCCGCGAAAGGGAGATACTTTTCCCAATCCTTGCCAAAAGAGATTACACATGCCCTAAGCATGTCTTCCAAACTTGGTTCACTCTTTCGGTCTGACCATCAGTTTGGGATGGAAAGCGGTGCTGAAGTTAAGACGAGTTCCCATAGCAGTTTGGAAACTAGTCCAAAACTTGGAGGTGAATAGGCTTCCACGATCAGAAATTATCTTCTTGGGAATGCCGTGAAGGACGACGATCGAAGCATACAGGTCTGCCAACTTGGCAGCTGTAATGTCAACACGAACTGGGAGGAAGTGAGCCACTTTTGATAGTCGATCAATGATGACCCAATGGCATCATGTCCCTTTGGAGACTTCGGCAGACCAGTAATGAAATCCATACCAATTTCATCCCATTTCCACTCGGGAATAGCAATAGGGTGAAGAGTGCCGGCAGGCCTTTGATGTTCAGCCTTTACCCGTCGACAGGTGTCGCATTCAGCAACATACTTGGCAATTTCCCGTTTCATACGGTCCACCAGAATTGTGGTCGAAGGTCTTGGTACATTTTGGTACTACCGGGATGAATAGAGAGAGGAGATTCATGAGCTTCTTGGAGGATCAACTCCCTCAATTTTCGTTTCTTTGGCACACCAAGCGGTCACCAAAATAAACAACTCCAGATTCATTGACAGAAAAACATTTGGCCTTCCCGCTAGCAATGTTCTCCTTGATTTTTAGAATACCCTTGTCACGCTTTGAGCATCCTTAATCTGGTCCACAAGAGTAGATTTGATCTCCAGATTTGCAAGGTAGCCGAGGGAACAATTTCAGTTCAAACGAGAACTCTTCATGAGGGCAGGTTGGGCCTCTTCAATCATCAGATTGTTGCAATAGGACTTCCGACTTAGCGCGTCAGCCACGACGTTTGCTTTGCCGGGTTGATAGTTCAGACTCACATTGTAGTCCGTGATTAACTCCAACCAACGCCTTTGCCTGAGATTTAAATCCGGCTGGGTGAAGAGGTACTTCAGACTCTTGTGATCCGAGAAGATCTCGCAACGGTTACCAAACAGGTATGGTCTCCATTGCTTCAAAGCATAGACCACGCGGCAAGTTCTAGATCATGAGTTGGGTAGTTGAGCTCATGCGGCTTAATTGGCGAGAAGCATATGCCACCACATGGCCATCTTGCATCAATACACAACCCAACCTTGTAGAGAGGCGTCACAGAAGACGACGAAATCCTTGCTTGTGTCCGGCAGGACAAGCACAGGAGCGGACGTGAGCTTGGCTTTCAGTGTTTGAACTCTCTTCAGCTTCGGCCGACCATACAAACTTTTTATCCTTCTTGAGAAGGTCAGTCAGGCCTTGGCTATCTTGGAGAAACCTTCGATGAATCGGCGGTAGTAACCCGCCAATCCGAGAAAGCTCGAATGTCCTTGACTGACATTGGAGTTTTCCAATCCAAATGGACTGAATCTTGTCAGGAATGACAGCCACACCATAGCGGATATCACATGACCAAGGAAGATGAGATTATCCAACCAAAACTCACACTTGGAGAACTTGGCATAGAGGCGGTGTTCTCGAAGTCTTGTCAGAACCAAACGAAGATGTTCCTCATGCTCTTCATTGGTTTTGGAATAGATGAGATGTCATCATGTAAATGACGACAAACTTATCAAGATAATCCATGAAGATGGAGTTCATGAGCCTCATGAAAGTAGCGGGGCATTTGTGAGACCAAAGGACATGACGGTATACTCATATGAGCCATAACGAGTAACAAATGCCGTCTTTGGAATATCCTCCTTTCTGATTTTTATCTGATGGTAGCCTGACCTCAGATCCATCTTGGAGAATACCGTTGCACCAGCTAACTGATCCAACAGATCATTGATGCGAGGAATAGGATACTTGTTCTTGATTGTCACCGCATTCAACGGTCGATAGTCAGAGACTAGACGAGGCACGGTAGAATCCCTCTTCTTGACAAAGAGTACCGGACAACCCCAAGGTGAACTGCTAGGCTGGATGAACTCCTTGCTAACAGCTGATCAATTTGCTCTTTCAACAGAGCCAACTCTTCCACCGGCATACGGTAGGGCTTCTTGGAAATTGGAGCGGTACCGGGAAGTAGCTCTATGACAAACTCCACACTTCGGTCAGGAGGCATGCCAGGCAACTCTTCCGGGAACACATCCGGGAAGTCACACACCACGTGTATGTCCTGGATTTCAGGAGGGGATTCGCCTTCCATAAAGCAAAGAGGATCTCAGGTGAGCGGGTACGATGGCGGACGGAGGTATTGATGTTGCAGGCCAATACTTCACAATGTCACCGGAAGGAGCGGTCACAGTAATGGTCTTGGCGGCACAGTCGAGATTAGCCTGGTATTTGGTTAGCCAGTTCATGCCCAGTATGACATCAATGCCTTTGGACTTCAGAGCTACCAAGGCATAAGGAAAGACAAGGAACCTATATTAATCTGGACCTCAGGAGTAACCCCATCGGTTTGCCATTTGGAACCAGGAGTAGCGATCACCAAGGACGGCTCATTTTCTCGAACGGTATTTTGTGTCTTTTGCAAACGCTATGGATATGAATGAATGCGATGCTCCAGAGTCAAACAAAACTGTAGCTGTATTGCCGTTGATTCGTAACTCACCCATAAGAACGCCGGGGTCCTCTTCAGCTTCTTCAGCAGAGATGTGGTTCAGGCGACCACGCACATAGGTCCAGCCTTGCCAGTTGGAGTGGCAGGGGCTCGTGCAGGAGTTATCGCGAGAGGTGCCTTCTGGGGGCACTCCCTGGAGTAGTGCCAGCCTGGCCACAGGTGTAGCAAGTGACTCCAGGTGGAGCAGGTAGCATAGGACGGTACCCACTTCCGCCTATCCCAAGTGTCGAAGTAGTGGGCGCGGAGGAGGTGGCCTATATCCTGCTGCCCTCGGCATGAAGGGAGCACGAGGTACGGCGCTGTAGGGACAAACACCCTGCGCTTCTTGCTCTCAGAACCCGAGGAACTCTGGTGGTCCCCATGTGCGGGCCTCTTGGAAGCTTCAAGTTCCTTTCTTCCTTGCTCAAGAGTGAAAGCCTGGTTGAACAGCTCCTGATAGGTCTGGAACCTGAAGGGCAACAACTCATAGCGGAGCTGCGGATTCAGACCCTTGCGGAACAGCTCTTGCTTGTCAGCATCATTGGTCACGTCCCTTGGGGCGTAACGAGAAGATGGTTGAACTCACGACCATAAGTGCGGAGGTCCATCCGTCCCTGTTGCAAATCCAGGAACTCCCTCCTCTTCAAGTCCATGATCGGCTGGGGAATGTACTCCGCACGGAAGGCAGTGCGGAAATCAGCCCAGGTGAAGACATGGTTGGCTGGAAACAAAGCCACATGGCTTTCCCACCAACAGCCAGCAGCACCAACCAAGAGATAGGTGGCAAAGTTGACTTGCTCCGCCAATGGGACATGAAGCGCGGAGAACTTGCGCTCCAAAGCACGAAGCCAATCATCAGCTTCCAGTGGCTCCTTAGCATCAGCAAAGGTGGGTGGCTGGACGCAGGAACTCGTGAGAGTGTTGCACTCGTTCCTCCGTGCATTCTGCTGCACCAACTGCTCAAGCAAGCGCTCATTGCGCCCACGGTTCTCCTCAATGGCCATCAAGACCTCAGCCATCGAGGGTGGTGGCGGCAGATCATCCTCATCATCATTGTGGTTACCGCGACCACCACGGCCTCCACGCCTCCTCGAGCCATTCTGGAGATTTGACAATGACACGGTTAGTATCTTTCTCCGAATGGTCGAACAATAGCATTAGCGTCTACACAAGTACACAGACTAGGGACGATAATACTTTGCGAGAAGGAAAACAACAAGATAGAACTTGGGTCAAAGATCAGCATCATGTGCTACTAGTGAGAGTTAAGAAATCACAACTTAACACACTCTAGTTGGCACAATCCGGGACCTTATGTTCAAGTCCGTGGGTTAAAACCCAAAGAAAGGATCAAAGATTGATTCGGTAGAAACATCTGAGTTGATTTGGGATTGCAACGCAGCGGGAGCAACGTGACACATAACACTAAAGGTCGAACCCACCCCGTTTCTAATCATTTTGAAGTAACAGAGAGGAGTAAAACCTTTAAACTCAAATCGAGGTAAGATTGCTCCGAGATTAGAGGGTAACCAGATAAGGAGTAAAAAGAATCCTAAGATGGTTTTCACAACTCATTTTTAGGTTAAAAATATTTTCACAAACACTAGACTCAACATCGACCAGTAGAAGGGTTTCCTACAGGCAGTACTGCTCTGATACCAACTTGTGGCGCCCGACCGACTGTTATACAGTGATGCTGTGTGTCACCGGTTAAGCGATACAACCGGAGGTTACGGGTTTACCAATCCCCGGCCAAAACCTTTGGCAGGCGTTGCTCGGAATGGATCATCGGCAACGCAACACCCCGATTGATGCCTTAACACAGGCACAACCCTCAATGCATAATAGAGAGATCAAGACTTGTGGAACAACTGGCACATCACAGACTCTACGACACAAATCATATAGTTCAACTCTTATAATAGAGAAAGATAGCAAATGACAACCAGAGGTCACAGACCCAACATTACAACAAGCGGAAGCAAATTAGGTTGTTCTAAACAACAAGATCCAAATATGGCCTAAGAGGCCTACAGATAAACATCACAGCGCCAGCTGTTCCGGGATGTCCCAAGCTGCCACCTGGGAACCCCAGACTACTCGTCGACGTCCACAAAGAACCCACCTTCGAGGTCGGTGAAGTCCTCCTCTGAAACAAAACAAACGACGTTGAGTTCGACGAACTCGCAAGATTAAGAGCTAATATATGCTCGATGAGGCTTTCAAAGTTATATGGCTGTTTTGCATAAAGCTGATTTTATTTATGAAAACATAACTCAAAGGCATCGACTATTCAGAGTATTTTCAAAAGAGGTAAGAAGTACTCTTTCTTTCATCACCTTTCTCAACATCAACCATGTACCTGTTCATCAAAGGCACCTCCCCGAATCACCCTCGAGGAAGCTCACCTTGCATTGTGAGTGGTACCTCTAGTACCCAGTTTTTAATCATTCCGTTAAAGTTATTCTATGATCTTACCTTCACTTCCCAAGTTCGTCCATAACCGCGGACACGGCTTTTCGAAAAGATTTAACCCTGCAGGGGTGTACAAATGTTTGCCACGCGTACCGTCCGGCCCATTACCTAGCTTTAGCTCTCTTCCTTGGAAAGCCGGCTGGGTGGGAGCGGTGTCGACTTCTCCCTCGTTAAGGACTTTCCAGGATCATCAGTGGCGGCAGGACTGCCAGGATCACAACACCCCGCCCCACGGCCACTCATTTTCCTAACACCACCATCCTCATCCATTCTCACCACCAACTCACGCACGCGCAAATGGAAGCCCGAACTAGAGGACCCTGGCTAGCCCCGCTCGAGTTATTTAGTCTATGAGGGTTCCTGCAAATGCATAGGCCTCACGCATGGTTGCACGCTCAGTCTTGGTTCAAGAGGTATAGAACTCGCACCTAGGCGGCGAGAACGAGACAAAGCACCACAACCACAGTGGCCTCTCATCCCCACCTTTAAGCATTTTATTATCCGTCACCACAATTTCTCCACCATCACCATCATCTCACACCTGTTTCCAACAACACATATATCCATCGTATAGCTATGCATATAACTAGGCATGGCTAAGCATCACATAGCATTTATAAGTAGCTCGGCCAACAACACAAACCTATGGATAATAGGAGGGGAAACAGATAATGGCATAGGGAATTAATGCAACTATAGGATACTCTAATCCGACAAAAGTTGACATTTAGAACCGCATGCAATATTATAGTGGAGAAAATATTTGCGGAAACATAGGATAAGATATGCTCAGAGGGGGGGTTACGCTTGCCTTGGTCAAGGTGCTGGTAGTACGGCTCTTCGGGGTATTGCGGAGTAACCCCGGCGGCTTGATCTATCGAAACATAACACGGAAGAACAAATCAACCACCACACATGTGTACCATGCAATGCACAACCACATGATGACATGACAAGTTTATGCAAAGATGGCATCATTTAGTTTATCTAGCAAAATTAAATGGAGAGCCAAATAATTAGTGCAATTATTTGGAAGCAACCCCATATTTAGCTTAATGACCACATTGTTCATCCATTACCACATTACCAAGAAGTGGCTCAAATATGCATGAACATGGCATGATTAGATATGTTTTGTTCTTCCGATCATTTTGGTACCTCATCTGTAATTTTCCGAGTACCGATGAATAAATAGTGAATTAAATAATTATTTGAATTTAATTCCTTTTCACCGATTATCGATTGACATCACGGATAAAAGTTGTTGTCATGATGTGATCTTAGCATGGTTAGATAGCATTGGAGTTGCTGATCACTTTGATATTTTGTACACCGAAATCGGATGAACCAAACAACAGTTATTGCATTTGTAAAACAAAAGAAAAGGAAACGGGAGAAACTGTGTAGCCGGCCCACAGCCCGGTTGGGCCGGTTTACAGGCCGGCCAAGGTCCAGAGAGGCCCGGCTGTCAGCCCGGCTAAGGCCGGTTTAAAAACCGGGCAGCAGACAGAGGAGGCCGTTTTCTGGCCGGTTGGGCCGGCCCAGAGGCCGGGTGGGCGCCAGAGCGAAGCGGCACTGAGGCCGGCCTCGGCCGTTCTCTCGACCAGCCGTGCGCGGAAGGAAAAAAAAAAGGCGACGACGCCGTGCGGGCGCAACTCCGGCGAGGGCACGGCGAGGTGGAAGCGAGGGGAGAGGGAAGAGGGGCGTTGGCACGGTGAGCTCACCCTCAGGACGACGGAGGGGTCGGCGACGGCGGTGGTGCAACGGCGGCGACGGATTTGGGCGGCGGAGCCGCGTCGGGGGCGGAGAGGAAGTTGGTCGGCGGCGGCGATTCACGGCGACTCAAGGCGATTCCTTGGGTGGAGAGGGTGCAGGCGCTGCGGCGGCGACGTGGGTCAGCTTCGATTGGCGCGGCGGCTCCTCAAACGGCGACGGCGAGCGCGGCCATCTCGAGCATCGCCGCGGCCATGGAGGGAACAGACGAGGGAGAGGAGCAGGTGTGGGGAAAAATGGGGCGCAGTGGCTTCGGGTGCGTGCTCCGCGTGCAAGTAGAGGCAGGGGGGGCCTGGCGACGCGCGGGTGCGCCGCGGCACGGTGGTGAGGTCCGGCGGGAGCAGCACGTCGCCCCGGGTCGCTACAGGGAGAAGAGATGAAGTTTTTACACTTTGCCCCCTGGACATTTTAGAATCATCACGAACAAGTCCTTTCTCCTTTTAATTTTAAAACCAGAAACATTTCCCTGATTTTCGTCAGGCACCAAAACATTTATAAAATTCTGCAAAAATTTGGTAGCCTCCCAATAACATGTAGAGGCACCACAAAATTTGGGGTTGCAAAAATAAAATGTTTTGACCACGTTTGTTCATAGGGTTCGTTTAGAGCAATTTTGGCTAAAATCCAAATGTTGCTTATTTGGGAAAATTATAGCAATTGAGAAATATTATTTCCAAACTCTTGGAACTTCCTTGACAAATATGAGATGTTAAAGTATTTTTGTTGTGAAACCTTGAGTGTCTCATATTTTGGAGATTTTTTTGAAACAAGTTCAACATTGTGTTCCTCAATGTTGCCAAACCCATTTTGTGTGTGTTGTTTAGCAATGTAACAAGGATGCTATGATGCAATGGGGCATGTATGAAGCAAAAGTGAAAATTTTCTACAGGTTTTTAGGTTCTCAGCTTTGGGCTGTTACACAAAAGAGTGAAGAGCTTAAGCTTGGGGAGGCTCCCATGGATCTCCCCAGCATATTTCAAGAAGACTCAAGCGTCTAAGCTTGGGGATGCCCAAGGCATCCCCTTCTTCATCGTCAAAATTATCAGGTCATCTCTAGTGAAACTATATTTTAATTCTTTCACATCATATGTGCTTTTCTTGGAGCGTCTGTGTGCTTTTTTTTCAGTATTGCATTTTTATTTTCAATAAAGCTTGACTGGACCCTAGCATTCTTGATTGGGAGAGAGACACGCTCCGCTTTTTCATGAGAATACTCCTATTCTTCACTTATATTTGTTGAGTATTCATATCTAGCGCTGTTCAGCTTTTAGCTCTTGTTTTCATGTATCTCTTGTCAGAGCTATTAGCTTTCTTTTGTAGAAAGTACTCTCTTGCTTCACTTATATTTGTTTGGAGAGTTGATGAAATAAATTGATTGGTGTTTGGTTGGTTCAGAAAATGTTGCATGTGGTAATTGGTATAAGGAAAAACTTGCTTAATCTTGTAGATCACTAAAATGGATAACTTGATGCTTGTCAATTGTTTTGAGTTAACAAGTAGATCATGATTAAATTGTGCATCACATGAGTTAAGCCTATTAGTGAAGAACTACCGTAAAGCTTGTTGAAAATTTGGTTTGCATCGGTGGTACCTCTAAGGTCTAGATATTTTCTAATAACAGGGTTTGGTTAACAAGGAAGACGGTATGAAGTCTTATAACGTTTGCAATATGTTTGTCATATAAAACTTGGTGTACGGGTTGATATTCTTGTTTGCTTACATAACCTTGCTAGCCTAAACTCTGTACTGAGAGGGAATGCTTCTCGTGCATCCAAATCCTTGAGCCAAAATCCATGCCATTTGTGTCCACCATAACTACCTATATGTGGTATTTCCTTGCCACTCCAAGTAAATTTTTCATGTGCTACCTTTAAATTATTCAAAATGTTATTATTCCCTTTTTGTGTCAATGTTTACTAGCTCATGAGGAATTAGTGTGGTTATTCTTTATTCTATTTGTCGAGTGGACTTTTACACCTGGACTAGTGGCATATACATCCGCTTATCCAATAACTTGCAAAAAGAGCTGGCAACGGGGTGCCCAGTCCCAATTAATTACAACTTTAACCAATTAATTCTCTTCACACTTTTGCCCTGATTCATCAGTAAGCAATGACAAACAGTGAAATACCTGAATGTGTGTAAACCAAAGAGAAAGAGGGATGATCTGCCTTGCTGGTAGAAATAACGTCCTTCATGGGAGCCGCTCTTAAAAGTCCGTTCGACAGGTAGAATACTGTTCTCACCCGCTACCATTCGTTGACAATTAACAAACACCTCTCAAAAATAGATACTCCTCCATGGTATGTGATTGATGGAAGGCACCCGAGGATTCGGTTAGCCATGGCTTGTGTTAGCAAGGTTGGGAGGAGTATCAAATATTTTATGCAATCTCTATATGCTTTCAAAAACCTAAAAGCTCTAGCACATGATTTAATCCCTGCTTCCCTCTGCGAAGGGCCTTTCTTTTACTTTTATGTTGAGTCAGTTTTCCTATTCTTTCTGTCTTCCACAAGCAAACACTAGTGTCAACTTTGTTACAACATGCGTTATATGCAATGTATTGGACTTGTTATACTACTTTGTGTTGACAATATCCATGAGATAAATATGTTGAAAGTTGAAGCAAATGCTGAAACTAAATTCTTCCTTTGTGTTGATTAAATACCTTTTGTTAGAAACTATTGCTTTATGAGTTAACACTTATGCAAAACTGTTTGATGCTTGTCTCGAAAGTACTATTCATGAAAACGTTTAGCTTGTGTGATTCATTGTTTACTCATTATCTATTTGATAGCAAATTATAGACCATTGACTTGGATCACTTCATTCATTTACATGTGCCTTGCAATATTATATGATCAAGATTATGATAGTAGCATGTCACCTCAAAAATTATTTGTTTTTATCGTTTACCTACTCGAGGACGAGTAGGAACTAAGCTTGGGGATGCTGATACGTCTCAAACGTATCTATAATTTTTGATGTTCCATGCTTGTTTTATACCAATTGCTACATGTTTTGCATCTACTTTATATCACTTTTATACATTTTTTGGGACTAACCTATTAACAAGATGCCGAAGTGCCAGTTCCTGTTTTCTGCTGTTTTTGTATTCCAGAAAAGCTAGTCTGGAAATATTCTCGGAATTGGACGAAACTACACGGGGTGCCTATTTTTCCAGAACACGCCTGACGGAGCGAAGGAGCAGCAGAGGAGGGCCACCAGGGCCACACGCCCAGGGCGCGGCCCCCCTCTGCCGCGCCCTGGGTGGTGTGGGCCCCTCGGGGGTCCGCAGCCGCCGCCCTTTCGCCTACTTATTCCCCCCGACGCGAAAACCCTAAGTACCTGAGCAAATATCCACGAAAAGTTCCAGAGACGCCGCCGTCGTCAACCCTAGCTCGGGAGGGTTCAGAACCTCTTCCCGGCACCCTGCCGGAGAGGGGAATCGTCACCGGAGGCTTCTACATCGCCATGCCTGCCTCCGGAGTGATGCGTGAGTAGTTCATCCTTGGACTACGGGTCCATAGCAGTAGCTAGATGGTTGTCTCTCCACTTTGTGCCATCATGTTTAGATCTTGTGAGCTGCCCTACATGATCAAGATCATATTATTGTAATGCTACATGTTGTGTTTGCTGGGATCCGATGAATATTGAATATTATGTCAAGTTATCTCTTATATGTTATTTAAGATCTTGCATGCTTTCCGTTACTCGTAGATGCTTTGGCCAAGTAGATGCTTGTAACTCCAAGAGAGAGTATTTATGCTAGATAGTGGGTTCATGTCTCCGTTTAACCTGGGACAGTGACAGAAAGTTCTAAGGTTGTGGATGTGCTGTTGCCACTAGGGATAACCTAACGATGCTATGTCCACGGGCATATGTGTTTGTTTACATTACGCACTTTACTTAATGCAATTATCCGTTGCTTGCAACTTAATACCAACGGGGGACTCGGATGACAACCCGGCGGTGGATTATTAGTCATAGATGCTGTTGGATAACGTCTATGTATTATGTCGTAATGCCCAATTAAATATCATAGTAGTCAACATGTCATGTATATGCATTGTCATGCGCTCACTATTCGTCAATTGCCCAGCTGTAATTTGTTCACCCAACATGTTAGTTATCTTTTATGGAGAGACACCACTAGTGAACTGTGGACCCCGGTCCATTCTTTTACACTGATTAAACAACCACAAACTGCAAACTGTTCCTTTTTCATTCTCTGCAATTTAATACTCATTTTCCACACCATACGTTTAATCCTTTGTTTTCAGCAAGCCAGTGAGATTGACAACCTCACTGTTTCGTTGGGGCAAAGTAGTTTGATTGTGTTGTGTGCAGATTCCACGTCAACAGTCCAGACTCCCTGCGACAGCTATTTTTCTGGCGCCGTTGACAACCTTCTGAAGAGTTGCTGCTCCTACTGGTTCGATAACCTTGGTTTCTTTCTGAGGGAAAACTTGCTGCTGACTACATCATACCTTCCTCTTGGGGTCTCCCAACGAACGTGTGTTTCACGTCATCAGGAGCGTAGGATCCAGAGTTTAAGGCTGTGGTTAGATTTATCTTAATCATTCTCTTGCATTTGCGGTAAGCCTGCAAGAGGTGTAATCACAAGTATGTATTAGTCCAAGTAAGGGCGGTGCATTAGCATAGGTTCACCCACACAACACTTATCAAAACAATAAAGATTAATCAACGGTATGAAGCGAAAGCACTTGACGAAATTCCCGTGTGTCCTCAAGAACGTTTGGTCATCATAAGTAAAACAACCGGCTTGTCCTTTGTGCTAAAAAGGATTGGGCCACTCGCTGCAATTATTATTGCACTCTTTTATTTACTCGTATTTTATTTATCAGCTATATCAAAAAACCACTAAAGACCTATCTGCTAGTGTTTACAGTGAAATCTTGCTCAAAACTGCTTGTCAGCACCTTCTGCTACTCGATCGTTGGGTTCGACACTCTTATTTATCGAAAGTACTACGATACACCCCCTATACTTGTGGGTCATCATTACGCTAATCCCCTTACGTACATGATACCAATGATATCTAGAGTGTGAGACAATGTGCTCTAGTGTGATCAAACCCTTTGATCATAACACATAGAAACTCGTACCAATATCATTCTCTTTTCTCATTCCGTATTATCAATGTCCTGTGATAAATCACACTGTGTCTGGCCCGACGATTGTGGTGACATGATTATACTTGAGATGGCTTAGAGGATGTATCTCTCCATCGCCTGGAGGAGTAAGTACCCTTCTTGAACTATCTCCGTTCCATTACTTATTCTAGTTCAAACCCAATAGCCACCGTTATGGTCCCAGTTATGGCTGGACGTTAGATGACAATCAAAGCGTGAGTGTCGGACAAGCGGTCACTAGATGTTCTCAAGGTATAGGAACTAACTAATGAAAACTCTGTATGATCTTTGCTATTCTTCATCTTGACGATTTGTCTCATAGCAAGATCATAGGGTGGGTCGGTTCAGTACTATTATCATTCCGATAATAAACTCCTATAGTTATATGACTTATAGAAAGTCCATGATCAGAAAAACATGATCATCTGATAACAAGATAGCCTAGTCTTAGAGACAAGACAAGGAACACTTTTCCCTTGTTCGTATCTCTACACGTGCATCGGAGGTTTTCCTCTTGAATAATTTGTATTCGCTATTCAAGTACCCAATGCAGTTGTAGCATAAAGATATAAACTATTAATAATAAACTTGGAGATAAAATAATACTAAATATTATTGTCTCTAGGGCATATCTCCAACATGGAGAGAGTTAGCTTGGCATATGTGAACTGGGATAGAACCGGCCTGAGAGCGTTTTAGGGATAATAAACTTCTATCTATATACCTAGTACTTTACCCTAACCTTGATCATAGGCCATGGAGTGGAGCCACTCGGCTCTTCTCGAGACTTTTTTCCTTCTAATTTAATAATTTCCTTCTTACGAGGGTTTCAAATGAATCTAGTTCCATGATGTTTGATTGAAATTTTTTGATGGTTAAAAGTTTGTCAATATCTGCATAATATTCAAAATGTAACTTTGGTATATAGTTTCTACATAAATATTTGCCTCCTATCTAGGGGTGTAAATGGATCAGATAGGATTTTGGTTGTATCATATCGTTTATCGTATTTTTTCGGATTTCAAGGAGAGCAGATTCTGAGCAGAGCAGATGAATAAACATATATTGGACCACTGATCAAAATCAAAAACAGGTTGAAAACAAAAAATAGTCGAATAAATACTCCCATAGACACAAAATTAACTTCCTAGTAGTACTTAAGTCAACTAGTTAAGAAAATAGAGATATGATTTAGAGCAAAACCCAGGTTTTGCCGAGATGGTATAAATATAATTTGAATAGCCAAACAGTTCATAGTAGAATTCAAGGTAGACATGCTCACCAACCGAAAATTGATAACTCAATTACTGTTAAATATATCTGTTTGACATTGGCTTTTGACTCAAAATAAGATAATTCGCTCTATAACTTTCGAACCGATTACTTTCTGGACAATCCGTGTCCGCATGCCATTTGTTATACCGTATCCGGACAACACTTCGAAGTCGGATATACCTATCCTTAATATCATATATGAATTGCTTAAAATATATTTAGAGTCGAATACAGCGTGAAAATTATCCTATTCGTTACACCTCTATTCCTACCAACAAACCAGTTGATGGTGATGGTTATTTGGTCAGTATACCTCGAGTGAGCCGAGTCGTACCAATCGACCAACAAATTTGTATGAGAATTGCTCACAGCCAATTTAAATATGTTTTACTGAATTTTATCTATTGCCATATATGTTAATAGCGTGCAGTAGCACAAGAATATTTCTAGTCCAATCATGGGGCATGCTTTTTCAAAACACACATTTTCTTCTACCAATGCAGCGGGAATTCTAGCCCGGTGGTAACCCTATGCGGCAAAAGACAAAGTATATCTACTAAGGACTAGTGGAATTTGGCGCGGCGGCACGCCGCACCCGTTGTGATTCAAAATGTTGAAATCCGTCGGAATTTTTCATCTAGAGTATGTTCAAATACTTAGTGAATTAAAATGTTCAAATATGCTTGTATTTTGACATAAATTTTTAATTTAACTCCGTAGTTAGAGAATGCATGATATGAGCATTTATTAGTTTTAACTCCATATTTAGATAAAGTTTATTTAGATTGTATCTAAATATTAACCAAATTGAATGTTCAAATATGTTTGCATTATGCCATAAGTAGTTAGTATAATTTTTGTGAGCATATTGATATATTTTAGAGTGTCTCCAATTTTTTTTAGCAAATTGAAATGTTCAAATATGTTTTTTTTTTCCAGTAATATCTAATTTAAGAACATAATGAGTGGAAACGCACATTTATTGAATTGAATTCCATATTTAGAGGAAGTTCATCTAGATTACATCCAAAAAATTTACCAAATTGAAATGTTCAATTTAAGTCCATAATTAGAGGAAGTGCATTTGTTTTTTGTCTAAATATTCACCAACTCAAAATATTTAAACATTTAATAAATTAGATTTCACATAATTAGAGGATGTACAGTTGTTTGTTATCAAAATATTCGCTAATTCAAAATATGTAATCATGTTTGTTTTTTACATAAATATTTAGCGTTTATTTTTCTGAGCATTTTGATGACTTCATATAATTAGAGGAAGTGCATTTTGCTTTTTTGTCCAAACATTTACCAATTCAAAATATTAAAACATGTTTGATGTACATTTATCGAATTGAATTCCATATTTAGGGAAAGTTCATGTAGATTACATCCAAATATTTACCAAATTGAAATGTTCAATTTAAGTCCATAATTAGAGGAAGTACACTATGTGAGCATTTAATGAATTTAACTCCATATAATTAGAGGAAGTGCATTTGTTTTTTTGTACAAATATTCACCAATTCAAAATAGCTAAACATGTTTGTTTTTTGCCGTAAATAGCTAGCATTTATTTTTCTGAGCATTTTGATGTATTTTTCATATTTTTCCGACATGTATGGGTATTGAGGGAAGAATTTGTGGAAAACGCGGGGATTTTTCTGCAAGAAATTTTACAGAATTCGTGGAATGTTTGTGCGAATTTGGATCTAAAAATTGAGGAGTTAAAATCGACAAAACTCGAAAGCGATGACGGGGGTGGAACCTACTTGTCGACGCGCATATATTCATGTATATAATTTGTTGGTAAACGTGGGGACTTTTCTGTAAAAAAATTGACAAAATTCGTGGAATGTTTGTGCGAATTTGGATCAAAAAATTGAGGAGTTAGAGTCGACAAAATCTGAAACCGTTCACGGATACTCGTCAACGCGCAAATATTCATGTATATAATTTTTTGGTAAATGCGGGGATTTTTCTGTAAAAAAATTGACAAAATTCGTAAAATGTTTGTGTGAATTTGGATAAAAATTTGAGGAGTTAGAGTCGACAAAATCTGAAACCGTTCACGGGAGGTGGAACCTACTCGTCGGCGCTTATATATTTCGTGTATGTAATTTTCAAAAAAAAAAAAACCTAAAAAAATTCGAAAAAAAAAGAAACGCACTGTTCATATGAACAGTGTACATCAGTGCTTACTGTTCACGGAACAGTACCTGCTGTTCCATGAACAGTACCCGGAGCGCTCTCAGCGCGAGAAAGTGCACTGCCTTAATATATATAATTTTTTGGTAAACGCGGGGATTTTTCTGTAAAAAAATTGACAAAATTCGTAAAATGTTTGTGTGAATTTGGATAAAAAATTGAGGAGTTAAAGTCGACAAAATCTGAAACCGTTCACGGGAGGTGGAACCTATTCGTCGGCGCGCATATATTTCGTGTATATATTTTTTGGAAAAAAAAACCTAAAAAAATATATTATATATATATATAGTAGTATATTTATGTTTTGTTCTCATGTAGCCAGTGAAAAGAACTCACATTGCTGTCGTTATCGATCGATTCAGAGTGGTCTATTAGAAAAGCAACGAGATGATATTTCGACAAAAATAACAAAAGTGTTCAGCCAAGAGAATATTAGCTGATTAACATGAAACAATGTGTCCTCTTCAACAAGTATAGTGTGCAAACTAATTCTTACCATGCCTTGCTAGAGTTATCAATCTCCGCATATTTCTCTGGCACGAATCGATCTTGAAAAAAAAGACACAATGTTGAAAAACTGCTTGCCAATAATTTCGAAATTTAAAATAGTTAGTTAATATGACTTGATAATCAATGAATGTTGTGTTTTTTTTTCGGGAACGATTCCATTACCTGTTGGCGTTGAAAGAGCTGTTAATATGACTTTATAACATTTGCAAAAAACATAAACGACTTCAGAACTATCTTTTCATTGAATATATTTTGATAATTAATGAAGTTGCACTTCTGAGCTTAACATGTTTCAAAGTTGTGTCAATACACTCTTTTCTTTAAGGCTGACCCGGACTTTGCATCGGTTGATGTACACGACCACATTATTGATTATTCAGGAACACGAAGAACATTCAGACATCGACGTTGGGAAAATCAATTTGCAAATACTCCGTAAACCTCCCTCCAAACCCTATGACAAATGATGGAACAAAGTAAAAACACAACTCGATGATTACGAGTCCAATCAAATCGAAAATAGACTCCGTACTCTTTTTGATAAAAGTTCAGAAAAGAAAAACCTCTAACATAGAGCGCGAGCCGCGTGGTGCAGACTGCAACACGAGCAGCCAGTTGAGCTATAAAGTGGTGAGCGTCCACTAGAGTAGATATGAGTGTTCTCGCAAAAAAAAAAGAGTAGATATGAGTGATGCGCAGTAAACAACAGGACAGCGCCGTCATTCTCATCGGCCATTCCTCTCCGGCCTGTTGCTGTTACGATTTAATGCATGATATGATGTGCGCCCACAGAAATTCATCACCTCACCTTCTTCTAATCATGCGCATCAGTTCATCACGCCTTTAAATACTCTCCTAAAACTAGGAACTGAAATATAATTGTGAAGTCCAAACGAAGTGGCCAATAATAGTAATTGCAGCTAGCCACATTTTTTTAGATAAAGGCAAAGAGAAGGCAAAGTCGAGCCCCCCCCCCGTCCCGGTGTCGCCTGACCCACGCGCCGCCTCCAAGACCTCCTCCCCTGCTCCCTCGCCGCCGCTGCGCTGGGCGGCGGGCCCCCGCGGACAAATGCTGTGGGGGAGGTTCCTGCTACTTCGTCGCGCCGATGGCCGGCCAACTCTGCTGGGGGGAGGAGGTCGTCTCGTCGGCTTCGGGAGGCCGGGGCGGCGGGCCCGGAGCTGGTGGACACCGCATCCTTCGTCTTCCTCAACGGCGCAGCAATGGGGTGCGGTGTGCGGCCGGGACGCATCCGGGCTGCCTCTTCAGAGCTGGGGCACGGATGCCTTTCTCGGCGGACGGCGGCCGTGGTGGCTGTGTGGGCAGCGCCACGGCCCGAGCGGGCGGCGGGCGCCATGGGCGCGATGTGTGCGCGAGCTCGGCTCGTGCGGGCCGGATCTGGGCCTGGGAGGGCCCGATCTGGGCCTGGCGGGCCCGAGATCTCGTCGAGCTGGCGTCGATCTTGGCCGTCGTGGAGTGCGAGCGGAGCAGTCTACTGGTGGTCGTGGGGCAGCGTCCATGCGATGGCTGCTCCAACGGCGGCGTATCTACGGCAGCGGCGACTCAGCAAAGGTCGGGTGCGCAGGTGCCGTTTTGGCCTGCGTGCCCCTAGCCGGAAGGATGCCGGGGCGGCCGCCCTGGACATGTGGCCGTGGTGTGGGAGGGGCAGCTCTTGCCTCCCGATGGCATGGCGTGGTCGTCGCTGCATGAGGTGCTGCGCCGCCCGCGACATGTAGTTGGCATCGGTGGTCGACATCAGAGCAACGCCGCCTGCCTTGCTGCTCCCTAGCCCAAAGCCCTAGGGGGTTTGGCGGTCGAGATCGCGCTTCAGGTGAAAGCCTCGCACTTAGGTGCCGACGGTGGCGGCGCCCTAGGGCGTCGTTCTCCTTCTTGATTGCGTCGTTCGGAAGCTGCGATCTTTACCAACGTGAGTGTCATAAGTCTCTCCGGGTGAAAACCTAAGCTCCTATGGAGCGGGCGGCTGCGGCGCTCTCGTCGCTACCTTCTTGGAGGCGCCGCCTTGGAGCGTCTTATCCCTCGTCGTGCATCGGGTGTGCAGCGGTAGTGCAGTGTGGCTCTGAGGTCTGGGCGGTGGATGCCGGGGCGGCGGCCCCGGACGGTGGATGTGCGCCGAGGCGGCGGCCTCGGGTGGCTTTGCGACCATAGCTCTATGAGGCAGGGCCATGGTTCTGCATCGCAGGGGCACCGATTTAGTGCCACAAGGGTGGCCGGCTCGTTGCCCTGTTTTTTCTTTTCTTTTCATTTTCTGTTTGCATCCGGATGTAATTTCATTCGGTGCGGCATCTCTGTACGGTTGTTCCCTCTGCTAATATACAAGAGCCAGCAATTGCTGGACCTTTTGAAAAAAAAAAACTATATATAGTGACGCGAGTAAAATTTGGGGGGTAAAGGCTAACTCAATCATAATGGGTTTGCATCTATATATACGGAGGGCATTGCTCGTTTTAGGCAGGTTGCTTAATTTTTATGATCGGAACTTGATAATGATCGCAGTATAATGCCATCAATTTCCATCCCTATTCGTATGATGGAGCTCAATCGTAAATGAAATCGACTAGGGATGCTGCGGCTCTAGCTATGAATTGCTTCCGGTGCAAGTGCAACTGGACTTCTCCAACCCGTCCTGTAGCAACTAGCCAGGACGCTTACGCCACAGTTCGATTATCCTTTGACCAACGGAGAAACTTGGCTCGGTGCGCCATGGACGACGAGCTCGGACCGGCGGCCTCTTGTGGTGCCGTGTGGGCGACGACGCGCGCGGAGCTGGACTCTGGCGGGGGCGTGGTGAGGAGGGAGCTGGCGGCGCATCTGGGTCTCGGGCCGGGCCTCGGGCCTAGCCCTGGCCAGCTCTCCAATGCAGGCGAGGTTGGAGACGGCGCAGATCGCTGCGTTCGTCGGGTTCTCCACCTCCGGCTGCCATCCCTGTTGCTGCCGGCGTGTGGGCTGGATCTGGGCCAGCGGGCTCGGTTCTGACCTAGCGGCAAGTTCCCGGCGGGTAGGTGTTGGTGGGGGCGATGTGGATCTGCCGATGGATGGCGACGGCGGCAGCCTTGGCGCTGCAGCGTGGTGGCGGAGCTAGTCGGGACTGATCTGAACCGGATCGGACTGATCTAGACCGGATCGGACTGATCTGGAACGGATCGGACTGACAGGCACTGCCTTACTGCATCCGGTCGGCGACCGCTTTTGGCGGTGGAGGATGGCGGATCTCCTCCGATTGGCTGCTGCGCAGATTGCTGCCCACGCTGGCTTGGATCAGTCGCTTTCCTACCTTGTCCGATACGTTGGGCTTGCGGTGCACTGTTGTCGCTCACGGGACCCGAGTTCTAGGATGCCGGGGCGGCGGCCCTGGAAGGTGGACTGCACGGGCGTTTACGGCGAGCGACGCGGCGGTGGTGATGACCTTTCTCCTTGGTCGTGTGGACGGCGAGGAGCGGGTCGCGGGGTCCCTGGCGATGGCCGGCGAAGTCACCTCCCAGATCGTGTTCTTGAGGACAGACTTGGGGATTCTGAGCGGTCCAACATTCCGAACGTTGTGCGAAGGTCTTTCGAGCGAAAGCTCTGCGCTTTGGCGCCAATGACGGCGTTGCTTGCGGGTATCGTTACCCTCTTGGGGGCGTTATTGTGGTATCTTCGCCGTGTTAGAGCTCCAGGTGAAAACCCTGACCATTTTGGTCTCAACGATGGCGACGCACTGCGCCGTTACCTTCTTGAGGCGTCGTCGTGGAGCTTCGGTCCAGTGGACTTGTTTCGGTGTCTTCGGTGGCAAGTTTTGTTTCTCCTTATATTCTTCTTTTTCTATCTTTGATCTGCTATGTAAGAGGTTCCCTTCATCACATTGTATCGGTTCAGCCGTTGTGGTTTTATTTATAAAGCGGGGCTACGGCCTATTTCGTCAGAAACTTGGCTTACGATCGATATGTATCATTGGCAATATCTTAAACTTATGGTAGATATCATCTCTAACTGTCTTGTCCTGTATTCTGCGGATAGGGCATGCATGCACTGTGGATTTTTGTTTATATTGTTTTCTTTATTTTAATATGCATATACAGTGCACAATGAGGGTGAGAGGTGCTTTTGCTTTCAAGTGGTTATGTACGAGGCGCTGTGGCAGATCGATCCATCGATCGGTAACAATCATTCCCGTCATTTTAGTTCGCTCTTGCACGTAAGCTTTTGTGATCTCTCAAAAAGGGAGAGGTCTAGCTTCGGTTTGGATTTGTGGGGAGGAAGGGAAAAAAAGGTCACTATATGAGCCTCTCTTACCTTGTCTTATCTCACTTTTTACGTTGGAATATCAATGGTTTTCTGTCACAAGAAAAATATCTCTGTTGTCTGGTGTGATGAATTGGGAAAATAGTAGTTATGTTCTCAAAATCCGGACCAGTCCAATATCCTTTGAGGATCTGTGTCAAAAAAAAAAAAACCAGTGCACACACTTCCATGAATCAGTTGAAAACTCGAATTTATAAGTTCTTTAAACTCTTGATGAAAACACACACATATATGTTGAGTTGAAACTTGCCCATACAACTTTTAGAACATGATATGACTATCAAGTAAGTTTTACGAAAATGAGAATAGCTATAGTTTAAGTTTTAATTTTTTTTTTACATTATAGTAGTCCCATTTTCTAAGTTTTCCTTGCTAAGTTTAGAAGTGGACTCTAGTGTACCTAACTTCCAGTTTGCTCACTTGAATCTTGATATAGTTCAATGGTGATATTATAGAACACCAGGATCGCTCCCACACCTGTCACGTTCGTGATCGGCTTCCTCAACTGTGTATCGATCGAAAGGGCTCTTTCATTTTCCATTTTTATAGGCATTATGATCGTTGGATTTCAAAGACATGGGCTTCATTTTTTGAGCTTCGGTGGTTATGTTTCAGAAATCTGATCTAAATATGATGAGTTGATACTTTAATATATAGTCAATGTAGTAAATTGAAATGTTTTTTATGAGACGATGCATGGTAGTCCATGTATTTCAAAATTCAAATTTACTTTGTATATTGTTTTAGTTATGACGAGAACTTGTCAAATAATTACTCTATATATATTATACGCAACCCACATAGTTATATATCATTGAATTTGTACTTCAAAAGTACTACCTGTTTGTGGTTATGATTTCCTTTTGCAAGATAGAGGTTATGTTTTTGTATCATATAGTGAACTCTGTTATGGCTTAACAAACTCATGGTGTAATTATTGATCAACAGCTTGTTCTAATAAAACCTAATAATATGGAGTAACTTGACACGGAGGTAGTATTCGACAAGGGTACCAGGCCTCGAATGAAATCTTGCAAAATCTTCGGCTGCTCACAATGTACACTCCCCCATCAGGCTTAGTTGTTGCCAATCAGGCAAACGAATACCTAGTCAAAATGAACGTCAAGGCCAGGCTGACAACTCTGTCATGCAGAAACGACCAGACTAACATGAGGACAGGCTGAGGACAACCGCCTCGATCGGCCGGTCATACCACATGCCCCACATCAATCCTAGTAGATTCTAGTTGTCTTATTTTATCAGACTCCCGAGAAACCGTTAGCGAGAGTTACCAGACACGAGATCGAAGATCGCTGTCGTTGTCGTCCTGAAAACGGAGACCCGGGTATAGTCACATGGACCATATGATATGAACGACCCTCCAAGATGGAATCCAGTTTTAAAACCGCAAGCATCGGGCATCGATCGGACCAGCTGGGAGGCAGCCTCGCGCTAATCCTGGGTTAGTGTCATGCTAATTATCATATCTCGAGGATGAGGAAATCCACACTGATTGACTAGTAAGTAGATCTCGTGGTGCATATGCTTTGACTCCAGTGTGCATGCTGTATAGTGAAGTAGACTACAGAGCTACACTGGGTAGCTAGGTTACGACCTTTTTAAGTGGCTCGAGGCGTCCATGGATTAGGTTAATCGGGCGGTACTAATTGGGGTCCCAGATTGGAGATTGGAGTATGCCCCCAAGTGTCCGGGACCATGGCCGGTCAGCAGCTATGGATAGTACAGTAGACTAGTAGCTCTGATCAAGCATCGAGAACATCGATCGAAATTGACCGGGGAGCCGTTGGATGGATGGATCGATGGCGCCGGCAACTGATGATCGAAACGCAAAGTTAATGACACCCACATCTTGTGGGCTTTGGTCGGTCGGTTCCAACGCACACGTACCGTCTACTTCTTGTTTACACGTTTCTTTAGCACTGTACCAGCTATATACACTAGTATATGCATACACTCCACAGTACTGATGGTCAACTGGAGTACTACTGTTCTCCTTATTTTGATTGCAAAACCTAGGCAGGTTAACCAGTAGTGTCGCATTTAGCAGTTAACTCACGAGTACATATCGTAGCTGCTAGTGCAAGATATTCCAGAGGAGCGTGTTCATATGTGATTCGATCGTCGTCTGATTAATTGTATAAGCCTGGCAAGTTGATACGATTCGATTTGTCTCGGACAAGTGTCAATGATATCGCATGCAGCTCACGCAATTGTTTTGCGGGAGGGGGACATGGACGCTAAGCCAGCGTCCTCGTGTTCAAGCCCAGGGACATCTTCGATCGACAAAGCAGTTAATTTTATTCCCTGATCGAATTTTATCACGTTGTGCCGGCCGGCCAGGTGGAAATCAAAGGCGTTCCTAGCTACGTGCCGATCGATTGATTCGCTTCTCGATCGACCGGGTTAGTCAAATTAATAGTGTGTCGTCAGTTGTGAAGATGCTAATCTGATCGACACTAAGCTTGTTGCCACATTCTGCGCCATGTAACTCGCGAGCCGTGGAAACAAAACTATTTGCACTAGAGGTAGCTAGATAGCCGGGTAGATGCATGATTGGACTCTGGTGATTTTCTCCTCCTTTTGATTGATGATGAGAGAGGACTCTGGTATCTAGAAGTGGATTAGGTGTCCTGTTGGGATCAGTACTCATGCATCACGGGACGAGAGGCACGTCTTATGGTCATCCATATGATAAACAGATCAGATCGACCGAGGACGTCCCAATTACTCGCATTTGGCATAGATGGACGACAGGGCGACGTGGTGCGTAGTCTCCAGAGATGGAGATGGGCACCACGCATGCAGCGGCCACCGGCCACCCTTTTATTCTCACGTAGGTCTCGCCCCCATGCCACCGGCCTTGATCGATCGTCCGCCGCAGCGTCGTCCTCGCCGTCGGCCGCCCGCCGGCTGCATAGACCGCCCCGGCCGACATGGCGACATGCATGCGCCTCCTAGCTCGTTGCCTCTGTGTATATACATTCCATTATACCTTACGACGCGTCGACGTCCGTCACAGCGGCGTTGGCGGCCGGCGACCAGTGCTGGTGGAGTTCATGTCGTCCGACCAGCGACGAGCGTATCAGAATTCAATAGTGTAACGCGCTGGTGTAGCGGGCCGCTGGAACGTAATTCTCCACGGGCCGACACTTGTTTTTTCAGCCCTCATCTCTTTTTTTAAGCCCTCATCGCGCCGGGCCGCGCGGCTCATAGGCATGCCGGAGGCCCAGCTTTATGGAGCCTGTTTTTTCAAAGTTCAAAATCTGTATTTTTAATTTTCAAAAAAATCGAATTAAGAAATCCTATGTGTACATAATGTCGAACTCTAAGAGTGTGAAAATATATTAATGCAAAATTAATATTATGTTAGGCTACAAAAAAGATAAATCTCACAAACCCGATCCACTCATTTATCATTTTTTCCCACCCTAAAATATAACGAATTTTGAATTGGTTTGCGCACTTACAGATCATATTATTATCTACCTCTGGGATATTGTCCCCAATTTTTTTTTTAATTTTCACCTGTAGATTGACGACCGTTTCAAAAAAGAGCTCCCCCTCAAGGCCGAGCTTCAAAAGGCCACACTCTCTATTCATACCTTTTTTTTTATATGGGCTTTTAGTATTTTAACTTTCGTGTCGCGTGATCGCAGAAACCTTCTCGTACTAGCGCTAGTATTTCATCATTGATGTAGTGTGGATCAGGGTCTGACGCGTGATGACCCACAAGTATAGGGGATCGCAACAGTCTTCGAGGGAAGTAAAACCCAAATTTATTGATTCGACACAAGGGGAGACAAAGAATATTTATAAGCCTCGACAGATGATTTGTCAGTTCAGCTGCACCTGGAAGTAGACTTGCTCGACACAGTTTATCAGTAGCAACAGTTTTATGACAGTAGCAGTAGTGAAATAATAGCAGCAGTAAAATAAAGGCAGCAGTAATAATTGCAGTAGACAGCAGGATTAAAATACTGTAGGCATAGGGATGGATGAACGGGCGCTGCATGGATGAGATAATTCATGAAATAGTCATACATAGGGCAATTGTAGATAAATAATAATAAAGTATCCAAGTAATAATCAATCATAAGCATGTGTTCCGTATTTAGTCATACGTGCTCGCAATGAGAAACTTGCACAACATCTTTTGTCCTACCAGCCCGTTTGCAGCGGGGCCTCAAGGGAAACTATTGGTAATTAAGGTGCTCCTTTTAATAAAGCACCGGAGCAAAGCATTAACACTCCGTGAACACATGTGATCCTCACGTCGCAACCATCCCCTCCGGTTATCCCAATTTCTGTCACTTTGGGGCCTCGGGTTCCGGACAGTGACGTGTGTATACAACTTATAGATATGATCCAAAACAATAATTATTCTCATGATTCAATAACATGTTCAGATCTGAGATCATGGCACTCGGGCCCTAAGTGACAAGCATTAAGCATAATAAGTTGCAACAATGACATAAGGTACTACCGATGGATACTAGGCACCAAGCCCTAACAAATCTCACAACTATTACATGAATGATCTCATCCAATCCCTACCATCCCCTCAGCCTACAGCGGAGAATTACTCACACATGGATGGGGGAGTCATGGATGGTCGATGGAGAGGTGGCGGTGATGATGATGGCGATGATCTCCTCCAATTCCTCGTCCCGGCAGGGTGGCAGAACGGAGTTTCTGATCCCCGAAATAGGGTTTTCGATGGCGGCGGAGCTCTGGAAGGTTTCTGGAAAAAGCGTCGATTCCCCCGAAGTTTTTAGGTCAGAGGCTTTAAGTAGTCCAAAGGAGAGCGTCGGGGGCCACACAGGGTGGCCACACCACCCTAGGGCGCGGCAAGGGCCCACCCGCGCCGTGGGTGCGTGTGGTGCCCCTGTGCACCCTCCTCGCTTCGTCTTCTGGCTCCGTGGGTCTTCTGGAAAAATAGAATTTCTGGAATTTTTCTGGAATTTTCCTAAAACTTTGAGTTTCTGCACAAAAACAAGACACCAAGGCAATTCTGTTGAAAACAGCGTTAGTCCGTGTTAGTTGCATTCAAATCACACAAATTAGAGGAAAAACAATAGCAAAAGTGTTCGGAAAAGTAGATACGTTTTGGACGTATCAACGCGGTCGTTGGACTCGCGCCGTGGAGATCAACCTAACATCTTTAGCACTGTTACAGGTACCAACTATATACACTAGTATATGCATACACTCCACACTGATGGTCAATTGGAGTACTACTGTTCTCCTTATTTTGATTGCAAAACCCTAGGCAGATTAACCAGTGTCGCATTTAACAGTTAACTCACGAGTACATATCGTTCCACTAGTAGAAAAAGGACTTTTGGTCCGGAGTACTGTTTTGCCATTAGCCCCGGTTCAGGCAAAAACCGGGACCAGTGCCTGGCACTGGTCCCGGTTCGAGCTGCCAGGGCCCCGTGGGGCATGGTCCCGGTTCGGTTGGGGGCATTGGTCCCGGTTCATGCCAAGAACCGGGACCAAAGCTCCAGAGCCGGACCACGTGGCATGCCGCGGAGCTTTGGTCCCGGTTCGTGCCAAGAACCGGGACCAATACCCCTCCCCTGCCTATATATTGTTGCCCCCACCCCCCTCTCTCCTCTGTTTTTTTTTCCTGGATTGGTGGGAAGTGGGGTGCTAGTTTTTTTTCTCTTTGCCACGCACAAGATGTGTTCGATGAAATGCCCGACCCGCACCGAGGTTAGCAACTTTATCCTTTTCGTCTGTAATTGATACAGAAATATTGCACGTGTCGATGTACGGTGGTCATTTCACTATTCAAGATGTTATTGTAATGGTATTTGATAAACTTAATTATATATGATGCAGATGGATGCACGGATGCGATGGATGTACGGCGAACGACGCAGTTCCGAGTTTATTGCAGGCCTGCATAAATTTCTCGATGTGGCTGAGGCAAACAAAGTGAATAATTTTATGCCTTGTCCATGTGAGAAGTGTCGGAACGTCAGGGAGTACTCTGACCCGAGAACCATTCAAGACCACGTGATTCGGAAAGGTTTCATGCCCAGCTATAATTGTTGGACCAAGCACGGAGAAAGAGGGGTTACGATGGAAGACAATGAAGAAGAGGAGGATGATGACAACTATCCTATGTTCCCTGAGGAATGCGGTGATACTGTTATGGAAGACGTTGAAGAAGAAAGAGGTGAACATCGGGCATCAGATGAGCCCGCTGATGGTCTTGGTGGGGTCATTTCTGATGCAAAGCGAGAATGCGATACAGAAAAGGAGAAGCTAAAGTTGGAGGCCATGCTTGAGGATCACAAAAAGTTGCTGTACCCAAACTGCGAAGATGGCAGCACAAAGCTCGGTACCACACTGGAACTGCTGAAATGGAAGGCAGAGACTGGTTGTTCTGACAAGGGATTTGAGAAGTTACTGAAAATAATGAAGCCGAAGCTTCCAAAGGATAACGAATTGCCCGAGACTACATACGAAGCAAAGAAGGCTATCTGCCCTCTAGGATTAGATGTGCAGAAGATACATGCATGCATTAATGACTGCATCCTGTACCGCGGTGAGTACGAGAACATGGATAAATGCCCGGTATGCAATGCACTGCGGTACAAGATAAGACAAGATGACCCTGGTGATGTTGAGGGCGATGACGAGCCCCCCCGGAAGAGGGTTCCTGCTAAGGTGATGTGGTATGCTCCTATAATACCACGGTTGAAACGTCTGTTCAGAAACAAAGAGCATGCCAGGTTGTTGCGATGGCACAAAGAAGAGCGTAAGAAAGACGGGAAGTTGAGACACCCCGCCGATGGGTCCCAGTGGAGAAAAATCGACAGAGAGTTCCCGACATTTTCAGATGACGCAAGGAACTTAAGATTTGGTCTAAGTACAGATGGCTTTAATCCTTTTGGGGAGCAGAGCTCCAGTCATAGCACTTGGCCCGTGACTCTATGTATCTACAACCTTCCTCCTTGGTTGTGCATGAAGCGGAAGTTCATTATGATGCCAGTGCTCATCCAAGGCCCGAAGCAACCCGGCAACGACATTGATGTGTACCTACGGCCATTAGTTGATGAACTTTTGCAGTTGTGGTCCGAACCAGGTGTACGTGTGTGGGATGAGCACAAACAACAGGAATTTGACCTACGAGCGTTGCTGTTCGTAACCATCAATGATTGGCCTGCTCTTAGTAACATTTCAGGACAGTCAAACAAGGGATACAATGCATGCACGCACTGTTTAGATAAGACTGAAAGTATACATTTGGGAAACAAGAATGTGTACCTGGGGCATCGTCGATTTCTTCCGAACGGTCATGCCGTAAGAAAGCCCGGCAAGCATTTCAACGGTGAGGCAGATCGCCGGAAGAAGCCTAACCTCCCTGATGGTGATGTTATATATGACATGGTCAAGGATTTAGAAGTAATCTTTGGAAAGGGTCCTGGCAGTCTATCTGTTCCGAATGACGCTGACAACCACGTACCCATATGGAAGAAGTGCTCTATATTCTGGGAGCTACCCTATTGGAAAGTCCTAGAGGTCCGGTCTTCAATCGACGTGATGCACGTGACGAAGAATCTTTGCGTGAACCTGCTAGGCTTCCTGGGCGTGTATGGGAAGACAAAAGATACACCGGAAGCACGGGCAGACCAGCAACGTATGAAAGACCCATACAACAAGCAGACGGATAAAGGGCGTCAATACTTAAGCAGATACGCTCTTACCAAAGCAGAGAAGGAAATCTTTTTTGAATGCCTGAGCAGTATCAAGGTCCCGGCTGGCTTCTCGTCAAATATAAAGGGAATAATAAATATGGCAAAGAAAAAATTCCAGAACCTGAAGTCTCATGATTGCCACGTGATTATGACGCAGTTGCTTCCGGTTGCATTGAGGGGGCTTCTACCGGAAAATGTTCGAGTACCCATTGTGAAGCTATGTGCATTCCTCAATGCAATATCTCAGAAGGTCATCGATCCAGTAACTCTACCAAGTTTACAGAAGGCTGTGGTCCAATGTCTTGTCAGCTTCGAGTTGGTGTTCCCCCCATCATTCTTCAATATTATGACGCATCTCCTGGTTCACCTAGCGACGAGATTGCCATTCTCGGTCCTGTATTTCTACACAATATGTTCCCCTTCGAGAGGTTCATGGGAGTCTTGAAGAAATATGTTCATAACCGTGCTAGGCCAGAAGGAAGCATCTCAAGGGGCTATGGAACAGAAGAGGTCATTGAGTTCTGTGTTGACTTTATTCCTGACCTTAAGCCGATTGGTGTTCCTGAATCGCGGCATGAGGGGAGACTGAGTGGAAAAGGCACGCTAGGAAAGAAAGCACTGATATGTAGGGACGGGCATTCTTTAACTCAAGCACACTACACAGTTCTACAAAGTTCCACCTTCGTGGCTCCGTATATCGAGGAACACAAGAATTATGTACGCTCCAAGAACCCGGGGAAGGATGACTCCTGGATTAAAGAAAAACACATGGAGACCTTCGGCAGTTGGTTGCGATTACAGCTCATGAATGACACCACTGTCGGAGATCAGCTCTACTTGTTGGCCGCGTCACCATCTTCGACTGTATTGAATTTCCAAGGGTACGAGATAAATGGGAATACATTTTACACGATCGCCCAAGATAAAAAGAGCACCAACCAGAACAGTGGTGTCCGCTTTGATGCAACAAACGACGATGGGCAAAAGGACACATACTATGGTCGCATAGAGGAGATATGGGAACTTGACTATGGACCTACTTTTAAGGTCCCTTTGTTTCGGTGCAGTTGGGTCAACATGAATGGAGAAGGGATAAAGGTAGACCAGCTGTACGGGATGACAACAGTGGATCTCAAGAATCTTGGTTGTTACAAGAACGAACCATTCGTCCTAGCCAATGATGTGGCTCAGGTTTTCTATGTGAAGGACATGTCCTCCAGACCGAAAAAAAGAAAAAACAAGCAAACGAATACATCAGACGATGAGCCAAAGCGTCACGTAGTTCTTTCAGGGAAAAGAAACATCGTGGGAGTCGAGGACAAGACAGACATGTCAGCAGATTATGATAAGTTTGATGAAATTCCGCCCTTCACAGTGAGAACTGACCCAAGCATCCCGTTAAATAATGAAGATGCTCCATGGTTACGGCTGAAGCGATCATAGGCTTTTATGTAAATCAATGTAATGTATTAAACCTTTATGTGATGTGTAGTAATGTATTAAACCTTTATGTGGTGAAACACGCGTGGTAGGTGGTTGTCGGCTCCCACACCTCCCGTGGGAACCTCTCAAACCTCAGCTTCGACCGTCCAAACACAGTTCCCCCTGCATACAGCCCGACGGTCGCAGGTCATCAGAGACGTCTTGCCACTGGTTGCCCAAAGATGCCTCTCCGAGTGACGCTGGAATGTTTTGTGTTTGAGCACCACTTCGATCCAAGCAGCGGCAAGACGTCTCTGATGATCTACAACCGTCCGGCAACACATCTCTGATGATCTGCAACCGTTTGGAACGGTCGCAGGTCATCAGAGACGTCTTGCCGCTGGTTGCCCAAAGATGCCTCTCCGAGTGACGCTGGAATGTTTTGTGTGAGTGAGTAACTTGTCTGAGGAGGGCGGTTATATATAGGGTACGTGTGCTTCTTTAGTCCCGGTTGGTAACACCAACCGGGTCATGTGGCTCACGAAGTGGTCGTGATACTGCTGATCCAACAGCTCACAATCCCTCAAAAGAAACACACCCCTGATCCAACGTCTCACAAGCGCTTGAAAGAAACACACGATCCGTGTGCTTCTTTAGTCCCGGTTGGTAACACCAACCGGGTCATGTGGCTCACGAAGTGGTCGTGATACTGCTGATCCAACAGCTCACAATCCCTCAAAAGAAACACACCCGGCCCTGATCCAACGGCTCACAAGCGATTGAAAGAAACACACGATCTGTGTGCTTCTTTAGTCCCGGTTGGTAACACCAACCGGGACTAAAGACGGGCTTTGCGGTCACGACACGTGTCCTCCCCCAGCGCTTTCCTGGGCACCTGTCCTCCCCCAGCGCTGCCCTGGAGGTCTTTATATATTGTCGCCGACGGGGTAAACCCTAATCCACCATTCCTAGCCACGAACGCATCGTCTCCACGAGATGGATCCGCCACGCCCGCCGCAGCGCCTTCTGGACGAGGTCGAGCGTGCTCGGCAGAGCGCGCTTGGGCGCAACCGCGGGAGTCTATCCCGCCGTATGCCCACGAGCCCGGCGTGGAGAGGAATGCCCAGCTACCGGCCTCCTGCTCCACCAGGTGCCGCCGCACCTCCACCTGGCGCCGCTGCACCTCCACCAGGCGCCGCCGCTCCTCCCGCGGAGGAGGAGGAGGACGACGACTTCGACTGGAGCGACGACGGGGAAGAAGGTTGTGGGTTGCAGATACAGGAGGCCATGGAAGCCTCCTTCCAGTCTGTCCGCGACTACCCTGTCCAGCGAGCCAAGACTTCCTACCAGCTCAAGGCGAAGGAGGCTTCCGATCTGGATTGGGCGCTGAAAGACTCATCCTCCATGGATCTTGCCCTCCGCCGCAAACGTGCGCGCGAGAACCGGGCGGCCGCCCACGGGGCTGGCTCCTCCCGCCGTTCCCCCTAATCCTACGGCCTTCGAGCCAGCAAGTCCGTTTATGTAGAATAATGTTCGTGATGTTGGATCAGGGGTGTGTTTCTTTCAAGCGCTTGAGAGACGTTGTATCATGTGTAATAATGTATTAAACCTTTTATGTAATGCATTAAGATAAATGAATTAATAATTTTTATCTGCTTTCTTCAGCATTTTACAACACCAAACATTCATCTTACAAATATAGGTTTTCTGAAATTGTTCTGCATTTACTTCTGCTTGCCATGGGATTTTACAACACCAAAAATAGAATTAACTGAATTAATAATTATTATTACTTAATCATAAATCTTACTTAATCAATTTTTATCGATTTATACGTATTATTAGTCGAGTTTCGACTTACGGATTTAAAGATATGAATTTATCCATATTAAATTGAAAATGGCAAAATGGTTAATAGTTTGTATAGTTAGAATAATTATTTTAGAAAACAGAAAATGGTTTTGGATTATTTATTCAAATTTAATAACTTTTCATGTTGAAAGTCTTTTCAGATTCAAAACCATTTGAAATTCATATCCAAACACCTAAATAAGAAAAAAAAAGGCGGGAACAAAATTTCAGAACTGAAAAGTTCGAAATAATTTTGAAAAATGACTCTTTGGTCCCGGTTTCTACCAAGAACCGGGACCAATGAGTCCGTGGATCCCGCGCTTGATCTGGCATTAACTGCCCACTCATTGGTCCCGGTTGCTGGAAAGAACCGGGACCAAAGAGGTATTGGTCCCGGTTCTTTCCAGAAACCGGGACCAATGACCCCTGCTACTTAACTGTTGCCCTTCTCCTTCCCCAATTCAGTCGCAGAAACGCTAAGGACCGGAGAAGAAGCAGGAGGAGCCCGTGCCGCCGCGCCCGCACGCCGTCAGGCTGCCCAACCTCGCCCTCGACGCCGGTGCCCTCGACGCCCGCGCCGCCGCTCCCGCACGCCGGCCGCCCGTGCTGAGAAGAAGGAGGAGCCCGTGCGGCACACCGCGCGCCGCCCGTGCACACCGCCCGTGCTCGCCGTCGACGCTTCCCTCGGCCGCCGCGCCCATTTCCGCCGTCCACCACCCGAGGTGAGCCCTACGCCGTCCACGGCCACGGCGGCGCCGCCGTTGCTCGTCGCCGAGCACCGTACGCTGCTCTTGTCGCCGCCGCCGCGTTACTTTTTTTTACGCACGGGAAAAAACAAAAGGGCCGAGCCCATTGGGTGTATGTTAGAAATGGGCCGAGCACCGTACGCTCGCGGCCTGTTTGTTTTTTTTCCTTGACTCGAATTAATAAATTAACAGAAATATTTTATTCTGTGTGTATGTTAGAAATTAAGTAACTCGAGATCTATAAGTCCAAAATTGATGAATCAAAATTCTTTGGAAAGCTAATAAAAATGTTTGTCCAACCACACTGGTCCCATATTATTTAGATTAATAATAAAAGAATGGTATTTAAATTACTACAGAGGGTTTAAATCACCAAATTGTTTGTTTCTGATGCTCTGTTAGCTCAACTAATGTGAATCCAATTTTGTTAGCTTAGTATTGTGGTAAATTAGCATCCCTAATTTTTGTGGAATTAATTGAGCAACAAAAATAATTTGGCATTCAATTAACGTTTGTAGACCCTTCTGTACTTGCACCATTTTTAGCTGTCAAATGGTTAATCTAAATGAGTTGAATCCAATTGTGTTAGATCAGAAATATTCAGTACTTGCTATCCCTCAAATGGTTAGTACTATGTTAGGAAAAAAAATTGTGTTAGATATGCAAAGATGCAAATTTATAGAAATTGTAGATTAAAATGATTAATATGTTTAGAAATTTGTTAGATATAGAAATTATTAGGTTATAGAAATTGTTAGGTTATAGAAATTGCTAGGTTAGTTGTAGATGGTTTTTTGTTAGCCATTTGTTAGTGTTAGTTGCTAGGTTTTAGCTATTTTTTGTTAGCCATTTTCTGTTAGCCATTTGCTAGAATTAGTTTTGTTAGTGTTAGTTTTAGTTTTGCTATATATTGATGTTAATTTTAGTTTTGCTACATATTGATGTTAATTTTAATTTTAGCTTTGCAAATGATTTTAGCTATAGATGTATCTTGACATATGGAACAAGTTACCCAACTAAAGTTTTGTGCATTGTTCTTAATTTGCAGAAACTATGGAACGAGACGAAGATCAGGAAAATATCCTCCAGGATATAATCCGCGGGCCGGAAGATATTGTCGATGTCACCACGGAGTTTTTGAACAACTCCGGTGAGGGAGATGAGTCTCTCAACCGAAGAGACGGCTCCGGTGAGGTACAACCCGACGGCCGGGGTGAGGGAGAAGTCAGCGAGGGAGAAGCCGACGAGGGAGAAGCCGAAGGCTCCGGTGGAACATTAAATGTTGCAAACTCCGGCGAGGTGCATATACATATATTAATGAAGCCGAAGATTGTATTAATTAAGCCTCTGATGTCTATATACATATATTAACGCTCTTTCTTCTTTTAGCCCTCCGGATCGAGCAAATCTTCTGTAAGGACAAAACGAGGCCCAGCCAAAAAGTTGGGCGACCAAGAAAGGTACACGATCGAAAGAGTCGCCGAAGACGGCACACCGACTGCTCCCCTGGTGTTAAAAATAAAATGGTAAAGCAATGTGGAGTTCTTGTTAGGGACTTCATCCCGATCACCGTTCGAGAATGGCATCGGCCAAGGGAGAAAGGACAGCTATATGTCAGCGATGAGGGCAAAGAAAGACTTTGGAGAAAGCTCATGGTTAATTTCACCCTGCCGGCGCCAGAGGTGGATTCAGATGAGGAGGATCCAGATGAGGCAGAAAAGATAGCCCGGAAAATCATGGAGCAAAAAGTCAAGGACTGGGCACTTAGGAAGATGGCCGAGCTATTCAAGAACTGGAAGAAAAGATTGAACAAACTGTTTGTCAAGAAAAATAAGACTCCAGACTTCGATAAAGGGTATGAGAAGATAAAGGACTACTGGGAAGAATTTGTGGCGTACAAGAAATCAGAGGAAGCTCTGGAAAAGTCTGCAAAAAATGCGGCAAATGCTGCTCTAAAGATGTACCACCATACTATGGGGCCTGGTGGCTACGCTGGTAGCATGCCTAAGTGGGAGAAACTTGAGGCGGACCTTTTTAACCATGCAACATTTCTGTACGGAAATACTATTTCCTTACAACTTCAAGTGAGTGTTTTTGTCTTGTACATATTTTTATTTGGCTTTCTCGATGTTAAGTGTAATTAATGAGCTATGCATGTCTGCTTTATGTAAACGTCCGCAGGTTCCACTGGATTCTGCTAAGCATTCAACCTGACAAGTCCACAGTTGAAGTCCACGACTCATTAAGTTGGGACCAAGACATGTGGTCCGACATGAAAGAAATGCTCAACAAGTAATTTCAATCATTATCGCATTATATCGCCCTCTTTCGTTCGTTCCCTTATGTCAAGTAATTAATAACTCCTTTGTTCATTTTCTTTGCCAAAGCAGGTGTTGGACACATTTCAAACAGAAGGTACAAGGTCCATTCAAAGATGAGCTAACTTATAAATCGGTGACATGTCCGCAGCAGCCACCGGGGAGTAATTTATGTGGATTCTACGTTTGCGAGTTCATTCGCGAGTTGACCACTGAGCGAGAACAACTAATTTGAGCGACCTGCGGGAGACGCTCGAACCAAAACTGCGCGTAGGAGCAATTCAAGAGGAATTGGCGGGATTTCTGCTTAGGGAGGCCATCGATGAAAAGGGAGAACATTATGCTTCGGACGATGAACTAAATATGCCTTGATGGCTTGATCTATCTCCATGTAATTAAATAGTTGTATTCTCGCAAGAGATCGAATATTAATTATATATGCATCAACGTGTACTGTGTATATAGTAGAGCGTATAATATGCGTACGGAAACGATGGAGAGCTCGTCGGCGATGCGAAGAAGGGGGAGACGACGGAGGCACCGGCGAGAGGGAGAGGGGGCACCGGCGATAGCGAGAGGGGGCACCGGCGAGAAGGAGAGGGGGCACCGGCGAGAGGGGGCACCGGCGAGAGGGAGAGGGGGCACCGGCGATAGGGGGCACCGGCGAGAGGGGGCACCGGCGAGATCGAATCCTAAACCCTAAATACCAAAAAAAAAAAGCACTCATTGGTCCCGGTTCGTATTAAGAACCGGGACCAATGAGTCTCCCCCCACGAGCAGCCAGACCAGGCCACGTGGACAACCATTGGTCCCGGTTCGTGGCCCAACCGGGACCAGCATTGGTCCCGATTGGCCAGTCCCGGTTGGGCAACCGGGACTGAAGGCCCAACCGAACCGGGACCATAGGCCCATTTTCTACTAGTGTTCGTTGGATGCAAAATCAACGATCCTGATGGTAGGTGCGTACGCTCCTAGTTGTGGAAAAACCGCGTTGGTTAACTCACGAGTACATATCGTAGCTGCTAGTGCAAGATATTCCAGAGGAGTGTGTTCATATGTGATTCGATCGTCGTCTGATTATATAATTGTATAAGCCTGGCAAGTTGATACCATTCGATTTGTCTCGGACAAGTGTCAATGATATCGCATGCAGCTCACGCAATTGTTTTGCGGGAGGGGGACATGGACGCTAAGCCAGCATCCTCGTGTTAAGCCCAAGGACATCTTCGACCGACAAAGCCAGTTAATTTTGTTCCCTGATCGAATTTTATCATGTTGTGCCGGGCGGCCAGGTGGAAATCAAAGGGGTTCCTAGCGGAGTACGGGCCGATCGATTGATTCGCTTCTCGATGGGACTCTGGTGATTTTCTCCTCCTTTTGATTGATGACTAGGGATCTTAGCGCGGCAATGCCGCGCGTGTTTGGTTAAATTTAAATTTGAAAATGTTGATATTTAATAGGTGTGAAGATTTGAATTTTTTTGGAATGCAAAGAAATTTTGATGGTTAAAAATTGTTTGTACTTCGAAATGTTGTAGTTGATGTGAATATCATGTTTAAATAAGTAGAGTTTTGTATAAAATTCATAAACTTTCCTTAATTGTTGTTGTGGTAAAAAAAAATATGAAATTAAAACTAAAAATGTGAGGAGCTCTATATTTTTATGTTATTGTAAGATTGTAACAATTTTATTAAAAGTTGAGAAATATAATTTGGGAAATACGTTTGGAAAATAGGTAAAAATTAGTGGTGTTCTAAATTTGTGTAAGTTTGGACCACTTCTTCGGTCATTTCGATGTATTTCTGCATATTTTAAAATATTTAGCAAGTTGAATTATTTATATGTGATTATATTTATTTATTTATTTTTGGTTATGAGGCATCCATTATTTATATTTATGTGAGATAATATGTGAGGTATTTATATTTTAGAGTATCTATTTTTTTTGTTTTTTGTAGCAAATTAAAATTTAGAATGTTTTTTTGTGCGGTAAGCTTCATAATTTGCAAATTTTTAAATTTAGATTTTTTTTTTGATATGTTGTTTATATTATTTTGCATTGGAGTTTTGAATAAATGGATTTTTTGAATTTTAGTACTTTTAAAATTATTATTTTGAATTATAGATTGAAATTTATAAGTTTTGGTATTTTTTTCCTATAATTGTTGATATATTGTTTGTATTATTTTGAAGTGTAGTTTGAAAGATACGCATTTTTTTTTGAATTTCAACATTTTTTATAATTGTTGTTTTAAAGATATGCATTTTTTGAATTTTAGTATTTTTTGTTATTGGTTATTTTGAATTGTAGACTGAAATTTATAAATTAAATTTAAAGTTTTTGAATTTGTGAAAAATTTATAAGTAAGTGGGCCCACTTTGCAGGAATTTCACATTTTTTGGATTTTTTCCCTTAAAAAAAATCTGGCAGCCTGGGCCCACGCTGACGTCGTAATGACGTCAGCAGTGCCCTGGGCTGCGCTGCCACTGCCGCGGCGGCGGCGTCGGCGCCGCCGTCGAACGACGGCGAGCCAGTACGCGCGCGGGGTCGCGCCCGACGCGCCTCGACGCGGCGAGACCGTAGGTGGCGGCGCCGCCCCATTTGGGTCGCCGTAGCGCCGCCGGCGGGCCGCGGACGCGGCGGAGGGCAGCGCCGCCGGCAGCGTTGATTCCGGCGCCTCCGCGGCGTCCTTGCAAGCGGCTATGGGGAAGGAGAGGCGGAGACGGCGGATCCCGTGGTGGGCCGCACTTTGGACGGGAAGGGGTGTAGCGGCGGCGTGAGGCGGCGGCCGGCGGCGGCCATTTTCGCGTCGCGGAGAGAAGAGAAGAGGAAGGAGGAGATGCGGTGACGTTTTTGCACGGAAGCCCTCAACGTTTCTCGATTTTGCGTATTGGTCCTTTGCGGGCGGTTTTTTGCAAAAGGGTCGCTGCAGCGCGACGTGTCGGCGTCTCATTGGTAGAAATTACACTGCTACAGTGTTACTGTAGCTAGCCGTGATCTGGACCGTCCAACACGTTGATCGGACGGCGCGTGAGAAAAGGGCGACGTGGATGCCGTTTTGGAGCCTGAATCGCACGCGCCTTTATATATACTAGGAAATTTGGCGCGGCGACACGTCGCGCCCTTTGGGTTAACTGATCTGCTGAAGTTCGTTGTTAATGTACCGTAGAAGGCAATGAAGTACCTGAAGGAGGCAACATTGTTGGTCAAAATGCAGGTATAAATTTGTGTACTCTAGCAGGTTCGGCACAGCTAGCACGTTTGGTAGAAACTTGAAGAGAAACAGTGCAAATGGTATTAACTTCGTAAGTGCTTCATGCCAGTTTTAATTTTTATATGCTGTACTCAGTTGTAAGCAGGGTATGCAGAACATGCAACCATTGTTTTACAGGACATTAAGTAGGATGTTGCCTGAGAAATAATGATCATGTGCCTATTAGTACAAAGACAACATTTATTGAAAATATTTGGTTCCTGAACTGCTACTCCAAGTACTCAATGCATATATTCCTGATGGAGACACGGGTGACCTGGACATTTATGCAGCTAAGATGGAGTACAACTTTAAGTCAGCTAGGAGCAGCCTAGATAGGTTAGACACCCAGCTACGCAGGAAATATTTTTGGACTACCATGCGACAATGGCGATTATTTGTTAATCCCTAAACCGATGAACAAAATTTGGAGTATACCATGGAAACATAAAAACTGGTTTGTTGTACAGAAGGACTTGGATTCCATAAGCACATGAGACCCTAGCTAGGGTCGAGGCAGAGTGATTTACTACCCACTTGCTAATGCAAGAAAATGCCATATCTTGCCACCCATGTGTATATAAGACATAGAGTAAAATTTAACTTTCTTACTCATGCATATAGTCTACTTTATTGAACTGAAGCTGCATATTTCCTTCCCATAGTTCAACCACCTTCTAGTACCTCTCCTGAAAAAAAATTAAAAGTTATTGCTATTGTATTGTAGGAATCGGCTAACAGATGAGCAGAGATATGCCGCCTACATTTCTTTGCAAACCGAGGAGGCAAATTCAAGAGAAATGATACGAAGAACGTAGCTGTATTATTTGGAACAAATATTCGAACTATCCAGAGAATATGGAAGACAACAGTGAAACATAAAGCCCTTCATCAGGAGGTGGATGTTTTGAACATAAATAAGGAAAACCGTGGGAGGAAACCCTGTGATGATATCCTATCCAAATAAAAATTATATTGGCAATGGTATGTTTGTCACTACAGTGGCAAGACCATGGTATGATGCAGATGGTAACATGACATTCTTAAGAAAGATTGGGGTTGGCCATTTCTGAGAGCGACTCGGGCTGCAAAGAAAATCAAAAACAGGGATAAAGAGGCATTGTAAACTAAGTATTATGTGTGTGTTGTGTGTATTCTGTGTGCACTTGTTGTGTATGTGTTTCTTGTTACCACAGCTTATTGCCACACACTATATTGCAGAATGACATACACCAAGTACTGCTACTCCAGCCAGTACACCATCATTAGGAAACAATTACTTCAGTACACTTGGATAAACTGAAGGATTGCTTGCACAAGAAGATTACAGTACACTTGGATAACATGATCCAGATGAGAATACTCAAAGTTCACAAAAAGCTCAAGCAATTATGAATTTATAACAGTAGCACATCAAACAAATAAGGGAAGTGTCATAGTTACTTACTCAAGAATATACAATAGGATTCCAACCTTCAAACCTCTACTGCTTGTACAATCCTCATATGTAACTCTACACTGAGTGGAAATTAGAAACAATATGACCATATGATCCAGCATTGCTTCCAGCTATCTGGACAACAAAGAAAATAAAGAAAAAGTAAAGAAGCTAGACATGGGGGAGAACACATTATAATAATTTCTTGTTTGGGAAACACCTCTCCTAATACTCCAGCCCATACAAATAAATTAGGCACCAAATAGTAAAACTGCCGGCAAGCAAAATAAATTGTCAGCCTAAAGCTGGTTTTCAATTACAATGGAAGATCAAATTTCGCATTGCTTTGAAAAGATACAACATGAAGAAGAAGCTTTCACAAAGGTTTGCAGCATGCATATAATTTGATTTTCAGTTCCAGCAAAATTATATACTGAACATGGCACATGTTTTTTTTAAATCATGGTTGTGAATACAATAAATTAAAGGTAAGCTAAAGAGAAGGAAAAGCAGAGTTATTAAAATTATCTGCTCTTTGGTGAAGTATATTACAAAATAAGGAAAATCGTGGCAATCATGTATCAGGTACTTCCACCCACTCCGGGATGTAGAGCGAAAAACACATCCCACACATACGTGCGACAACCCTTATTTGTTGCAAAGAACCCTATATCTTATTGTTGCTCATTGCAAAAAGTACGGACGAATGCAGAAAAAACAATCTGCTCTATTATCAGGTACTGCTCATTGCAAACGATATTGCGAGTGGATGTGGACCAAGTTTTTCTTGGATGCGTACGGAAATGCAGAAAATCCGAAATCAAACCATGCAGGAAAACCAATCCGCTCTATTTTTGATGAACTGCGCATACCACCAAGAGAAAACGGATCTGGTTGTTCCAGCAAAAAGAAAAGGAATACGGATTTAGCCCAAACACGAGGAAGAAAAGGAAACAGAGCGTACCTCAAAAATCAAGGCGAGAGGAATTTCAGAGCGTACCTCAAAAATCAAGGCGAGAGGAATTTCCTTACCTATTTTCACATACACCATCTCGTTTTCCTTTCCTACCTCCTCTGGCCAAAGATTCTTTACCGGTGAGACGGGGAGAATGCGAGGAGATTGACTGCCTTGTCGCTGGCTGGAGTGAGCAAGACGGAAGTTGAATTAGACCGAGAGAGCGACTGAGGTCGAGGGAGAGGTGGAAGGCGACATAGCCCTGCCCGTACCTGTCGGAACGGCGGAGCGCATCCCCGCCGGTAGCACGGCCCGCGACGCGCGGCGAGGGCTCTGCTGGCCTCGTGTAGCTGCTGCGTGACCTTTCCTCGCGGAGCTTGAGATCGGCGTGGAGCTCTCGGTTGTGAACCCGGACAGAAAGGCGCCCGCGGTGGTCCTAGATTCGCCCGGGACGACCGTAGGCGGCGAGATACGGAGGCACGCGTCGGAATCGGGGTGGAGTCCACCGCCGGCCGCGCTGGATCAGCGAGGAAGGAGGGGAGGTGCGCGGTAGGCGCGTAGCGGCAGTGGAGCGCGTCGGCGGCGGCGACGTCGCGGACGCGCGGGGAGAGAGCAGGGGGAGGGGGATTCTGCGGACCGTTTTGGAAAACCGTCCATGGCTTTTACGGAAATCACAATCCGGTCCTTCCCTTGGGTAAAATTTGGTCTGCGGAGTTATTTCTGGAGTTGTGAGTTTGTTTTTGCAAACTTGGAGCGCCAAGAACCGTGCGGGGGCGATGTGTCACCCCGCGATTGGAAGAAACTCCTCTGCTACAGTAATACTGTAGCAGCGGAGGACGCGGGCGCATCTGGACCGTCCGAAGGCGCGATTGGACGGCCAGGGGAAAAGGGCGACGTGGACAGGCGAACTGAGGGTGAATCGGACCTACTTTTATATATAGAGGCATAGTAGGAAGTAGGATGCGAGAGGACTCTGGTATCTAGAAGTGGATTAGGTGACCTATTGGGATCAGTACTCATGACTAAGCGTGCATCACGAGACGAGACGCACGTCTTACTGCCATCCATATGATAAACAGATCAGATCGATCGAGGACGTCCCAATTAATGGCATTGGCATACATATGGAAGACAAGGCGACGTGATGCGTAGTCTCTAGAGATGGAGATGGCCGATGGGCAGGCATGCACCGGCGCCGGCCACCCCTTTTATTCTCTCACGTAGGTCTCCTCTCTAGAGATGGAGATGGCCGATGGGCAGGCATGCACCGGCGCCGGCCACCCCTTTTATTCTCTCACGTAGGTCTCCTCTATGCCACCGGCCTTCATCGATCGCAAGACGTAGCGCCGTCCTCTCGCCGGCGGCCGACCGGCTGCATAGACCGAAACCGACATGCATGCCCCTCCCAGATCGTGGGCTATCGATAAGCGACTACCGTATCAAAAGTGTAACGTGCTCGTGTAGCGGATCGGTGGATGTAACGGATTGTTTTCATCATTTTTGCTCTAGCGCGAATCTTAGAATAGTTATCAACGGTTGATTAGAAATGTGATGTCTCGTTTGTTTGTGACATAATAAAATTGGATATTATTCGTGTGGTTGTTTCTTCGAAAGATTGTGTACAACTACAATTTATTTTGTTTTTGTCTCGCTAGCCTCCTTGCATTGAGCGTGTCTTCCAGATATAGGTGGCTTGTTCAGGTCAACATCTTGCTTTTTTTTCAACCCTGCGGCATCTACTGATTCTCCCCTTCTTTTGCACTATGCATATGGTTGCATCCTAGTTAGACGCTCCTGAAAGGTCCTCAGATGCTCATTATACATGTTGGCATCATGTGGGACCTCTCGGCCTCTCCTTCTTTCTCTTCCTTCCTCTTCTTTTTTCATATCCCCACTCCCCCATTCTCCTTCCCACACCATCCCCCGCCACTCATCCACTCGCTCGAATGAAGTAGTACATGTTTTTGACAAAAAAAAAAAAAGTAGGACTCTACTGTATTTTGTTATTATGTGAAGTACCAATGTATAAGAGATTTGTACATCAAAAAGAAAAATTAAATAAAGCTATCTACCCAAGCTGAAAACAGGTTGTATTTCTCCCTAGTCGCTCTGCATTTTAACTATCTCAATTATCTTTAAAATAAGTTCTGCGCGACAAATACTAGGCTAAGCCCTTGGAAGATCATAGCATTCCCGGTTCGCCAAATGGCCCGAGCATCCATGACAATTAAGTCCATAAAGAAGGGCTTGTTGATTTGGTACTTCAAGTACGAGATATTGTCAAGATGATTGACTGTCAGATCCAAAACAGGACATAGATAGTTCAAACAAGCTTTCGCAAAGCTCATGTCCTAAGCCCATAGACCATTAGCTCCCTAACTTTACACTTTTTGATTACAAGCTGTCTCATTTAATAATCATATGCTATATGTATGTAAAAAAATGGCCATGGACACTAGTAGAAAACCCCCCTTTAGTCCCGGTTCTAGAGCCCCTTTAGTCCCGGTTTCCCCAACCGGGACTAAAGGTCCCCCTGTGGCTGGAGGACTAAAGACCCTTTTTTCAAAATAATTTTTTTTGAATTTTTTCGATTTTTTTTATTTTTTTCTATATTTCAAATCTTTGAATTATTTGTCAGTTTAATCTCTAATCGCCCCTAATCTCAAGTCAAAGTGCATCCTCACACACCTATCCATACTCGTGGTCAAACTTCCCGACCGGTCACCCATCCTCACACTGCTCCACCCCCAGCACGCTTAACTTTTGAATTCCTTTCCAATTAGCTTCCACGATTGCACTGATAATATCTTGATAATACTATGGTATCAATCTTATTATGTCCTAGACTTTGATGTCACATGATATTATTTTTTGAATTCCAAACCTATATTAACATAAATTTTAATGATTAAGTAATAATAATTATTAATTCAAATAACAAAAAAAAAATGAATTTTACATTATTATTGCCATTTTCAATTTAATATGGAAAAATTCATATCTTTAAATCCGTAAATCGAAATTCGACAAATAATTGCAAATAGGAATCCAAATATTGCATCCATATCATCTTTTGCATAATGTGCTATGTCTTTTATATAATGTACTACTAAGTGTGCTTTTTTTTTGATTTTGTAGAAAAAATTCTTCTTTTTGAAATAACTTTTTTTCTTTTGGAATTTCTAGGATCTGAGAAAAGTTCACCGGGTAAACCCGGGTGAAATCGAGCTCGAATTTTTGTCTAATTTTTTTATATATTAAACGCATTTTTTCGACATCGTATGCAAAAGTTATGGCCGTTTTAAATTTTTTCTGTTTTTCGCAAAAAAGGTCAAAATTCATATTTCAAAATTTCTATACCAACTAGACAGTAAAACCTAACTACATCTCAAAGGATTTTATTTTTTTGAAGATTTTATCATTTTCTTTTATTTTCTACAAAACTGAAAAAGGCGATCCAAGGGGGGGTAGGCATGCATGAGAGGAAAAAAACCTTTAGTACCGGTTCATGATACGAACCAGTACTAAAGGTCCATCTTTAGTACCAGTTCGTGATACGAACCGGTACTAAAGGTTGCACGCGCTGGCCCCACCTCTGCGGCCGCTGCCGCAACCCTTTAGTACCGGTTCGTAACACGAACCGGGACTAAAGGTTGCACGCGCTGGCCCCACCTCTGCGGCCGCTGCCGCAACCCTTTAGTACCGGTTCGTAACACGAACCGGAACTAAAGGTCCCCTACGAGCTTGGAGTATATGAGATCTCTGGGATGTTCTCTAGATAACTATCTAATATAGGTAGAAATCCCGGCAACATTTTCACGAGAGTATGGGTGTTGAGGCTGAGGAGGGCTATCTAAGTGAACTCTTCACTTGAGTGAATGAATCAACACCCAACCCAATACGTGGCTGCGTCAAGGGGTAAATATAGGGCCAAGATGCCTTGGCTTTCAAGGTATATATCTACGACGCACATGGCCTGAGCCTGGACATATGTCGGGTGCGGTGCCATGCAAGGCAACACATGTCCATTTTCATGACAGTCAAGAGCAGATATGTCTCTGAACCGAACCCTACTAAACAAACTTGTGGATTAAATGTTAGAAATTTTCATTCAAATTTTGTTATATATTATGGATTTGAATGAAATTTAAACAAAACCGGCTTCGTTGGCATCCCTGAACCTAACCCGTGGCTATCCCAGTCGGCAATGTCGTTGTCATCGTCGTTGTCCTGGTAGACGACGGTGGCGGAGGAGGTACCACGGGAGGTCGAGGCGGCATCCCGAGCCCGGCGCGCGAAGTGAAATCCCCACGGCTGGAAGCATACCTGCCACGTTGTCATCTCGATGGTCTACATGAAGCTCGGCGAGTCCTGCTCGAGCTCTGTACCTGAGGCCGCCCACGCTACCCACCCATCCCTTGGACACGCAAAAATTGGGAGGGACGAGAGACCGTAGCGGTGGAAGTGACGTGCCTGCTCGAGGGTGAGGCTGCGGGCTCCCCTGTAACTACCGGTCTCGGCGTTATACGACATAGAGGCTGGGCGTGGAGGAGAGTTACGCCATCAAGGGCAGATAATGGAGAAGGAGAAGAAGCGTGTGGGAGGGACACACCGGAAATGGCAGGGGGAGGGGGGGCATCGCTGTAAATGTTGTGTGTGGACTGGAGGCATCCCGTCGCTTCGCGCCCCGTCGTGTCGCCTGGGGAACCTGCTTACGTAGTGGGCGACATGACGCCGGAACGGCCTCCTGCAGCGCCATTAATGAAACTGGCCGGGTTGCATCTATTACAGATGGGATCCGCCTGTCGGAGGGCTTATCCGACCACTGTCCGACACCCCTAAACAGATGCCAACTTTGGAGTGCTCTTAGAGTGCCGGACAGAATCGAGCCCGAAAATGGTATGCACCGCACCGAACGTTAGCTACAAGACACGGATGAGCGATGTCTTGTATCAGGACTGACTAGGATTGTTCAGTATAAAGCCATGGCTTTCGATGTTAACTACACTCGGCAACAAGTTATGCATCACCACTTTGTTTCTTGTCGCATAATATTTTTTTGAGATTTAATAAAAAATAAAAAAGATATTCTGAAATAGTGGGATTATGATACAAAAACAAAAGGTTGAAGGGAGGTGAAAGAACTTATAAGACAGCAAAGGAGACACCTCCAAACTAAAAATAATTAAGAAAAGTTTATTGGATCTTGGCAGAGGCAGATTAATTGTCAAGTGAATCACAACAAGCCGTTAATGGCCTCAGAGAAGTTTGAGACTTTTCTGTATGATGAAGGAGAGCAGCTGCCAATTAACCTCAGAGAAGCAGAGGACCTCGACGTTGCTGATATTGCTTTTACTGATTTTATTATTACTGATGAATATGCCATCGCTGTTCTTCCTAAAGCTCTTACAAGCGTAAGAAACCTGACTCTGAATGTTCAGTATGAAAGGCATGGCTTTGGATAATTGGATTGTTAACTACACTCGGTAACATGTTATGTATCACCACTTTGTTTCATGTCGCATAACAATATTTTGAGATTTAATACAAACCAAAAAATAGATATTCTGAAACGGTGGGATTACGATACCAAAACAAAAGGTTTAAGGACGGTGAAAGAACTTATAAGACAGCAGGGAGACACCTCCAAACTTACTGGAAGCTCTCAAAGACACGTCCAAACTAATAATAGTTAAGAACAGTTTATTGGAGCTTGACAGACGCAGATTTATTGTCAAGTGAATCACCAGCCGTTAATGGCCGGAACCAAAGCAAGTAGCCGGTCACTCCATTGTACCAGGCCTGGGCTTGGTTAGTTCCGAATGTGCCGGGTGGATCCTAAAGCGCTGGAGCACGTCCTCCCGGTTGGCTGCGGCGGCGGCGTACGCCTTGTTGAACTCCCGGAAGAGGAACGTCCTGAACTTGGCCTGCTCTCCCTCCTTCACCAGCGCCGGCGTGGGCTCGATCCGGCAGTCCATGTCCGGCAACATGATCGACACCACCGACAACCTCGCCGCACTGGAGTTGGTCACCGCGCGGTGCTCTACGCTCTGAAGCAACCCGTTCGTCACGATCTGCGCACACAAACGATGAATGATCTCACCAACGAAGATGGAGAGACAAATGCTACAGATTATCATAATTTCCGACCTCCATCAGGTGGCCGAAGTTGATGACGAAAGCGTTTGGGACGGGCTGCACGGTGATCCACCGGCCCTTGTGCTTGGCCTGGAGGCCGCTGACGTCGCCCTGCGACAGCACGGTCAGGAGCGGTCGGTCGCAGTGCGGCAGCAGGCCCAGCGTCAGGCTCGGGTCTGGGCACGGCGGGTACCAGTTCACGTTCATCAGCGTCCCGCCGCCACTGAGCTCGCCGAGGAAGAAGCTCTCCTCCAGCCCGAGCCCCTCGGCGATGAGCCCGAGCAGCGTGGCCGCCAGCGTCTGCACCGCCGTGGCGTACGCGGCCAGGCTGGGCACGAAGGCGGCCGGCCAGTCCGGCGAGAACCTGTCAACGGGGAAGCACTGCAGCTGGAGGTAGTCGCGCCAGTACCGACCGCCGCCGCTACTGTCGATGACGTAGGTGGTGCTGGTGTCGACGCGGAACGGTTTGGTGAGGTCGTCGGAGTAGTAGGGGAGCTTCTCCTCTGCCGGCATCGCGAAGAACTCCGCGGCCGCGGACCGGAACGCCCCGACCACCTCGTCGCCCACGCCATGGTTCACGACCTGCTTGCAACACATGGATGGAGTACCGAGTCCAAAATCAATAGCTGAGTGGCGCGGATAAATAATTGACAATTGTTGTGGTGTGTGCGTGCCTGGAAGAAGCCGAACTCTTTGCCGGCCTTGATGATCTCGTCGACGATGAGGTGGCGGCGGCGGCCGGCGGCGAGGTCGATGACAGGGAGGGTGATGGTGGGATCGACGAGCTCTTCGGTTTCAGGGCGCTTCTCCGGCGGCAGGACGTACTCGGCCGGCACGGCGTGGTGCACCGGGGTGTTGGACAGCAGGCCCATCTTCTCGATGGATCAGATTTTTCAGACTAGCTAGTAGCTACCTGCCAGTGCAACGTTAAACAAATGCCGTCTTCTTTGCGCAACACAAGTTCCTACCCAATTTGTCTTTACTTTCTTACATTACCTAATAACTATATTAAGTTCGCACGATTTTAGGCCTCCGCAGCGCTCCTGCGCACCCTCGCACTGTCCGCTGGCTTTTTACAAAAACATCCCTGGATTTTCGGAGAATTGTTATTCGGACCTCACAGTCCACATCTCCTCGAGGGGAAGGACTTATCTGCAATTTCATGAAAGCGCAGGTTCTTTTTCGTAAAAACTCCACCACATCCCCTCCGTCTCCCTCTCTCTCACGCGCGGCCGAAAGTCGCCGGCGACGCCGACGCGGCACACCGCCACACCGTCCCTCCCCCGCCAGATCGAATCACACGGGCGGCTCCGCCATCGCATCCTCTACGTGCTCACCAAATTTGGCGTACCGAAGCGGGGTAGATGGCTCGGAATCAACGCCGCCGCGCTCAGCGTCCGCCGCCGCGAAAACGCTCGCCGTCGGCGAACGCGTCAACCATATTGTCCAAATCGCCGCCCACCCGGCTCCCCGCGTCGCTCTCGCACAGATCCACGCGGTCGCAGGCTCTCTCGCGCGCGCAGCTGGCCGAACGCACGCTCGGCAGCGCGGCCGCGTCCGCCGCCGGCGCCGGTGACGTGACGCGCTGACCCCATCTGCCAGATTTTTTTTAAACTGAATTGTAAAATGAAAAAACCCCTGACGTGCGGGACCCACATGACAGAAAATGCGAAATTGCAGGGAAAAAATGCTAAAATTTAGGAAAATCATATCTTTTAATCTATAATTCAAAACATTACAGACAATATATCAAAATCTTCCAAATTTAACAAATTTCCAAACTTTTCGCATAAAATTTGCGTCCCACGTACCAGAAAATTCACAATTAAAGGGAAACAATACTAAAATTTGGAAAAATCATATCTTTTAATCTATAATTGAAGACAATACAAAAAATATATCAAAATCTTCCAAATTTAACAAATTTCCAATCTTTTCACACAAAATTTGCGCCAATAAACATATCAAAATCTTTTATATTTAATGAACATTCAAACTTTACACACAATACATATACTCTATTATTCAAAATAATACAAACAACGTATCAAAATCTCCTAGACTTAACGAATGTTCCAACTTTTCGTACAAAAAATAGATCAAAAAATAATTTGTACCCAACATAATGCACATAACATATAAAAAAAACCATTTCCCACCAAATTCTCAAACTACCCACACAAAAGTTGAAAACCAAAAAAAACAACATTGTGCACAATTTACATTTTCAAAAAAAAATCAAAATTTAAGAAAATTTCAAAGTGGCTCCACCACTTTCAGGTGCCCCGCATAAATCCGCGTCCCACACGACCAGGCCCGCGTTCCAGATGATGGTGGTTCGATACTGACGAGCTCGCCGTGTCCATCGTTACCACTGCTAACATCACCCTGGTGTGGCAGAGGGCCCGGTTAGTCAATAACTTAACCTTTTCCGCAGAAATTTAATAAAATACTAAATCCTCGACATGTGGGCCCACTTTACTTACACAATCTCTAGAGGAAAAAAAATTGCAAAAACAATAATTCAAGATCTATCCATCAGAAAAATATGACAAAAAATATCAAAATGTCCAGAAAAATACATGCTAACTAGTAACTACTTACAACAAAGTACAAACACTTTCCCACAGGAATTTAAGAAATTGCTGAAACCCTGCCATATAGGCTCACTTTGCTTACACAATTCCCAGGAAAAAAAATAAGAAAATTGCATAATCAATAAATTAAAATCTAGCCATCAGAATAATGTGACAAAAAATATCAAAATGTCCAAAAAAATACATAATAACTATTTACACCAAGATACAAACAATTTTGGACATTTCAAATTAACAAATATTTAGAGAAAATCTAAATACATTCTCTCTAATTAAATGAAGTTGGAATTTAAAAAATACACATTGTATTTCCACTGATTATGGAGCTTAATTGAATATGTCAAACTATAAACATAAACCTACATATTTTTGTACATTTATAATTGCTGAAATTTTGAAGCTCATCCAAACAACATCTTTCAACGAATTTTAACACTTTAAATTGGAAAATTACACCAAAAAAATCAAAGAAACCAATTCTCTTTGTAATATATATTGTACATCTAAACAAAAAGAAACAAAGCATTAACATCTACCAAACTTTTTTATTCAGTAAAAAGAATGCTAACTGTTTATAGGGAAAAAAAACATGTTTAAACATACCAATTTGATAAATACTTCAAGCAAAAAAAACAAATGCACTCCCCCCACTTATATGAAGTTATATTTATTAAATATTCAAATCATACATTCCCTCTAATTACAAACTTAAATTGAACATTCCAATTTGATAATTGTTTGGATACAATCTAAATTAATTTATTCCAATTACGGAAATCAATTCAACAAATGTGTATTTCCACCACTATAGACTTAAGTTAAATATTAATGTAAGAATATAAATTTAAAATTTTAATTCATTAGGTATTTAGATATACTCCACACAACAAATTTCAGCAAGTTTCAATTTTTTTTTAAACACAACAGGTGCGGCGCACGCCGCACCAAATTTACCTAGTGATGTGTAATTTGTACATGACGAGGCACATGACGAGGCCGGGTCCAGAAGCGTGAGCCTGTGCTCTCTTGTTCCGCCGAGAAATGGCCTGTTGTGTCGATGTTATTTACCCATATTGGATATACAGTAGCTGGACACTGGGAACTAGAGAATACTTTGTGTCATCATATTCCTTTTCTGAAGATTCTGCCACCAGCTTTGGCCTTTTCTTCTGTAGGAAGAACATGATCCGCAAGGCAAAGAATTAATTCCCACGGCTGGCAAGGTCGATATCAAATGGCTGATATTAACATTTCCTTGACAATGCTCACCAAATACTCTCAAACAAAGGAAAAGTGTCGTGTAACTGCAAGAGTGTGTGAGCAATACGCCGAAGAATAACCGTGTGAGAGAGTGAGTGTGAGCCCTTTTCCGGGTCTTTTCTTTCCCTTTTGACGACGTTAGCACGTTGGAAAATTGGCGCCCTCGCAGTCCAACTTGTTGTAATTATGGGTGGATTAATTGTGCATGCGATTAAGTACTGTAACCGTGCAATCGCTCTTCTTCACTGGTCGTTGTCTGAATGTCCATCGATCCCTCCAACTCATCGTTATCGATCGACCGATCTCACCAATCCGGCAAGATCCTGTCAGGTTCTGGCCTATCTTGCCATCTACTCCGTGAAAACAATTGCTACTTGACTTGCAGTCAATTCAGATTAATCTACAACTTGTGCCCTTTTGCTACGCCTGCACGTAATTAAGGTATAAGGACCATGCTAACTAGTACTCAGACTATACTACTGTCTCGCTTCATGTAAATTAAGCCGGAAATGTCGCCATAATTTCAACCATGTGTACATGTTGGAGATGTGATCTATCCAGTGATCAGGCAGGCTGAGTCGGATGACGGCTCTTTTAAGTTTTCTCACCCCAAAGTCCTGGCAAAGCCTTCCTGATATGATCTTCCTTCTGGTCAGTATCTCGCGGCACTAGAGCGCATGTACGTAGTGAATAAGGATTGGTTGGATAGTCGTCGTCTTTGCTTTCGTGTGGGCGGATGGTAAGCTGCTATTACAAGCACCACTACGTACCTTGGTTTTTCTGCAAGTTCCACACATGCTTAATTACCTTGTTAACATCACCGGTACTTACTTAAATAGTGGCTATAGATCACGATATGACGAGAGAGTATAGATTACTACTAAATTATTAGTTACTCCCACTCATATCAAATTTAGGTAATACGGCAATAGTGGGATAAACATGAGAGTTGTGTACATAGGAAAGCATGCAGTGAGGACAAAATGCAAATCGCAAACTCGCAATACATAACACATACTCCAACCATATCTAGCATGCAGTGAGTACCACCGATTCTGCTGAGAAATTTCATGGATGCGCCCTGAGAGGCATATCAATTTCATAGAAGAAGGGTCAAAAGGCTGGATTACATCGCGGATCCAAGCTTGCTCCACCGAAAAAGAAATGATTCTCCCCAAAATGACGTACCTCAATATCTTTAACCATATCTAGCAATTTTGCTCAACGACACCCCCTACGGCGTTGAACTCCCCTATGTCAATCCAGTAAGATCTTTATCGATCCACTCCGCGAAAGTAACTGGTACCTGACTTGTTAGAAAGGATCTGTCTGATCTCTGTAGTGTATGTGTCACTTGAACGGCGGCTGTGTTGCAGCGTCTAGGGCCAGTGATCGAGTTGGACTTGGACGGCTGCCTGATTCAGTCGGGCGTCGACAAGTCACGACGTGAAGGCTGCGGAACTTGCTGTGGACTCACTTGTCAGTAATTAGGTTAACAAAAAACAACATTAGATTAGACCTAGCTACAACTCATTACCCCAATAGTAGGTGTTCTGCGCAACGAACCCAAAAAGTATGTGTTTTGCGCAAAAATAGCACCAATAGGTGGTGATTTGTACAATTTCCTCATGGATGCTTAGACCATCACCACCGGCACCCTCAAAGTCCAATCGGATGCATGACACGAAAAACAGCCACACCGACACCCCAATTGTCCGGCCCGGCCCATATTATGTTTGGCACTCTCGAGAGGGCCTCCAAAGTTGGGGCCTGCTCGGGGTGCCGGACAGTGGTCGGACAAACCTTCCGACAGGCGGAGCCTATCCGTCATAGACACAGCCCGGCCAGTTGCGATTAATGGCGCTGCAGGAGGCCGTTCCGGCATTATGGTGTCCACTACGCCGGGAGGTTCCCCAGGCGAAGCGACGGGCGCAAAGTGACGGGATGGGCTAGCGCCTGTCCACGCGCAACGTTTACGGCGACGCACCGCCCCCTCGGCCATTCCCGTGTAGAAATTACACCTTCGCCGTGGCCCTCCCACGCGCTTCTTCTTCTTCTCCATTCTCCTCCCTCGCTGGCATAGCTCTCCTCCCACCGTCCCTTTGGACGGACGTGACACATGTACACGTGATGGATCCATATCTCTCCAGTGGCGGAGGTGATAATGTACACCATCCCGGTCCCAAACAAGATGAAGTTGATGAAAAAGCCGCAGAACAATTCGCTCTTCTCACCTGCACACATGTGGTATCCATCCATAGTTGATCAATCGCACCATCAGAACAGAAAAAAGACCAATCGATATAAAAATGGATTTATTAGCCGTCAATCGCGCCACTGTACATCACATGTTATTTCATCGGCTTTCAGACATGTCTGCTCTTGGTTTATAGAAACAAGAGAATGGCCTATGTGTTGAAATCATCCTTTCCACCAGCCTTGATCTTAATTTCAAACATGGTGTAGTTCAAAGTAACACTCAAGAAAATAAGACCCATCATATAAATAGTTTACCCAACATTACTCATTCGTTATCTCAATTTTTTTTGTTAGATATATATCGTCATTTTTGCTCAAAATTTTATTCATGCGATTATCTAGTGTGTATCGTCAGTCACTATCTGTGATGTTGGTGCATCTACGCCTATGTTCGACAAAAAGCAAAACCAAAAAAGAAGATGACAAACACACGGTATATATGGGAACTTTGTATCTTATTGATCATTGTATTGAATACAAAGTACATGTACATGCTCCCATAGGAGTTTGCCTATTTTGCCTTCTACAACTATGAAGGTCATTTGACTGAAGAGATTGCGTGTAGTCCGCAGATTCCCGACGCTTTTGCAAAGCATCCGGTAAATTATACCTGCAGGATCAAGCCTACAGAAAACCTCCGATTAAGCTGCGTCGTAGTCGTCGTCGTGTTATATGAACCATGAGAAGAAGAGGGACTTTGCTCCGCCGAAACATGATCACGAGATGATCTCGACGTGCGTAATTAAGAGTGAGATTGCATAGATGAAGAGGGTGGCTTTTGCCTCGTCGGTGCTCAGCCATATGGCCCGAACTTCATCAAATTGGACATGTTTATTTGTTGCTTTTGCCTCATCGGTGCCCAGCAACGGTGTGTCCATCTCATCAAAATTAAGACGTGTTGATACATAGTGATCGAGCCTCGTCGTCACATAGTGGTGATTCTGTCTAGCCTCGTCGGCACTAGACATAAGATGAATATAATAATTTTCACCATCGTCTCATAGAGATTAGGCCATGGATTTGAGCTAGACAATTGATAAAGCGTATCTTTGCTCTTTTTGGTAAACAAACTCCTTTGTAGGAAACAATATTGTACACCGCCGATATAGATGAGACAATCAAACGATAGACTTTGTGATGATTCTCGTATACTCCGCATGATCGACGTTGATAAGGCGGTCGTTGCCATGGTTATACTTCACATGGGGCAACTTTAATGAGACGGTTGCTACCACGGTTGTAGATTTTCACGTGGGCGACGTTGATGAGGCGGTCAGCACCACGATTGTAGATTTTCACGTGGGCGACGTTGATGAGGCGGTCAGCACCACGGTTGTAGATTTTCACATGGGCGACATTGATGAGGCGGTCAGCACCACGTTTGAAGATCGACACATGGGCGACGTTAATGAGGCGGTCGGCACCACGTTTGTGGATCGACACATGGGCGACGTTGATGAGGCGGTCGGCACCAAGTTTGTGGATCGACACATGGGCGACGTTGATGAGGCGGTCGGCACCACGTTTGAAGATCGACACATGGGTGACGTTGATGAGTCGGTCGGCACCATAATGGTAAAGATTGATGCATGGCCGACGTAGATGAAGCTGTCGCACCACAACGGTAAGAATTCACAGTGCCACGTTGAGGCTGATTCACGGTGCCACGTTGAGACTGTTCTTTCTCCATCACACAACGATCAATGATACGGTACAATCTTAACACATCTTACCATGAAGACCCGGCTCCGTGTTCCGGCGAGATGCGATCGGTGTTGTGCGCTGCTTTGTTGCTTTTGGGTGTACGTGAGTCCTCACGGCATTGGCCAGTTAGGAGATCGGCCTTATAGATGGTGCTCTGGTGGTATTGACAATCTCCGATGTATTTTCTGCCGTGTCTACCGCAGCCTGGCGGCCGTATGGGCGTGTGTGCCTGCCGCCTTCCGTGTCTCACTCGCTTAACCCACGAGTAAGCAATCCAAAGGCACTCACGCAGGGTAGCAAGTTTAGGAGCTATCATTACTAGGTGTAAGTTGTCTATGATCTTGTTAGCCAGCATCTTCACCAAGTCGTCCATAACCGCGGACACGGCTTTTCGAAAAGATTTAACCCTGCAGGGGTGCACTATTGTTAACCACACGCATCAAATTGCCATGGAGCGTTTGACACAACCTTTCACTTCTCTTCGATCAAGTCCAGGGAACCACCTAGCTAGGATCTTACCCGCATCAAGAGTCTGGCCGAGGCTCCGACACAGACCCAACCGTTGTGTGACACAACCTTCCCAGGCCTCCTCTAGGGTAGCTACCCGGTTGGGCGGTGATGCATGTAAAATGCATACATGAACTTTGCATTATATTACTTATATTTCAATCATATTTGCATCATATAAGGGTTATATCATTGTTTTATATTGATTTTGGGAATATTTCATTGTTTCCCTATTTTTCTAGAATTAACCGTGCACGGGCAGAAAACCCTATTTTCTATATTTTGATGTTTCAGGGACCCAAACGACGTCCAAATGACCTAATAATTTACGAGCATCAGTTTTTGGAAGGAACAAAGCGTGGGAGCGAAGGAAGCGAACAAGCGGAGGCCCGAGGGCCAGAAGAGGGTGGCCCACGCGGCCAAGGAATCTGGCCGCGTGGGACCCACCATCTGGGCCCTCGTGGCTCCGTTGCCGTCGATCTTTTTTACCGAGCCTCCGTCTTGACCTAAAAACGACTATAAAATAGTCCCCGAAGCCCTTCGGAAAGGAGCGCCGCAGAAACACAGAAACCACGAAACAGAGACCTGGAGTTGCAGATTGGAGGGGGAAAACTCCGGCGGGGCGCTGCCGGCGTGGTCTCCATCTTCTCCAACGACTTCTCCACCGTCTCCATGATGAAGAGGGAGTAGTCCACCCCTGGACTATGGGTTTGTGGAAGTAACTTATGTATCTCTCCTCTCTTGAGCTTCACTAATTAGTACCGTATGAGCTGCTGAACATGATTACGGTCATCTATGTAATACCTTTGTGGTGGATCTTTTTATGAGTTAATATATGTTTGAGATTGCAATAGTTTTGTTTCAGTTATGAAAGTAGATGCATATTATGTACCCCGTTCTTGTTTACTTATTTTGATCAAGCATGTGTATGAGAGCGTGTGAGGGGGAACGTGTGCATTAGTTGGAGTAACGGGGGGTGGCTAGTGCGGTGAACGTGAGAGAAAGTTCCGCGATCCACTTGGGTTTTTACCTTACTTTGTTGCCTCACTAGGGATAAAGAAAAATACCTTGCTACCGGAGATGTGGGTGTGACCATTGCCACTACTCCATGACTAGATCTAGCATGTTCTTATTTTAACTTCATGTCATGATACTTAATGCTATGCTCTGATTTATCTTAATTACTAAGGTGTTATGATTTAGTTCGCATCTTGGTGGATTATAAGAGAGATTAATAAACAAAAGATCTCTATGTTAGGACGTGATGCCCATATAATTAGTAACTTGTCATGAAACCTTTTTGTTGCAATCTCATATGTCAATTCTAGTGTTCCATTGTCTACCACTTTATTAAAGAGAGAGTGCATTTGTGAAACCATGAACCCCGGTCCATTTTTAATCATAAGAAACACCTTTTCAACAACTTTTATCCACTTTACATTTTCTGCAATTTAAAAATTCGAAAATACCAAAACACTTTTACATCTTGCATTCACAATACAAAACCCAAAAATATCATCCATCATTGTTTCCACCATCCTTGCATATTTATTTATCATCATTGCATATTTATTTACTGTTTTGCATTCATTTTATTTTGATATCATTCTCACACCTTGTGCTTGACAACCACTTGGTGAGGTTGAGGGCCAAAACAATTTACTTTGTTTTGTAGGTTTTCAAGAGAAGGATAAGAAGATAAATCTTTCACTACTGATTCCCCGAGAGTTCGATATTAAACCCTCGAGTCACCCCTCATGGGGAAAACCGTCTTTCCTATACTACACACTCTGCACTTGGAGTCTCAACCTAACCCATATTCTTTTGATGCAGCTAACTACGTCAAGGGCCATCAGGCGGTGCCCACAAACCTATATAAAAGTACGCACATCGGTTAAGTACCATCAACATCATCAACATCATCTTCACCTGCATAAAAGGGGATGTGCGTACGCCAAATAGAAAGCCCGAAGTACTTGCGGCGCCCTGGACAAGGCTTCGGATCGGGTCACGGGTCACGGGGAGTCCCATTAAGGTCCCACATGTGGGTACCGCGCTCAGTCTTGGATCCGAGGACAAGAACTCAGGTCCTAAGGTGACACTAGCAGAACAAAACACCAACACTGGCCTTCCACCGGTGCCTTAACATTAAGACAACAAACGTCCCACAACAGATAAACAGGTAGCCACTTACCAGGGCTTTAACGATACTAGTAATAACAAGAAGATAAAAGTAACAACCTAAGCATGCGCTACGACTCGCAAGGCCAACAAGGTAAACAAACAACAGGGTGATAGGATGTGGAGGTGGGGCTATATCATGGCAGCAGGGTAAACATGGATAGGATCGCATAAGCATCGTAACATAAGGGTAGAAGAGATCAACAACAAGGATGAAAGACAATGCATTGGGAACAAGAGAACAATGCTTGCCTGAGAACACGGTAGAGGAAGCAGAACTTGTCGTTGCTCACACCATCTCAACGTCTTATCCGCGAAGAGGCAACAAACACTGGAAAGCGCAAAACATGCATCTTACAACTACGACAAAAGATCCAGCATGTTCAGAAGATGATGAGTGACAGGGCAAGATGCAAGACAAGATGTAATTTAAGCAAATTAAGCGGAACAGAGATTCCGAAAATTAATATTAAGGTTCAAGTTATTTATCTAGCCACCAATTAAATGTTGATTAACATGTGCGACAAGGCATGGGTGAGCTACACAAATTAAATGGAATAGGGCAAATTAATTAAATACCCCACACATTCCATATTTAATTATGTATTAGGTGATAATGCAAAAGACCACTAAGCAACAAGTTAGATGATGCACACAAGAGTATGGATGACATATTAATATTACTTGCATTTTTCTGATCAAAATAGATATATAATTTGCATCATTTGCATTTATAAAATAAAAGATATAAGCATTTTGAAATAGAGGGATGTTTCTGCAAGAGACATGGACCTGTGCGTGAAGAACAGAAAGATTTGAGGGCTCCGGATACAAAACAGAAAAGGTCATGGGCCTGGGTGCAAAGAACCAGATACAGATTTGGGAGATTTGTCACCGGGGCGCACCAGAGAGGCTGACCAGCGGGCCCCGGATGTCAGCTCGGAAAAATGGAGCAAAAGGCTGGGGATTTGGCCTCCCCACCATTCGAACTCGGGATCTCATCAGGGGTGGATCGAGTGCACATCCACTGGGCTAGTGCGGTGCTTATGATAGGATACAGGAGCGACCCAAAAAGAAAAGAACAGGAGACGCTAACTGAATTTTTTACACGGAAAGCTGCAGGCTTGAGACTTCAGAGGTAGCGCGTCGGCGACAAACGAGGCCAACGGCGACCAGAATCTGGCGGCGCACGATGCAAGCGGGGAGAGGGGCGGAGATGGGTGCGGACATGCGCGTGTTGGAGAGAGAAGGGAGGTGCAGGGAGGGCGATCGGAAGCCCAAAGGCAGCAGCTTGCATCCATGGAGTCCATGGCGACCGGAAGAGAGCACAAGCTCGCATCGGCCACGGGAAGAGTTGGAGATGGGAGACAGAGGGAAAAGGGGAGAGGTCAGATGCGGTGCTCACCTAGGACACCCGCGCGTGCCTCGAGCCGAAGAAGAGGTGCGGGCGAAGCCATGTCCGTAGGCGAGGAAGACATGCGCAACAACTCCGGCGTGGAGGACGGCGACCTTGTCGATGCTCCGGGACAGCTCCGGCTCCGGTTCTTCTGCGCGGATGACGAGGGCGGCGCAGCGTTTCCATTCCCGCGCTGAGGAGATCCTGACGGTGATCATGGCGATGGCTCGGTGTAGCTCCAAGTTTCAGCCATGGAGGCTCCATTCGGTGGGGAGGTGGAAGAAGAGAAGGGAGGGAGGGAGAAGGAGAAGGGCTGGTGGCGGCGGCTGGAGAGGAGAGGCGCTAGGGCAAGCAGGAGGGGAGTGGTGGTGGTTTTGAGGAGGGGAGCAAGGAGCAGCGGCCATAAAATCAATCGGCCTCTACGTGGCTACTGTGGATGTCCTGCCGTACATGTTGAAGACGAGGAACAATGGATCGAAGGGTGTACATGGGCCAGATGGTGCTCTCCTGGCCCATACAAGAATTTCAGAATTTTCTCCAATTCCAGGGAATAAAAAAGAGAGAGGTAAAAGGAGATAGAAAAGAGGGAAAAGAATTAGAAAAGAGAGGAAGAAAAGAAGGCAAGGTTTTACAAAATAATTTACAAAACATTAATTTTGATTCGAAATAGTTTTTGCAATTATGCCCAAATATTATTTTGGTATTAATAAAATAGAAAGAGAGGGAGAATGATTTATTATTTTTAAGATAAAATAGGGCTTGCAAAAATAATATTTTTAGTTCTTTAGCAAAACATGCAAGGTGCTAACAAGATGCATGATGAAATGATGATGCAAAAAAAATAAAAACAAACAAATCTAATTGGGAAAAAAAATCCCGGGGCGTTACAGACGACACCACTAACAAGGGATCGCGCCCCCGCGATCCACCCCAAGACAACAGGAAGAGAGAGATACACTATCGGGTCTTCGTGGTCCACACTGATCTTCTCGACACCACTAACAAGAGATGTTGCTCATCTCGTAGGCGACTTCCACGGATCGAACCTAATAGGTTAAAAGGCAAGAGATCGTCCTCCCACGTTGGATCCTATAACTTGGAAAGATGGATAAGAGAGGAGACTCCAAAACAAGTAAGATAAGAAGAGGAGTAGAATAGAGGTAAGGAATAAACAAGAATCCTATTGAGATATTTTCAAAAATAGTTTTAGCCAAAATAGTTTTTGACACTCTACAAACAACCACCGTTAGCGAGGCTATCCTACAGGCTTTGCGGACCCGCTGCTTCGATAACCATTTGTATCGAAACAACCTTGGGTTTCGAAACCTAGCTCTGATACCACTTTGTGACGCCCCAAAATCGGTACTATGCGGATTTAAGCGATCCCGCCAAAATCCACATAATAACGATCTTAAGACGCCCACCAGACATAACGTGCACGCCGAAACATGCACGTTATGTGGGTGGAATTGTGATAACATTACAAAAGTGCACGAAAGAATCCACATAATAACGGCAGAAAGAGAATATATATATACAAGATCGACTCAAACGAGTCAAGATACAACTGATACATTACAAAGATTCGAATCACAGCGAAAGCAAACTAGTGTCCGACTACGGACAAGATACAAGTTTGGACTAAGAGTCCTGAAGATAACCATGGCATCCATATCCCTGCCCAGGCCAAGCCGGAGGGATTCCCAAGCTAACGTCGTCAGACTTCCAACCTGTTGACTGTTCAGTGCAAAACAGCCCAAAAAGATTGAGTCGTGTAATGGAATTTACCTGGCAAGTAAAGCACACTTGGAACCAATACAAAGGCTCCCAAAATATAAAGGATTGGCGGACTGAAGCAGCAGCACTAAGCCATCTACAGAAGACACGCTACAACTTTCGTCTATAAGATAGGGATAAGAACGCGAGCAAGGAACCAGCTAGATACTAACATCAAACAATACCCAGCCGATTATCACTCACTCGCTTAACCCACGAGTAAGCAATCCAAAGGCACTCACGCAGCGCAGCAAGTTTAGGAGCTATCATTACTAGGTGTAAGTTGTCTATGATCTTGTTAGCCAACATCTTCACCAAGTCGTCCATAACCGCGGACACGGCTTTTCGAAAAGATTTAACCCTGCAGGGGTGCACTATTGCTAACCGCACGCATCAAATTGCCATGGAGCGTTTGACACAACCTTTCACTTCTCTTCGACCAAGTCCAGGGAACCACCTAGCTAGGATTTTACCCGTATCAAGAGTCCGGCCGAGGCTCCGACATAGACCCAACCGTTGTGTGACACAACCTTCCCAGGCCTCCTCTAGGGTAGCTACCCGGTTGGGCGGTGCCCACAAACCTATATAAAAGTACGCACATCGGTTAAGTACCATCAACATCATCAACATCGTCTTCACCTGCATAATAGGGGATGTGCGTACGCCAAATGGAAAGCCCGAACTACTTGCGGCGCCCTGGACAAGGCTTCGGATTGGGTCACGGGTCGCGGGGAGTCCCATTAAGGTCCCACATGTGGGTACCGCACTCAGTCTTGGATCCGAGGACAAGAACTCAGGTCCTAAGGCGACACTAGCAGAACAAAACACCAACACTGGCCTTCCACCGGTGCCTTAACATTAAGACAACAAACGTCCCACAACAGATAAACAGGTAGCCACTTACCAGGGCGTTAACGATACAAGTAATAACAAGAAGATAAAAGTAACAACCTAAGCATGCGCTACGACTCGCAATGCCAACAAGGTAAACAAAAAACTGGGTGATAGGATGTGGAGGTGGGGCTATATCATGGCAGCAGGGTAAACATGGATAGGATCGCATAAGCATCGTAACATAAGGGTAGAAGAGATCATACGCAAGGATGAAAGACAATGCATTGGGAACAAGAGAACAGTGCTTGCCTGAGAACACGGTAGAGGAAGCAGAACTTGTCGTTGCTCACACCATCTCAACGTCTTATCCGCGAAGAGGCAACAAACACTGGAAAGCGCAAAACATGCATCTTACAACTACGGCAAAAGATCCAGCATGTTCAGAAGATGATGAGTGACAGGGCAAGATGCAAGACAAGATGTAATTTAAGCAAATTATGCGGAACCGAGATTCCGAAAATTAATATTAAGGTTCAAGTTATTTATCTAGCCACCAATTAAATGTTGATTAACATGTGCGACAAGGCATGGGTGAGCTACACAAATTAAATGGAATAGGGCAAATTAATTAAATACCCCACACATTCCATATTTAATTATTTATTAGGTGATAGTCCAAAAGACCACCAAGTAACAAGTTAGATGATGCAAACAAGAGTATGGATGACCTATTAATATTACTTGCATTTTTCTGATCAAAATAGATATATAATTTGCATCATTTGCATTTATAAAATAAAAGATATAAGCATTTTGAAATAGAGGGATGTTTCTGCAAGAGACAGGGACCTGTGCGTGAAGAACAGAAAGATTTGAGGGCTCCGGATACAAAACAAAAAAGGCCAGGGGCCTGGGTGCAAAGAACCAGATACAGATCTGGGAGATTTGTCACCGGGGCGCACCAGAGAGGCTGACGAGCGGGCCCCAGATGTCAGCTCAGAAAAATGGAGCAAAAGGCTGGGGATTTGGCCTCCCCAGCATTCGAACTCGGGATCTCATCAGGGGTGGATCGAGTGCACAGCCACTAGGCTAGTGCCAGATACAGATCTGGGAGATTTGTCACCGGGGCGCACCAGAGAGGCTGACGAGCGGGCCCCGGATGTCAGCTCGGAAAAATGGAGCAAAAGGCTGGGGATTTGGCCTCGCCAGCATTCGAACTCGGGATCTCATCAGGGGTGGATCGAGTGCACAGCCACTGGGCTAGTGCGGTGCTTATGATAGGATACAGCAGCGAGCCAAAGTGAAAAGAACAGGAGACGCTAACTGAATTTTTTACACGGAAAGCTGCAGGCTTGAGACTTCAGAGGTAGCGCGTCGGTGACGAACGAGGCCGGCGGCGACCAGAATCTGGCGGCGCACGGTGCAAGCGGGGAGAGGGGCGGAGATGGGTGTGGACGTGCGCATGTTGGAGAGAGGAGGGAGGTGCAGGGAGGGCGATCGGAAGCCCAAAGGCAGAAGCTTGCATCCATGGAGTCCATGGCGACCGGAAGAGAGCACAAGCTCGCATCGGCCACGGGAAGAGTTGGAGATGGGAGACAGAGGGAAAAGGGGAGAGGTCAGATGTGGTGCTCACCTAGGACACCCGCGCGTGCCTCGAGCCGAAGAAGAGGTGCGGGCGAAGCCATGTCCGTAAGCGAGGAAGACGTGCGCAGCAACTCCGGCGTGGAGGACGGCGACCTTGTCGATCCTCCGGGACGACTCCGGCTCCGGTTCTTCTGCGCGGATGACGAGGGCGGCGCGGCGTTTCCATTCCCACGCTGTGGAGATCCTGACGGTGATCATGGCGATGGCTCGGTGTAGCTCCAAGTTTCTGCCATGGAGGCTCCATTCGGTGGGGAGGCGGAAGAAGAGACGAGAAGGAGGGAGAAGGGCTGGCGGTGGCGGCTGGAGAGGAGAGGCGCTAGGGCAAGCAGGAGGGGAGTGGTGGTGGTTTTGAGGAGGGGAGCAAGGAGAAGCGGCCGTCAAATCAATTGGCCTCTACGTGGCTACTGTGGATGTCTTGCCATACATATTGAAGACGAGGAACAATGGAAAGGGTGTACATGGGCCAGATGGTGCTCTCCTGGCCCATATAAGAATTTCAGAATTTTCTCCAATTCTAGGGAATAAAAATGAGAGAGGTAAAAGGCGATAGAAAAGAGGGAAAAGAATTAGAAAAGAGAGGAAGAAAAGAAGGCAAGGTTTTACAAAATAATTTACAAAACATTAATTTTGATTCGAAATAGTTTTTGCAATTATTTTCAAATATTATTTTGGGATTAATAAAATAGAAAGAGAGGGAGAATGATTTATTATTTGTAAGAAAAAATAGGGCTTGCAAAAATAATATTTTTAGTTCTTTAGTAAAACATGCAAGGTGCTAACAAGATGCATGATGACATGATGATGCAAAAAAAAAAACAAATCTAATTGGGAAAAAAATCCCGTGGCGTTACACACCGGCAAGTAAAATAGACGGTTCGTTCTGTCGCGATCCGGGGCAGCCCAGCACGAGCGGGGGTGCAGGGGCATCAGGCCCAAAGCCCACCGTCGACCAACGACGATGCGCTTGAATTCGGCCTCCTGGACTCGGCGAGGATGAAGGGCAGGACATCGTTGCCCTAGAGCTAGGAGCGGCGGCCGGATAAGCGTGCCGGCGAGCGGAAAGAAGCGGCGGTACACGTCTGTCCCGGCAAGGAGAGAGAGCGCAGAGGACAGGTCGGCTTGGCCGTAGAAGATTTGCACGGAGCTCCGTGACCGTGGAGGACGTGGGCGGCGCCGGTGCTGGCGACAACGCCACACGGATCCGCTCGAGCAAATGCAGTTTCGCCATGGACTTGATTTTGATGCTCGCTGGCTGGCTCGGTTGGATCAGTGGTTGATCTGATCTAGCTCCCGCCCACCAACCGCTCAATGACAGCTCGGGCAGGTTTGGCACTAATGAATGAAATGGAAGATCTCTGATGTGCCGCCGGCCGCAGCCAGGGAGCCGCCGGCTCGCCGTACAGGCACGTCCACACGGGCATGGGGCACGTGCCCACCGGAGGTCAAGCAGCCGAATTTTTTTTAAATAATATTTTTTTAAACAGAAATTCGGAATCTAGCGCGCGTTTTCCAGAAATTTGGAAAATAGCGCGGCGTCGGCAACGGCCGAACCGAAACCAAGGTTTCGGCACGGGCCAAACCGAAACCAGCCGGTTTCGGCACGGGCCAAACCGAAAGATCGCTGATCTGCATGCGCAGCTGCATCCACCTGCCTTTCGTGTAACGGCGGGGCCGACAGGCGTGTTTCGGCTCTGGCCGTGCCGAAAGTTGCATTTTACTTTTTTTTTGTTTTTCCCGACTGTTGGCCCATATATTCATATTTCCCGCCACCGCTAATGTTGCCATTATTTTCCCGCTCATATTTCCCGGCACCGCGCATATTTTGGTTTTCTCGAGTAAATTTGTTTCACGGTCAATTGTTCCCGCTTTTTTTCTCCCGCCATTTTCCTCCCGCCATTTTGTTCCCACCATTTTCCTCCCGCCCTTCTTCTCCCGCCATTTTTCTCCCGCCATTTTCCTCCCACCATTTTGTTCCCACCATTTTCCTCCCGCCCTTCTTCTCCCGCCATTTTTCTGCCGTGCCTAATTTTCCCGCCAAACTTGCTCCCGCCTTGTATTTTCCCGCCAGCCTTGCTCCCGCCTATTTCTCCCGCCAATTGGTCTGTGCTCATCCTATAAAAACCCCGGGAGGAGATGTCGAGTTGGTAAGCATAGTCCACTCACTCGAACATGTCGAGATACAATTCAGATGGTAGTTTCCCGACAGGAATGTCGGCACTCCTTTTGAAGTTTACGGCCGAGTTCAAGGTAGACAATAAGGAGATCCCATTCGAAGATATTGTTAGTCATCCACCTCATCTCCGTGAGCTATCAGCGAAGCTAGCTAGGCATGGGTGGCCATGAAGGAATTACAAGGAAATAGAAAAAGAACTCATGAGGCTGCATGCTAGGTGGCAGAAGAAGAAGCTAACATATCCCACTTAAGCATATATGTTGGATGCTTTTCGTACACCGATGTTATGGGTCGAGGAGAGCGAGGATGAAGATGATATCTTCATGCCCACTGAAGCGAGCAAGAGAGTTGCAGCAGCGGCGGCGGCGTCGAAGGGCAAGGGTGCAGCGTCGTCGAAACGCAAGGCTGAAGCATCGTCGAAGGGCAAGGGTGCGGCGTCGTCGAAGGGCAAGGGTGCAGCATCGTCGAAGGGGAAGAGTGACGCGGGAGGCTGTGTCGATGGTAGATGACTTTTCTTTTTCAATTTATGTTGTGTTGTCGCTACTACCAGTTTTCTTGCTGTCTGTGTAAGTTGCAATGTTTGTTTAATAATATGTCTCGTACAACTTATTTTCCTCTGATATGGCTCGTACATAGATAATAATATGTCTCATACATAGATAATATGTCTCATACAAATATAACTATGAATATGTCTCGTACATAGATAATATGTCTCATACAAACATAAATATGAATATGTCTCGTACATACATAATATGTCTCATACAAACATAAATATGAATATGTCTCACATAGAAATAGAAATACGGATAGTAGTACCTAGATAGAAATATGTCTCACGGATAGTAGTAGATAGTAGTATCACTCATCTCTGTGAGGACGTGTCCGCGGCTGTCTACGCGGTCGAGGCCAGAAGGTGACAAGCGTCTCGGAGCGCGGTGGTCACGCATCCCTCGGCCTCGCAACGGCTCCTCCTCCAGTGTCTGGGTTTCCTGCGTCGGAGCTTGTACTCCCAGGGTGTCTGAGCGTCGACGTCGGGCCTACCGATAGGGAACCTCTCCCAAGACCATAACTGCAACAGTAGTGGACAGCCAAGAAGCGAAGCGGAACGCTTATTCTTCGTGCATGCCGAACACATAGCTCGGTACGTGGCGGCTAAGACAGCTGACCCAAAACTCCGTGGCACTATGTCCTCAACGTGATGTGCCTCCGCAATCTCTCGCGCCATATTGATGAAGCGCGCACTAATAGTGTCGACGTGGGAGTCAATGAACATTACCTTGCCGAACAGCCATAGCAGGTATGCCTCCAGACATCTAGTAATCTGCGCTTCAGTCAACGCGGCATCCGGGTATCCTAGAACTCCAATCTGCATTGATCATACAAAACGAACTGAGTAAGTACAAGTTTGTTGATAATAAAAAATAAAACTCATAATTCTAACAGTCTTACCTGAAACTTGCTCAACCATGAAACCCGAGGACCGTGTCGCTGGTACTCTAAGAGCGGGTTTTCCGGATGTATCCCTGCGAAACGTGCCTGCATTTCGTCACGCCAATTATCTGGAGCCTGTAAAGGACCTACGACCGCGCCCGCCAGTGGGAGACCCAACAGATATGACACATCCTGAAGAGTCGGTGCCATCTCTCCGCACGGGAAGTGAAAAGTGTGGGTCTCGGGCCTCCATCGATCAACTAAGCAGCAGAGCAGTGACCTGTCTGGGTTGATGCGTCGAGATGCATCAACCTGCACATCAATATCTGGGGCCCCGAGCTGATCTGGTGGAATATGTTGCCACTCCCGCCGAGTCGCCTCAACTAGGCGGCTATAGGTAAGAGACCAGACCAAGATAAACTGCAACAAGTTTGTTGATAATTATTCGTCAGTGACCTATCATAAATTATTCGTCATATCGTACAACATAACGAAATAATCAATATATTCTCTTATACGTACCGATCAACCCAATCAGGGTGTATCATCCAGTTGTATGCTGGACCCCGCGTACGCAAGATCTTCGGTTTGTCACCACCCTCCCAAATCTTTGCACGATGTTTTCCATCGATCACCTCACTGAGCAACGCATGTGCAGCCATCTGTACAAATTAAAACATAAAAATTAAAAACATACAAATTAAAACACAGTTCGGGCACGTACAAATTAAAACATAAAAAAAACAAACATACAAATTAAAACATAGTTCAGACATGTACAAATTAAAACATAGTTCAGACATGTACAAATTAAAACATAGTTCGGACACATACAAATTAAACCATACAAATTCACGTACAAATTAAAACATAGTTCGGACACATACAAATTACACCATACAAATTCACGTACAAATTAAAACATAGTTCGGACACATACAAATTACAACATAGTTCGGACACATACAAATTAAACCATAGGGTTACACACATAGAAATTGGAATGTAGTGCTAGCCACGTTGGCCACGTCCTCGGTTTCCTCGACCACGCACAGGATCAGGAATGACTGCAGGATCAGGATCAGGTCCTAGGCCGTATTTGGGACAATACTTCTCTCTATGCCCAAAAAGATTGCAAAGTAAGCACTGTCTAGTACATCCACCAGCTTCAGACTCGTCCATATCATTCCGGATTCGACGCGAGTTCCGTCTTCCTCTGCCAGTTCTCATAAGAGCAGGATCCGGAATATATTCTCGTTCCATCTCATTCACCTTGTTGAAGTTGCCAACTACTCTAAATCCTGTCATCTCCCCGGTCCAAGTTTCAACCACAGCCTCTTTCATGTAATACGGAGAGACAAAACTGATTGGGTTCATCCCCAACTGGCCAGAAACAGCAAGGACATGAGAACATGGGAGGTGAAGCAGTCTCGGTTTGTTGCACGTGCACTCGCACGTTGGGGGTGCAGTAGCACTAATTATGACCTCATGGGTTTTCAGCTCACCCGCACCAAATCTTGAGGTTGGTAAGCGTACCTCGTACCTCGCTTCTTCATTACCAATACGAATCACCGTGTGCATCCGTGCCTTCTTTATCTTCTTGTCCATGTACTGTCTTATCTTGCGGCAATAAGGTGTGTTGGGGTAATACTCAATATGCTCGACGGCTTCACGACGTCTATCTCTGAAATACGTCAATGTTCCGTGCAAAATACCCTCCACCAGTGCTGTCAGTGGCAAACTCCTATTCCCTCTGAGTACAAAATTATACACCTCAGCTAGGTTGGTAGTCATGATGCCGTACCTTGCTCCATATTGGTCGTGCAACAGAGACCACTTCACGGGAGGCTCCTTCTCTATCCACTCTTCAAAATTTTGATTCGTTTTCCCTTCTTTCTCTTCGTACCAGGAGGGTCAATTCCAGGCAAGTCACACAACCCAACAGGCTCTGAATCTGTCGTATTTGCCGCAGTACCCTGTGTCGCATCACCCTGTGCCGAAGTACCCTGTGCCGCAGCAACCTGGGCCGCAGCTACCTGCGCCGCAGCAAGCTGTGTAGCTACCGCTTGTGCCTGCGCAGCTTTCCTTTCCTTCACTTGCTGCCCAGTGAATTCAGTCAGTCTTTCCCACAGAAACTGATACTTCCTCTCTTGATTCTGATTGCACAGTCTTTTAAACAGATTCATCAGCCTTTTACTCTTAAAGCATGAGTAAAAGTTAGCGCCGAGATGACGCATACACCAGCGGCTCTGCATGTCAGTCCATGGTGCTGGTTCATCCTCGGTGGGGTGCTGCAGTCGCTTTATAGCCTTAAGCATACCAGGATGCCTGTCGTGAAGGATGCACACATTTGGTCGAGTCTTCACAACTGCCTTTTTCAATTGCCTGAAGAACCATATCCAGCTCTCATAATTCTCACCCTCGACGAAGGCGAAGGCAATCGGGACGATCTGCCCATTGCCGTCCACACCTATTGCGGTCAGGATCTGCCCCTTGTACTTGCCTGTGAGAAACGTGCCGTCCACGCAGAGCACTGGACGACAATGGGTAAAAGCTTCGATGCAAATAGCGAATGAGAAGAACAGTCGGCCGAATACACCATATTGAGGAAATTCCGGGAACCGTTGTAATTCTACTAAAGCATATGTGCCAGGATTCCTCTCCTTCAATGTGCTAACAAGACGAATAACATTATCATAAGAGTCATAGAAAGACCCAAACCTCTCCTCTAGAGCCTTCTGCTTAGCTCTCCAGGCCTTTCCGTACTTAATGGTGGTTTTCCATCTTGCGTGAACTGTATCTATGATGTGCTTTGCTACCATGTCTTTCTTGTTCACTATCTCACTGAACAAGAGACGTGCAATGAGAGTTGACGTTAGGTTTGGGTGATCTGTCAGCAAACTATTAATTTCACATGTGTGTGGCACGACGTCTGTCACCACCCACACCACGTCATACTTCGGCAAGTGACCATGCACCCGTGACGGACAACCAATGTCAACACAGCTCATTGTCAAATATTGCCTATTTGACACGTCAGTGCGGAAAACCCTTTGCGTGGACAATGCCCACTGAATCACGGCTTCCCTTAACTGTTGCTTCGTGCTGTACTGAGCCCCGATTTGAATGTTATTCATGTGGTACTCCCAGGACGATTCATGGACATCAGGCACGGCCGTGATGGCAGAGTTGTCCTGATTCCAGTAACTGGGAATAGGCACATCTTCATCATTGTTTTCATCAGAATCATCAGAATCAATATCTTCTGCGACGCCATCCTCCTCGTCTTCCACCAATATCTCAGCCTGTACTGTACCTTCGTGCTCATCCGCATCAGCCTCCCCAATTTGGGCAGGTCCTGCTGACAGTGCTGGTTCATAATGAAGAGGAATTTCTGACAGTGATGGTACATAGCCAACAGGAATTTGAGCATGTCCTGCTGACGGTGATGGTTCATAGCCAACAGGAATTTGAGCATGTCCTGCAGACGGTGATGGTTCATAATGACCAGGCATTTGGGCACAATGCGAACTAGTTGCTTCACTAGTCTCTCCAGTCTGAACAGCACCGCCACCTATTTCAAAATTATTCTGCTTCAGAACAAACGACACTAGGACTTCTGGTTTTGTCCCTCGGCGTTTGCATGATGCTAGCCAAGAAACCCACTGATTTGTCCGATCAAGCGGCAACAACTCCCAGCGAATATTTGACCGGGATTTGGTCCATACCGACTGAATCCTAACAGTCCAGTAATTAGGATCATACCCAAAATTCACCGTAAAATACCACTGGACACCGCTGATTTTCACTTTCTCTGGCTCTGTCAACTGAATCTCCACATTTTCAAATTCACTAAGATCAACCCCTGACTCAGATGCACGGACTGTACCGGCACCGTAGTGCACAACAACATCGACCACTTCCATTACCTAAACAAATTTATTCCATCATTAAATACTCCACAGCGGAAATATCTAAATATTACGACCGCCGAAAATAAATATGACGACCCCCGGTAAAATAAAGACTACTCAAAATATACAATACATCTAACCGACAACATACACTAATCCTGACACATCCACCGGCAAACTATATTAACATCTAACCGACAACATATACTAATATGACCACCTAAAATATGCCGACCAACTAAAATATTACGACCACCTAAAATATGACCACTAACTAAAATATATCTACACTAATCCACACATATGTCATGCATCCACCCTTAAATTATATTAACACTTAACCTAAAAAATCTAGAGATTAGGGTTTACCCTTGACGCGTGCGTAGCTCCCGCCGCCGGCTTCAATCTAGCACCACCACCGCCGCACCACGCCTCTAGCTTCCCCAACACCGGCACACACCACCACTATCCACCATTGTTGACCACCATTGCTTCACCTCCACTCCCCCAAACGCCTCCACGAACAACTATCCCATCAATAGATCGGGGATGCCCCAACCCTCCTCTACTCTATTTCTTCAATATGTGGGTTTGTGGGGATTTTTTGGGGTAAGAATCGGTGGTGTTTTGACTGGAAACTGAAGAACAGAGAGAAAGAGGAGAAGGCTCGAGCGAGGAAGAAGGAAGAAGGCCAAGGCCGAGCCGGGCGTGCTTATCACCGAGGTTTCGGTGTCGCCGGGGCCGAAACCTGGCTTTCGGTCGCGCCCGTGCCGAAATAGGCCAAAGCAGGTGGGCCTCGCCTGCCGCGCCATGCAGGACACAACTTTTGGCATTGCCCGCGCCGACAGGCCGGTTTCGGTCTTGCCAGCGCCGAAACATCACCCTATCGGCACGCACCGTACCGACGCCGCGCTAGTTTTCGAATTTTTCCAGATCGCGTGCTATTTTCCGAATTTCTGTTTAAAAAAATATTATTTTAAAAAAAATTCTCAAGCAGCCGATGCAGCAACCGGCTACTGAATCAGCCCGTATCTTCCCCAATTTCTGTATTTTTTTCCTTCTTCCCAAATTCTTAATTAGCAATTCGTCAATTTAAAATCTTGGGCTGGATTGTTGACTGAACTTTGTTTACAATTTTACAAATTGCAATAGACATGGGGAAGGCCGCAAATAGAAGGATTGATTTTGTCTTCAAAAGAAAAAATAGATAAAGTAACGGATTGAGTTCTTGCAGCGAGTGGATGGAGCTCTCAATTTTTCTTTCATATAGCTGGCCCGCCCATTATTTCTTTTCAAGCTCCGCGACTGTGCTAGCCTGCTTTGAATGCTTTGCTTTCAAAGCATCTTCTTACAAGACTGACGACTTAATCAGTTCGTTTTCCCTGCAAGCACTAGAAATCCAACATGATTGGAATGATTTTCATCATCTTCAGGGCATAGTGTCGTGGGATGCTTAAATGTACTCCTATGTCTAGCGTTGGCTCATCTCTTCTCAGCACCAATACTACTACCTCTATGAGGCGCACATGTTTTAGATTTTTGTTTAACCAAGAAGTAGTATGAGTAGATGGAGATCATTTGACAAATAATTTATATTATTTTAAAAGAATTTTCAAAAGGGTTCTAACAATATCAATTTTGTTCAAAATTATTGATTACTATTGCTTTTTTTTGTCAAACTTTGTCTCGAAAAATATGTGCGCCTTATAAATGCGAATGGAGAGAGCACCACACAGACAATGATGTCTAGCTCGACGTGATTGGTTCTTAAATTTTTTGTTGGGGGAGCACGTGCTTAAGGCTGACTATGTTTTCTAACCCGGGCAAGGTTTGAACCATGCTTACTCTATTAATGCTTATTGTGTTATTAGCTTGTAGTTTTTTCTCCCGTTGCAACGCACAGGCACATTTCCTAGTCTCTCTAAAACGATTTAGTGGTGCTTCTCCCAACCATGTACCATGCCACAATTTGACCGTTGTTCCACTGGCCGGTCAGCACCGGAAGCAAAATAATGTGACCTTTATCAGCTGAGCTTTCCATGAATGTCTTATTAGCCAAAAATTTCTTGCGGCCAAGACTGTATATCCTGCCCCTTCACTGTCTCCCGAATCCATTCCACGGGCGAGAGCTCACCATTTCTGACCATATCCAGCTGATTAAACCAGCAAGCATCATCTCGCTCTGTGTTGTGGCCACGGCGAGGTGATGGCGATGGAGGCCTCTGCATCTGCGTGCCAGCACGGCGTCCGCATCGTGTCTCGGCGCATGGTGCGACCGGCAAGCGACGGGGAGACGACGACGAAACCAAAGTCGACTGAGACGGTGCACCTCACGCCGTGGGACCTGCAGATGCTCACCGTCGACTACATCCAGATGGGCGTCCTCCTGCCCCGGCCACCGACGCCGACAACGGCAGAGCACATGGTCGACCACCTCGCGCAGTCCTTGGCACGCGCACTGGCACGCTTCTACCCCTACGCCGGCCGCCTCGCCGCCGAGGAACACACCGGAGACAGCGGCAAAGGCGTCACCGTTTCGCTGCAATGCACTGGGGAAGGCGCCGAGTTTGTCCACGCCGTAGCGGCAGACACAACCGTCGCCGACGTCGCTGGCTCGCTGCGTATCCCTCGCGTGGTCTGGTCCTTCTTCCCTCTCAACGGGCTGGTCGGCGCCGACGCCGCCGTGACCAGCGGCTCCCACGTCCCAGTCCTCGCCGCGCAGGTCACCGAGCTCGCCGACGGCGTGTTCGTGGCCATGTCGCTCAACCATGGCGTCGCGGACGGGACTGCGTTCTGGCACCTGTTCAATACGTGGTCCGAGATCAGCCGCCGGAACGGTGGCTGCGAGGCGATCACCACGCCGGAGCCTGTGCTCGAGCGGTGGTTCCCGGACGCCTGCCCGGTCCCCGTGCCGCTTCCATTCCCGACGCTCGATCACGCCGTGCGGCGGTTCGATGGCCCACCCGTGGAGGAAAGCTTCTTCGCATTCTCCGCGGAGAGCATCAGGAGCCTCAAGGCGAGGGCGAACGCCGAGCTATCCGGCACGGCGGCGACCGCCACCATTTCCTCGCTGCAGTCCCTGCTCGCGCACCTGTGGATCGCCGTGACCCGCGCCCGGCGCCTCCGGCCGTATCAGGAGACCTCCTACACGCTGGCGGTCAGTTGCCGGGGTCGGGTGAAGCGCGTGCCCCAGTTATATTCCGGCAACTCCATGGTGCGGTGCGCGACGGCGAAGGTGGCTGCCGGCGAGATCCTGCGCGGTGGTCTGGGTTCGACGGCGTGGCAGCTGAACCGCGCGGTGGCGTCGTGCAACGAGGCGGTCCTGGTGGGATCCACGGAGGCATGGCACGTGGAGCCACGGTTCGCGTACCTGGTCGGGTGGTGGCACCCGGCGCTCGTGGTGACGGGCAACTCGCCGCGGTTCGACGTGTTCGGTAACGACTTTGGGTGGGGGAGGCCGGTGGCGGTGCGGAGCGGCGGCGGGAACAAGGTTGACGGGAGGGCCACCGTGTACGAGGGATGCGGAGGTGGCATCGGGATGGAGCTCTGCCTGGCTCCGGAGGCTCTCGCAAGGCTTATCGCCGATGACGAGTTCATGGCCGTTGTGAACCAAGGCCAATAGTGCGCGTGAAATTATGAGCACACAACTGTAACAAATAGAGGAGCATGCACCGGTAGTTTCAAAAAAAAAAAAAAAACCCTCAGAATTCTCATGTGTGTCCACCACCAGCAAACTTTACCAAACCTCAGCAATCAAATTCAAAACTTCCTTACTATGCGGCACCACGACCGCGCACAGTTAATCTTTTTCCTTGAATCAAGAATCGTCTGATTTCCATCTTTGCTGTTTACCACTAAAAAAAGACCTCGTATTGCTAATTTTATTTTTCATTGGCCTCCTTAGCGAGAATACCAGATATTCGGTACCAGCAAGGGTTGCCGGGTGCACCACTGCGACCCTAACCATTGGGCTACTGCCCAGTTCTCTACTGTTTACCAGTACAGTACTATATTCATCATCTCTTTGTTTTCAGAACTTTCATCATCTCTTTGTTTTCAGAACTTTGAACAGAGCATTTCAGATGTTTACATTCAACGAGCCATGTCGTGTTATCCTTCAGTGTACACATCGAGCAGCAGCTGGGATACGATTTACTCCTACTTGCTTCTGAGATACTTTACTCGGGTTAAGTGTTGTGGCAGCATGGCAATTGGCCGTATCGCAGGATATCTGATGCTTGCAAAGCAAAAAACAAAAAAAATCGACCAAGAGTAACGTACACTGACACCAGGCAACAGGCTCTTGTATGTAAATCATGGAACTTACAACGAAATAGCATCTGAGCAAAACACAAGGAAATATGATGGCCCCAAGATTTGTAGGCGAAGACGTATTCTTATTTGTAAAAAAATATTTCGAAAGTCAACAGGGAAATAAGAATCAATTGAATTAAAAAAATGACCAGTTACATCCCGGTAAAGGCTTTTATTCTGGCATGCACACGCCTTGGAAATTAAATACACTCATTCTCGGTTAGTCTACATTCGACAGGCAGTCCCAAAAATTGTCAAATATGTCATGATCCTCGTACAAAACTGCAAATCGCTATTGAGCATTCTCCTGGGAGCCTGCAGAGCTTCTTACTGGATTGAAATAGGGATGAGCCTGCACAAAGCAAAACGGCGGTACATTTTTAAGTGTAAAACAATGTGGAAATTATATGTAGCATTGATCACACACAAATGTTTCTTGGATGTACGGGTGAATACCATGGCTTCTTTTGCTGTGGGCCTTTCCTGGTGATCATAACGAAGCAGCTTGTCTAGAAAATCGATAGCCTATAAAAGTAAAAATATGTCAATATTACATCAACTGAGTAGTGGAGCAGGTTGATTAAAGGCAACTGTGAGTCACCTCAGGGCTCACTAAGTGTCTGTTCCCTGAGTCAACAAACTTCACCCATGGTTTCTTTCTGTGTCTGCAACCAAAAATATATAGTTAGATGATGCTAAATGTAAACTGCTCTTCTGAATATAATTGTCCCCAAAGTAATATGTGACCTTCCAACAAGCCTTTCAAGTTGTGGGTCAAGTTGAAGACCATATTTTCGAGGTAGTTATGGAAATCATCTGTCCCAAGAACCTACAGCAGCACCATGTAGTGCATACATTAGCCATATACTCATATCAAACAGTATCAAGTTATATAGGTAGTCGTTTCATTCAGAAAAAAGAAGACTGCGAAAGAATTGATTCTTTGGATCAACAAAAGCAATCATCATAATTCCTGCTGTTAGGCTATTCTATGGAAAAGGATTTATCAAATATTCTGAAAAATCATTTCTTGTGTGGCAATGGAACAAGACAAGACTGCTCCAACCAAAACGGCTTAAAAAAAATCAAACAGGTAACTATTGCAGAACTAATACAGCATATATGGTAGCTAGTCATAATGAGCTTAAGGGCATACAAGCAAATGCTGCACAAATTATAGAGAATTCCATATTCTGAAAGAGCATATAGACATGCATAAACAATGCTAAACAGGCTTCCTGAAATTCGGCAGTAGAATATACTGCAACGATTAGGGCAATTTCTTTAGAGACATATCTTATTGACTCACAAATTTTTATCAGAATTTTTCACAACTTTTTTCAGAGCATATAGATACAGATCTCATATAGGGCCAGTCAGATTACTAGAACTGGAGATAGACGTTTTAAGAAGCTCTGAACATACCTTGGCTATTTTGGCTAATTGCTGGTAGTTATCTTGACCGTGAAAGAAAGGGTCCACACGGAATATCTGTTATATCAAAAACGCATATCAATTAAAGTATGTTAATACCTAATAGAGATGATTCGCTGATCATAGACTTGCCACTTACCATCGCAGCAAACATGCAACCAAGGCTCCACAAGTCTAATGAGTAATCATAGTCTAACAAATCCACAAGTAACTCAGGGCCCTTATAGCACCTGTCAACAGCACATGACGACGTAAACCACCGACAAAGAGAAGAAAAATACTCGAGAATCAACCAGCCAAAGCAACTAGACAATGATGAAACTGTTAAGGAACATTGGGAACAATTACTAAGATCTTTATGTGTGTGAATGATATCATAGTGACATGACCTACTGTGAACTTCAGCCCCTACACGACTCTTTCCACCAAGTCAGATATGTGAACAAACACAATAAGTCCAGAAATATTCAACATAAAGGAGCTCTAAATTCAGTCCCATTTCAGAAGTGTCGAAGTTATATTACACAGGTAGGACCCTAGGAGGTCCACAAGTGTTAACAGTATTCAAACTTGCATGCATAAGTGGACTTAAAATACCCTTATTAAGAGGCTGAATAAGTCCAAGAACATCGAACTCCCAGAGCTAACGGAACTAACCTTGAAGCAACCCTAACATTATATTCCATCCTGGGATGATAGAACTCCGCAAGACCCCAATCAATAAGACGAAGCTGGCGTTTCTCATGATCAATCATGATATTGTGGGGTTTGACATCTCGATGCATGATCCCCCGTGAGTGACAAAAATCTAGTGCCTACACAAATACATGGAAAAGTTAAAGACCATCAACTGAACGTACTCTGAAGGACAGGAAACTTGTAACAAATGTAGATGCTTGCTCAGTATGTTGCATCCAGTGATTTTCATTGGATATTGCAAGCCTCAGCAAACAGATTTGTTTGGCAACCACCAATAACCTATGATATATGTTTATCAAAATTCATTACAATTCGCAAGTGATGGCTCCATTAAGATATGTTATTCAAACTGATATGATTAGTATGGAGATAACTTTAGAGTTTATCGCCCAAACAGATGTGCTGATCGACTGGTACCATTCAGGCAATGATCATCTTCCCCACTTCGTCAAAATGGTAATCTTCCATATTGACGCAATTCAACTTTATTAAACCAGTGATATTCTACAAACCCAAACAAAAGTGAAGGAAAGAAACCAAGATATGCTATCAACTCTTATTCAGTGTAGAAAGAGATGTAGGCATACTAACTACTTTCACGGTTCAGATTCTTGCCTTCAATAATTCAAAAATATAGAATCTGATATCATAATCCGATAATGTGGGGTAAAGCACTCTGAAGTCGGTATTGTTGACATATTCAAAGATTAGACTGGGTGTCTTTGAATCGTCATCTCGGACAACATCGAGTAGCTTTATAATGTTTGGTCCTCCATATAAGTTTTGAAGTATCTTTATTTCCCTCTTTATCTGCATCATAAAAAATAATTCAGTAAAGGTTAGGGTTGCTAATACGACACACCAGATACATTACAAGATGCAATGACAATACTTTGCACTGAAGCAAATAGATAACCAAAAACACCGGCATAAAGTGCGCAACATTGAAGTGTACGTGGTCCTAAAGTTCACAGGAGACATATGCGAGCACATTCTCAGCCAGTAAGACAGTAAACCTAGAATAACTAAGTAATTAGCAATCACTATCTGCAAAGTTAGATACAAGGGAGGAAGCTTCTATATGAGAGTAAACCATGGCTGCATCAGAGCATGGTCATCCAATATTAGCAGTTCCACGGACACATAGCATCCACCAAATTCAAATATTTTTCTTTAATACCCAAGCATGGGAGTTAACCACATCTAAAATTACAACTGACATTAATCAAACTTTTACAAGGGCCTAAAATAGAGGGACATAGTTAAAAGGACGGTTAGCAAAGAAAGAAGAGAAAATCTATTTTAAAAAAGGCATCCGTCTTTTCAGAATTCAAATATTAATGTTTCCCCTCTTTTGACGGTGCTCAAAGTAAGAACCCAAGCAAAAAAAACTTAGCATGCTGACTGACGCCGAATGTTGTGGTTGTTGTCAGTTGTCACCCATCCTCATCTAGCCGACACACATAATAGCTCGCTGGCCACGAATCCACGAAGCGCGTGCACAAAGGACCACGAGAGCGGTTTGTGCAGGTTTTTTTCTGGGGAAAGGAATAAGAAACTAACAAGGAGGAGGAGGTCATGCGTAGGGGGGCGGTCTCACCTACAAAGAACCGTTCACCAAAAACCAGATGTGAGACTGGGAGGGGAAGGGAGGGAAGATGGGGAGGTTGCTACTGTGGAGCATCCCTTTACTGCCGGTGGAGGAAGCAGTGCATGGGGACTCTCAGAACTTCGCACCTGTAGTTTCTCACTGTTTCAATTGCGTGTGCTTTCACATGCGTACAAGTTCAGAACAAATAAATCAAGCCGTTGCTGGCAAACGAGTAGGCTTTTCTCAACCCGAGGGTAAGGAAATCCCTGTCTCATGTCAAATTGTTCACAACACACGACAACTCAATAGTTTCATGGAGCCACATTGTCACACACTCCCACAAGCTCCTGAGTATTACCAAATCGCATTATCGACCAAGGCTAAGATTAACTATCCATGCGAAGTTAAATTGGCACTATATGGCACTCCGGGGATCTTCATACTGAACATTCCAGCAACAGCATATTAACCAGAACAGTATAAGCAAAAAAAAAAGACAGAAACTAAGCATTGCAAACATGGAGACGATGTACCTTCTTCTTCCTGACGGGCTTGAGGATCTTGATGACGCACCTCTCCTGGCTGCCGGCCCGGATGCCCTCGAACACCTCGCTGTACTTCCCCTTGCCCACCTTCCGCAGCACCTCGTACCCATCCTGCTCCCTGCACGCAGGCACGCACAGGAGCAGCGACGTCAGAGCGCAAACCCTAGAGCTAGCAGCAAATCTGGAGTCTCATGTAGCTCCATCCGTGTTCCCTACCCCCACTGGATGTCGAGCGCCTCGTAGTCCCAGTACTCCTTGGGCCGCTGGGAGTTGACGTCGGAGTAGACGCGCGCAACGGAGGTGGCGCCCCCGGGGTGCCGCTTGGCGCGGGCGATGGGCGGCATGGGGCGCGGCGCCTCGGCAGCGGCGGCGGCGGCGTAGACGGTGGGGTAGTGGCGGCGGCGGTGGTGGTGGCTGTGGGAGTGGTGGCGCGGGGCCGCGGTGGAGAGGAGGCAGAGCAGGAGCCGGTGGGGCGTGGCGGCGGCGGCGGAGTGGGGGAGGAGGCGGCTGCGCAGGGCGCACCAGGCCATGTAGTAGTGCACGAGAGGATAGATTGCTCACGCTGCGGCGCACGAGGGAGCTGAGCAGAGCTCGGACAGGGAGAGGACTCTGCGGAACATCCGTCTCGGCCCGCCCGGCCCGCGAGGCCCATGAAACGCAGGTGGGCTGCTCGGCCCGGCACGAGTGGTTCTCCATTGCCCGGAGCTGGAGCAACTCGCCTCCCACCCGCTACACGCCGCCGGCTTCCCCCCCATCCGACTCCCGGAAGAGGCTGGCGAAAAAACAAACACAGTGAAGTAGTGCCGCCGGCGAGCGCGCGCGCTGCCATGGACGCCGGTTGGGGAGCTTAGCGGGAATCTCAGCGGCTCGGCGACCCGAGCGCAGGTCAAACCATATGCCCTTGTTGCTTAAACTTTGAAATGCACGTGACCTGTGTTCCTTTAATCAGCATTGTAGCTTACAAAAGCTGTCACTCTTCGATTCCATGTTTGTTGTTAGTAATTAGTATGGTTCCTGTCCCTGTTTCTCTGCAGATATGAACTGATAAACCATCTTTTGTTGGTCATTGCAGTCCATTTGGTTAGGCATATAATCACACCTACTGTTCTGTACTGGTTTTCATCTAAAAAAACTGTTCTGTACTTGCTGCAGATGGAGCAGAACCTAGATCCTGGTCCTGTTGATAAATCAGTTCTTGTGGAGCAGGAGCTTCACAAATCTGAACAATATCTGTTGGGAAGGTAACAGTTTACAGGCTTTCCTCAAGCTATATAATCACAGCTGCTGACCTCTTTTTGTTGTTGTTGCCACTTCGCCTGAAAAATGCAGGTGTACAAGCCTATTAGATTTATCGAACATGGCACAAGACTTAACCAATGGGAGGTGAAACATGAGGGGATGCTTGCGATGTTGCGGCGAGCTGGATTTTACCACCTGTCTTTCTTGAAGAGGGTTCAGTTAGACCATGCTTTGTTAAATGCTTTGGTCGAAAGGTGGCGGCGTGAAACACAGACCTTCCACTTGCGGTTCGGGGAGATGGCGGTGCTCTTGAAGGATGTGGCACTTCTTACTGGACTTCGTGTACATGGTACTCCTGTCACTGGCGCAACAGGATGCCGTTGGGAGCAATTGTGCCTAGAGCTGCTAGGCCAAGAACCTCCGCAGATTAAAGGTGGTTCTATCAACATTGCGTGGTTGCATGACACCTTTGCCAACTTGCCAGAAGGGGCTAGTAGGTCAGAAATAGAGCTACACGAGCCTACATAATGTACCAAATTGGCTGCAGCTTATTTCCTGATCCGAGTGGGACTCGGGTGCACTTAAGATACTTGGCACTGCTCCGTGATTTTGATGCTCGGGGAGATGGCATGGGGGGCTGCTGCTCTTGCCCACCTCTACAGAGAACTTGGAAAGGCCAGCATGAAGGGCAAGGCTAACTGCTGTGCCTTTCTCACTCTTCTTCAGGTAGTATATTTCTACAGACATGCAGCACTTACACTTAGTGCAGCAACTAATGTCAAACCAATACATTGCAGTTGCAGATATGGGCATGGGAGCATATCCAGATAGGTCGTCCTGAACGACTGGAGAATAAAGCTCTAACCTATGATCAGCCCCTTGGATGCAGGTTCTCTTGAGCTCAGATTGTTTTGTAAACCCTTTCCGTTATTTCATTTGTTTCTCCCTGAAATGAACACCATTTTATAATTAGATGGGACGTACCCTTCAAGAACCGTGAAAATGTCCAGTCCATGGACCACGAATTTTACAGCCATGGGCTTGATACTATCGCAGATTGTCAGGTATGACTTCAATAACTGCAGAAAAAATACATGTCTTCTCCACGGGCACAGTACAAGAAACACAGTGCTATATCTGTATTTTTGCATGTTCTCTAGATCACATGGGACCCGTACAAGCCAAGTCTGGTTGGTGGCCTTCCTGCGCTATGCACACTTGGATCTGCAGTCTGGCGATCAAAAACTCCTTTGATCTGCTTCCAAATAGTGGAAATGCATGTGCCTGATCGTGTGCTACTACAATTCGGAATGATACAGCACATTCCCGACCCAGTTGAGGCAGTTGAGCGTGTGACAATGCAGGGTAAAACAGATGAGGATTGGTCTACTTACCATGAGAAGTACATTAAGCAATGGGATAATAGGCTTATTTCAGTTGCTGACCAGCAGAGTACCGTAAATTCAGATCCTACTCATGCAAGGAAATGTTACTTAGAATGGTACTGGCGAATTACGCGTCGATGGATCTCTACTCAGTTGAGCGTGTGACAATGCAGGGTAAAACAGATGAGGATTGGTCTACTTACCATGAGAAGTACATTAAGCAATGGGATAATAGGCTTATTTCAGTTGCTGACCAGCAGAGTACCGTAAATTCAGATCCTACTCATGCAAGGAAATGTTACTTAGAATGGTACTGGCGAATTACGCGTCGATGGATCTCTACTCCAGTTGAGTGTCCGGTCATATCCCATCAACTTCTGGGCACAGTGAGAAAGCCCTGGTAAGAAGTTCAGAATGTTTCATTGTTTTGTGATCTTTATATATGTATTTCTTTTCTGACAGTTTTAATAAATCATGAACAGGTTGATCTGGTAAGTAGGGTGCAGGTACGAATTAGAACGTTGTTATCAGGTGAAATGGATGGGAAGAGGGTCAAACAATCACTTGAGGATATTGATATGTATATTACTGCTGAAATGAAGAAGGCACAACTTGCTGTCACACCATGTACTAATGAACCAAACCACTTAAACTACAAGCGGCAGCATATGGTTCTGTCGTCAGGTCCACTGCAGGTTATGAAAATTGTTGTTCCAACTAAAATAGGAAATGAGAGTGATAAATCAGCCACGGCTCTTCAACTTATGTGGATTCTGTTCAAGCTACTGTTAGAAAGATGGAACAAGTTACTGATGATTTCATGGAGGGAAATACCATACTACAGTTGGACGTAATGAGTGTAATTCAACCTGAAGGAGGGACACCTTTAGGGCCTCCGCCTACAGGAGATGGCACCAGCAACTGGACTGAGGATGTGCATCAGCAAGAAGATCCTATTGATGCTTCCATGACAGAAGTCAATATGTAGTACATTATCAGCACACCTGTAGAGGATGTCGTGACTGAGATTATCAATACATCTGCAGAGAGTGCTATGCTGGAGGAGACTTCAGATGCAGAGATGAAGATTGAAGAAGGTCATCTCATAACTCCCTGTGTGCCTAGTGAGATTGTTGAAGAGCAGGAGGCTGTTGAACTTATGGATAACAATACGATCCACAGTAAGGATAATCAGGAATTGCAGGAGGCTGCTGATGCCCCATTCATAGTTATGAAGGATAATTACATGCAGGCCACTCATATTTATCCATGTCGGGAAACTGTGAGTAAACCATCAGATGGTCCAGAATCTTACAAGTTCTTGGGTGTATCTTCACATAATGGTCAGCTGCAAAAAGTCACTAGTATATCTGGGAAGGATGATGTGGTGAAGCACATTGTGGACATGAGAGCGGACAATAGTATAGCTCTGGGGGCGATTGGTGAAGATCTGAGTGCCACTGGACCTGGAGAGACCCTGAATGCCTCTGTGAACAAGTTAAGCTCAACGCGGAGAGAGGCTCAACCTCCATCTGGTTCTAAACAGGAAGAATCTACTGCTGCAGTGCAAGGGTCCAGTGAGCTGCAAGATTCTGTTCGGAAATTGCCTAAGGATAATGCTGTTCAGCACAGAGTTCATGTGGTGCAAAATCTGATCTTGCAAGAAAATGTTGATGACCAAGTCGATAATGGCACTTTGGACCCTTCTGTTCTGCAAAAACTTGCTCCCATACCTGCACATATCACAAGTGTTGGAGAGAAATGTATTGGTTCAGTCACCGGAGAAGCAATTGGTACATTGGTAGATGAGAATTCCATTGGTGACGGTTGTCCAGATCAGGATGAAATAGCTAAACGGAGGAAAGTGGCAGGCCCTTCACATGAAAACGTGGAGGCCTTACCAACCATAAAGGTTATTAAAATAGATGGAAATGGGAAATCTGAGAAGCAAAATTGCAGTGGCCAGTTGATAGCATTCACAAGAAGGAAAAGGAAGAAAGAAGTTGCACAGTCGTCTCCCTGACTCCTAATGTTGTTATTTATTTTGAGTAATATTTTTGGAGGCCAGGTTTTGTTTTGTTTATGTATGTCTGAGTGCAGAGATGTATATGGATATGGAAACTAGTTTCTTACTAATTTTGTAGCATGAGATGTGGAGTAGTACAGTCTTCTCTGTTGCTGGTGCAAGAAATCACTGATCTGCACTTAATTGGAATCCATCTCATGCCTGAATTCAAGCTGTAATTGGTAGCCGGTACTTGCCTCGGGTGAATGGATACTTCCATGGGCTAAATCATGGCTGCAAGGAGTAGACACCAGACTACAACTTCGCCTCCAATTGGATGTATGTACAGTCCTGTGCGCTGATTTTGTCAGCGGTGACTAGATAGTCACTTCAGTTCATCAGTTGACTGATGATAAAATACTATAATTTCGGCACCGCGCCCAACTACTGTAGTGCACTGTTGTGGTCAAGAGCTCACCGGCGGCGTACTCTCAAAAGTAAGTGCAGTAACCAACCAAATCTGAAGTTTTAAATACTACGATGTTACAATTGTGGTCGAGATTTCTCCTGCATACTTTCGAAGTGTAAGTACCTACCAATAATTCTGAAGTTCATTAAACTTTTGTATACAATATCTCGTTGAGATGGAGACGACACGTCAGTACCCATCTGGAAATGTTTAAGACAGACATGCAGAAGTGAAGCATGAAGTGGACTACATTGCCAGCAAGCAAATTAACCTGATGGCATTGGAATTCTACTAATTTACTTACTTTGAGTGATGGAAGAATATTCTATTGCAATTGAAGAACTACACGTCTGAATTAGAAGTCCACTCTGATTCGTTCGGATGAGGGTTCTGCTATTAATAATCTACCCTGCCAAGTGCACATCAGTGCTACTGCTTTTCATTCGATTACATGGCGCACTGAGGGACACGACATATTATCATTGACTACAGCCACAGTATGACTTAGCATGAAGTTCGAACACCTTCTCTACAAAATATTAACAATAAAACGCTAAATCTGGAATTGTCCACCTAATGGTGCTTTCTTTTGCCACAAGAAGATATATTATGACAGTATCAATAATCAACCATATGTTGGATAGTTAGTAAAGCTGGTTATAAGGTTGAGACAAAATCTAAAACCCAATGTTCTGGTTAAGTTGTTACTGAGATAGATTATGGTAATCAAGTTTTTTGAACCATCTTTTGTCAGATATTCTGTTTGGGCAACTAATTTTACATTCATTTCTGGCTATTTTTCGCAGCAAATTAGGGAATGCATAATGTTGTTATCTTAACAATGTTGCGTAGGATAATTAGTGAGATGCAAGAGAGGTAAAAAAGGTTTATCTTCGCTTAGTTAAGAGATGGTACGAAATAAAATACATTTTTCTCCATTGTACCAGATGATCTCTCTTACTCCACATTTTCTAGCTTAATATTAACCACCCCACGATTTTAGGAACATGCAAACATCTATTATCGAGGTGACACTAAGACATAATCCACTGTATAACTTGTTTCACCTTCTGTTGATGACATAATAACCATAATAAAAGACTGTCTTATCAACCTTCACATGCCCTTATATAAAATAAAATTCGCACATCACAATTTGATAACCAGAAACTGAGCCCTTATATGACCAACAAACCTGAAGCCCTATTCTGTCTGAATACAATTTCCAAACTGTTTGACTTGCCCACAGTATACGACCATCCCCAAGTCAACTTTCAATGGTACCGACCACAAAACTCCCACCTAACGGCTGCCACCGAGATAAGCCATAGAAATTAACAAGTCCGCACACGGTTCCGACCCCAATAATTCCAACTACACCTATAAATACATGCATCTGTGCACGCACAAACATCCACCCAAACACATCAGCTCAACCATTCATCATCCTTCTAGCTAAATTCTCTAACATGGCTTCCATGGGGTTTAGCTATGCACAGATACATGTGAGACAAGAGAGGGTCCGGAGGAGGATCAGTGATGAGGCTGCAGCAAGGACGACGGCGAACAAGTCGATGACTGAAGAAGAGGCTAAGAAGGACCAGATTTTTGTGGCTGAAGAAGAGAAGATGGTTTCTGACTCACGGACCACCGGGAGGGTTCATCCATGCACATCTTCAAGGGCCGCGGCCGCGGTGCCGCCAATGGGTGGGCACCGCTGAAGTTGGCCGGCCATGGAGCAGGAACATCCACTCTGTGCAGTAGTTACCTTTTAGGTCATGAGAGGGCTGGAGTGTAGTTTGGGATTGTGAGTATTTCTGTTTTCGTTCCTCTGTTGTCCCACTGAGGAAATAAAGCTGTTGTCCCACTAAGGAAATAAAGCTGGTGTCTCATGATCGATTTAATATTTTTTGTTGTGTTTTGCACATATACTTTTGTCTATATTTATAACACTTAATATTTTTTTTGAGGGATTTATAACACTTAATTGTGAAACTGGAATTTGCTTTCTTTTTTCACACCTTCAAACAGTTCCGGTGTCATTTTCATGTGAGCATGGAACAGTGAAATGAAGAAAAGGACATTTGAAACAAAGGAATGTCATGCATGGATTAGATTGTGGTAGAATGATATTGATTATACTATTTCTATAGTTTTTTTAGATAAAAGGGTCGTCCCCCTATTTCATTACTTTATGAAACCACAAATAGCGGGACAGTTTAGAGTACATCTTGTGCAGAAAGCCAAAATATTTTAGAGATTTTGAAACTAATCCTGTTGAGCACAGAGTTCATGTGGTGCAGAATCTTATCTTGCAAGAAAATGTTGATGACCAAGTTGATAATGGCATTTTTGGACCCTACAGTTCTGCAAAAACTTGCTCCCACACCTGCATTCGGTGATTTGCACTCAGTTGCACCATCTGACGCTTGACTTCAAGCGGTAATTGGTAGTAGGTTCTTGACTGGGGTGAATAGATATTTTCCATGGGCTACATCATGGCTGCGAAGGGCGGACCTGGTGCAGCGGTAGAGCCTCACCGCCTGTGACCGAGAGGTACCAGGTTCGAGTCGCGGTCTCCTCACATTGCACTAGGTGAGGGTAAGGCTTGCCACTGATACCTTCCCCAGACCCCGCACAGTGCGGGAGCTCTCAGCACTGGGTACGTCCTACATCATGGCTGCATGGAGTAGGCACCAGACTACACCTTCGCCTCCAATGGTCACAGTCATCTCAAGTACATGACCATGTGTTCTATATCACGATTAGGATGCAATAGAGGATTAAATTCAACACTATGTTGTCCGCTAATATGGTCACCGGTGACTGGATAGTCACTTCAGTTCATCACTTGTGATAATATTACTTACTAAGGATTAAAGCCAACACTATTTTGTGCAATAATTTGGTCAGCGGTGACTAGATAGTAACTTAAGTTGACCAGTGATAAAACACTATAATTTTGGCACCAGGTCTAACTAATGTAGTGTACCATTGTGGTCATGAGTTCTCTGGCGGTGCACTCTCAAAAGTAAGTGCAATGACCAACCAAATCTGAAGTTTAAAATACCAATACAATTTTTTACAATTGTGGTCGAGATTTCTACTGCATACTTTCGAAGTGCATTTCACTACCAGTTCTGAAGTTTCTTAAACTTTTCTATACAATATCTCGTTGAGAGATGGAGTCGGCACGTCAGTGTCCATCTGGATAAGTTTAAGACAGACATGCAGAAGTGAAGCATGAAGTGGAGTGCAATGCCAACCCCGCCGCCGCAGGTCCCCCCCCCCCCCCCCCCCCCGTCCAGGCCCCCTCGGCCGCTGCCGCCGCCGGCTTCCTCCGCGGTGGTGGCGGCCGGCCCCCGCTGCCAAAGGCGGTCGGGGGTCTCCCTTGCTCGTGCTGGTGGAGGCTGGCCCGTGGGGGCGTCGTCGGCTGGGTCTGTGGAAGCCGGGTCGGCGAATCCGGGAAGGTCCTATGGTGCATGCTGGCCTCCGGCGGCTGTGCGGCGCGAGGGCGCCGTCGGTGAGGCTCTCTCCGGCAAGGCGCTAGCGCGCAGGATATGGGGCCCGACGGGCCCGATCTGGGCCTGGTGGGCCCGTGCGGGCGGCGTGGTAGAGGTGGCAGGGGGAGGTTGGGGCGGGGGCGTGCTGGAGGTGGCAGGGGGAGGTTGGTGCGGCGGAGGTTGGGTGTGGCCGGCTAGGATGCGGCTTGCAGGGTTGCTCGGTGGTGCTTCGCGGGCGGTCCGGGCGGCTCCTGCGTGACGGTGGCGCCCCGTCATGTCTGAGGTGTGGATCAGTGGGTTTGCAGGTCGTCGGCGCCGCCGTCTGATTGCGTGGGGTGCGGAGTCTCGGGTTGCTCTGTGCGAAAGCCCGATGACACGGCGTCCGTGGACGTCGTTCTCCCTCTTGAGGGGTCATCGTGGAGCCCCCGTTCTCCTCAGCCTCGGATCCCATCTTCGGGTAAAGACCTAGATCCTGCGGTGCAGGGTCGGGCGACGGCGTCGATCCACGTCGCTTCCCCTCTTGAGGGCGTCGTCTTGAAGATGGTGTTTCCCTGTGTGCTTTCCCATGGGCTGGTCTCACACGGCATCGTGGTTGGCAACGGCCAATCGACGATGTATTGGGTGCTTTGGTGGCGTTATGAGTTGTGTGGCAACGATGACAGTGCTGGGCGGAGCCGAGTCGCGGCATGTCCTTCGTCACGGACAGTCCGTGTTGCTCCCGCCGTGAAGATGTGAAGTCGGAGCTGTGTGTCGCGGGGCGGCAGGCTGGCAACGATGCCACCTTTTCTCTTGTGGCCACGCGGATTCCGTCAGTGCAAGGTTTGCAACTTTCTCCGGTGAAGTTCTTCGTCGAAGTCGGAGCTGCCTCTTCCTCGATGTTTGGGTCGACTGTTTGGCATAGGCCGACATGGGTTTCGGCGCCGGTTGCGGTGAGGGCCTTGTCGGAGGTCGTCGAAGGTGAAGTCGGAATCGCTTGCTCGGGAAGGAGTGACGACGATGACCCTCGATGACAGCCTCCATGATGTTTTTCTCCTCGACGGTGTGTGTTTCTTGTGGGTAGCCAGGTTGGCCGGGTCTGCCCAATGTGATCATGTCTCATGACTACATTGGTACATTTGTAACGGTTTTCGGCCAGTTCCCCGCAAATTAACCAGTCAATTCTCTCCTACTTTTTTAAATAAATGTGGCAATGTTCCCGTTTTGTTCAAAAAAATATTACTTACTTTGATTGATGGAAGAATATTATATTCCAATTGAAGAACTACACGAATGAATCAGAAGTCCGCTCTGGTTCGTTCGGATGAGGGTTCTGCTATTAATAATCTGCCCCTGCTAAGTGGACATCAGTGCTACTGCTTTTCATTCGATTACATGGCGCATCGAAGGGGCACAACATATTTCTTTGACTACAGCCACAATATGACTTAGCATCAATTTCGAACACCTGCTCTACAAAATATTGACAATCAAATGCTAAAGCTGCCAACTGATGGTGTTTTCTTTGGCCACAAGAAGATATATTACCACGTTATCAATGATCAACCATATGTTGGGTACTTAGTAAAGCTGGTTATACGGTTGAGAAAAATTCTGAAACCAAATGTTCTGGGTTAAGTTGGATAGATTATGATAATCTAGTTTTTGTAACTATCTTTTGTCTGATACTAATATTATGTTTGGATAACTAAATTTTACCTTCATTTCTGGCTATTTTTCACAGAAAATTAGGGCATGTATAATGTTGTTGCCTTAAAAATGTCGTGTAGGTAATTAGTGATATGCAAGAGAGATAATCAAAAAGATTTGCCTTCTCTTAGATAAGAGAAAAACTCTTAATAAGAAAAATGAGACATTTTTCTCCCAAGATGATCTCTCATACTCAAATTAACCACCCCCTGATTTTAGGAACACACAAACATCAATTGTCGAGGTAACACGAAGAAATAATCCATGGTATACTTTTTTTTTTGCCTTCTCTTGATTACATGGAAAACATAATAAAAGACCGTCATATCAACCTTTCACATGCCCTTATAAAATTCGCACATCACAATTCGATAGCCACAAACAAAAATGAAGAAGTGAAGCATGAAGTGGAGTGCATTTCCAGGCAAGCAACTTAACCTGATGGCAGTGGAATTCATCGCATTCCACCAATAAGCACAACGCATTCTGTCAAGTAAGGCCTTGTTCGGCAGCAGGGTTTTGTAGTGTTTTTGGGTGTATTTTCCTTAGTGTTTTGGGTGAAAACACTACTCACACCCAAAACACTCCAACCCCTCCCAATCCCCTTCTCCACCAAAACCCCCCACCATTTCATGTTGTTTGGTACACAGGTTTTGCAAAGGGGTGTTTTAGCAATAAAATCTCATCTTTTTTCACATGACACACAATTACAACACATGAGCACAATTTCAACAATACTTCTAATTCGAGGTCATCAATAAAAAACTTTTCAGAGCACGTGAGCACAGTTTCAACAGTCATATATTATTCCCAGGTTTATCACAGGAATAAAATCGATAAAATTATTTCATCAAATCATCTCTCGCATCGTCGTAGGATCAAATAATCTCACGCATCATCGCAGGAACAAAAACGAGCAACAACGGCTCATGCAGGTTTCAACGGTCCTATATATCTCAGGTTTATCACAGGAACAACATCAGGTTTATCGCATCGTCGCAGGAACAAATCATCTCACGCATCGCCGCAGGAACAAATCACCGAAACAAGGTTGCAGGAGGAAGATCAGGAACTTGAAAGCGTGCATGAGAGGAACCTGGCACAGTGTAGACATTTTAGACAGCATGTTAAAGCACTGGAGAGAAACAGAGCAAGTGATATGCAAGAACTAATAAATGATTCATGACACTAAAAAATCTCTGCATATGCTAGTTACAATCATGGTGCAGTACGTTCAGGTTGTGAAATATGTACAGATCAGGTGCTGCTTATTTGTGAAATACGTACATATGAGGTTGGTGACATGAAGTACTAATACAGAGTAAAGAAATCATCTTGTTTACAGGTTCATAGCACAATTTTCTAAAACTAGAACTCCAAAATCAGCCAGGCATGATAAAAATTACAGATTACTCATTTTGTCACTGCTTTACTAGTACAAAAACGTCAGAAACTAGTCCTGCTAGTACCAGACAGTCAGTAGCTACCCTGTTCTGTTGATCTCTACAAAAAAAGAAGCAACCCTGTTCTGAGAAAGAACAGACAAAGTCTAGCTTTTCCATTTCCATTTCATTTCAGGAACATACTGCATAAATCATACAACCACCACTAAAACCTAAACAACAAGTAGATAAACTGCAACAACAACACAAGAATGTATGGCTGGGTATGAACCATAGTGACAGAAAACTATCTCAATTGTCAGCTCTAAAGTAAATGAAGTAAGGATGAACAAGAATGTTTTGCTAGGTAATTGGACAGACAACAAAGCAACTACAACAATAGTACAAGAGCAGTAGCTTACCTTAAGGTTGCTTGGCTATCTGGACACGAATCCACTCGATCGATGTTCCATCATTATCCGCAACAAGGTTGACAAACATCTCACGGTTGTCTGCATTTCTGAAAACCTCCAAGGCCGGGATCTTGTCGCCAGCTGTGACACCATCTAGTTTCTTCAAGCCATCCATGCATGTGCTGATTGTAAAGTCTTGTGCAGATTCTTTTTCAGCTTCTTTTTCTTTGATATTAACCAGCCTTTCCATGACTTGCACCATTCCACCTCCAGCTCCACTTCTTTGACTGTTCTTCGGCTTCTTCCTTGAACCACCAACAACATTCTTTGCTTGAGCATGCTCCACGCGAGGCCTCACTTGAGCAGTAGTACCTTCATCCAACATTTGAAGGTCATCATCAGTCTCTTCCCTAGCAGTACTACCTTGAGGTCTCTCCATATCTTCGTCGCCATCACTTTCAATTTCTGTCACATCAGATGGTGTAGGTGCCGAGGTCGAACTGGATGTGAAATTGAAAGTTCCAGTAGCAATACTCCCTACAAAATGATAAGTAAGATGATAAGCAACTGAACCAAAGAGAGGAGAGATGCTTTGAAGTGCCTTGTAAGAATAGTACATAGCTTACCTTCATAGAGTTGTGCTAGTGATTCATAGAGAGGGAAGGACTTGATCTTAAATCTCTTGATCCTTGTCCCAAATGACTACAAAAAGATGAGGAAACCATGGTTAGCAAACATGTGACAATCATACACAAGCAACAATAGAATATCAAACATCCTACACCACTTACAACTTCTAAATTCTCCCAAAGATGTGGTTCAGCCTCAAGTTTGAACTCGGCTTCATTCCAGCCTGCTCCACTTTGGTTTCGAGCATCCTTTAGCATCCTATAATCTCTCTTTAAATCTTTCTCCTTGTCTTGGATTTGAGACTTTGTCACTTGCACATATGGGTGCTTAGCAAGAAACAACCTAACCATAGTGTTCCAAGTCTCACTATTCCACCCATTTTGGCTTCTATAGTAGCTTGTGTTATGTTCATGAAGGATATCCACTAGGGATTTCTCAAGAGCAGCATTCCATGAGGCCCTTGGTCTCGCACCTAGAGGAAAGGTAGACACAAATGAAGTGTGGTGTTGAGCGAAATAAAATGTGCAGGACCTAAACAAGCATCACCGAAACAAGCATAAAACTAGTAAAAGAAAGAATACCTTTTGGTGAACCCTTTTTTGTCTTGGGTGAAGGCTTTTTCTAATTTTCTTTCCCACTGAGTTGGCCTGAGTTAGGTTATACTTGGGAGAGCCTTTTGGATAGGATGGAGCTGCTTTGGGATACATATCTATTGTGATTAAAAAACAAATACAAGATGATGAATATTCTCAAAATTATAATGTTATGGATATCTGTTCAGGTTGGTTCTCAAGCCATTCCTCATCTCCATCATGCATTTTTATAATATTATGGATAACTGCTGTGGCTGCCGGAATCTTCACTTGATTCTCGATTGCATAGAAGGTTGGAACTCTTAGAATAGGAAATATCTTTTTTAGAATACCCAAGAGCCTTTCTACATGGTTCCTCATTATTGCATGTCGGAGATTGAATAGTTCCATGTGGTTTTGTGGCATTCGGCGCCCATGCCCCCACTCTTTCAAGTGATACCGCACACCTCGGTATGGAGCAAGAAAGGATGGGGTGTTTGCATAACCACAATCAACCAAATAGAACTTTCCAGGAGGTACTTTAAAACCTTTCAGCATGGCCGAGCTGAGTACTCTAGCATCTGTCGCAGATCCCTCCCATCCACATGATATGAAGGTGATATTGAGATCAAAATCACATGCAAACATTACGTTTTGGCTAAGGGAGCCCTTCCTATTCCGCCAAGGAGCCTGAAGCTGAGGAGTTCTACTGACAGGCACATGAGAACCATCTATGGCACCTATACAGTTCTGGAAGTATGGAAAGAAGCGATCATCCGTGGCGATTTTGGGATGTGGTTCATCTACATATCGAGGCCTCAGAAACCGAGTTGCTAGGATGGGGATAATGTTGAAGAACTCTTTGATATACTCGTGGAAGGTGGAATTACTATGTTGAAACATCACTTGCAGATCTTGAAATGATGCATTATGTGAAAGCATGTAGAGAAAAAATGCCAGCTTCTCTTCCACCTTGAGAGTACTATCTTCAATCAGCTCCTCAGCTCTCAGGTAAGATGCCAGCCATCTGAATATATATGGTTCCATCATAAAAGCTACCAAGCAATTCATGAGATGGCCATCTAGCAGTTCCCTAACTTTGTTCTTGCCGTACAAGACAGAGCTATGCCTTTTAATCTTCTCTGTGTGTGTCAGATGGAAGTATAGTGCAGGAAGAATGAAAAACAGCAGCTCTTCTTCATCATCAGCTTTCCTCTTCCTAGCACGCTCTAGGCTCCGTTCATTCATTGCAGAACTAAAGTATAAAACGCATAAGCATTGGCAAAATGTAGAAGGGGCAGAAACATGCATGTTCACACTTAAAAAATGCCTAAAAGCTGAGGACATGGACATACCGAAATCAGGTGTGCTCACTGGGCTCCAAGACGGCGGCGGCTCGTCCACCCCAACTATAACCGGAGGTTCGGGTAGCTACAAGGATACAAAAAGGAAATAATCAGAATACAACACAATTGCAACGCAATAGCAGGAAGCTTGTTTGCATGTAATAAAAAAGCATAATAGTTACAACAGAAGCTCTTCATGATGACGACCCACAAACATGCAATTGAAATTTTTTCCAGGACAAACTGTGCTAGTACATCATCAAGAAGAGATCTAGAGACAGTGGGAAATAGATAGAACCAGGACAGTGAGTCACTGCTACATCCACGAAGGTGCTATATATAGCCTGAACTTTTATTCAAACTATCCATACAGCTAAAACTATCAGCGGGTTGCTATAACAAAGTATGGACATAAATTGTCCAGTAGATAGAAAATACGGACAGCAGTTTCATATAGCCATATTAGCAGCAAAAAACGTACAAAAACTCGGCCTAGATGTCAATTTCAGAGCAAGTACTGATCATGTCCACACAATACCAACTAGTGGTGTTCATAACAAATAGTAGCAAGCTGCGACTAGCATCACAGAACCATCAGCAACAGTGGCTTTCTAACAAGAAATACAAGAATAAGAACCTAAAACAACCAAGCCTAGATGTCAATTTCACAGCCACGTCAACTTATAAGATAGATGTCAGTTTCCACACAGTCAATTCTTTTACGGGCAGATAAATAGATGGCACTGATCCAAGTCGTTCTTGCTCCTTTTCATTATGTGAACAACTAAAAACACTATAACTCATCTAGCAAAATTTGTTCACTGATTAAATCAACGAATCAGTATGTGCATACAAAAATGAAAAAGGAAAGAAACAATAGTAATGTTCTCATGTGGCAAAACAAAATTATCATTATTATTCTAGCCAAGTGATGTAATGCAGCAGCTTGCTCTAAGAAGGATTAATTATCCTGCATATTAACCAATTCCTACGACAGCAACTGAACAACTAGATCAACACCTCCACAACAATTATACGAACCAATAACTGAACAACATCATGGTACTACATCAACACCTCCGCAGCAATTATCAAGAACCAAGAACTATTCAAACGGCCACTCAAATCATTGCAAGAACCAAGACCCAAGACCCTCGCTGGCGCCGCCGTCCACCATGGCCGGGCGGGAGCAGTTCACCAACGTGGACCTGGCGACGGCGGTCGAGATGCACCGCAAAGGCTGCAACCTGCACGACCTGGACAGAGCCGCGGAGACGGCCGCCGCCTCCCTCCCGCCCCCGACTCCCTCGACCGCATCAGCCGCCTCCCACGCGCCCTCGTCTCCCACCTCCGCAGCCCATGGATACATCAGATCGAGAGAGGACGGGACAAACGTACCTGATAGAAGTCGGCGTCGACGGCGGAGGGCGGAGGGCGGAGGCCACGGACGGCAGCGTCGGCGCTGCGCTGCGCCGCCAGAGCAAGACACGGCAAGACGCGAGGGTGTGCTCGCATCTCGATTCCCCTCCGACCCGACGGGGTTCCACCGGTTTCCCTGGGTTTGGCCCTGTCGAGCCCGGCCTGCCGAACACTTAACTCGTGTTTTCTCGTGTCTTTAATTGGGCCGGGATTTTACACTCAAATCCCTGCCAAAACATGTCTGCCGAACAAGGCCTAAAGAAAATACCCCGACCGCTTGACTTGCCCAAGAGTATTCCACGTGAGTATGCAAACCATCCCCAAGTCATCAAGCATTCAGGTTTCAACGACAGCGACCTCACAACCTCCCCATCGTGACACCTGACGGCTGCCGCCAAAGGAGATAAGCCCATAGAAACTAGCAACTCCGCACACGGTTCCACGCCAATAAATCCAACTCGCACTATAAATACACACATGTATGCACACAAAAACGACCACCCAATCGCATTATCTTTTTAGACGGAAGGCTCGAGCAGAGCTCAGCTTTAAATTAATAAAGCCATCCGGCCAAGGTTCCACACACAACAAATATCTTCCGCCCAAGGCGGTACAACAGATAAGTCCACGGTAGCACGCAGGCTACAGTACAAGGGTGAGCAGCACCCTGAAACAACGGGCTAAAGCGAGGTAAAAGAGATAGCCTAAGATAAGGGCAGCGCGTCCGGTCTGTCACGGACGGAGTCGTGAAGCGAACGAATCCTGCCAATCGCTTGCCCCAGTGCTTCCCGATCCTGCCTCCTAGCCACTGGCTTCCGCACCTGCAGATACATCGCCATTTTGTATAACCCGTCAGCCGGTTGAGAAGGAAACACCCCCTCAATCGAGAATTTATTCCTAATGCTCCACAAAGACCAAAGGAGAGCCGCACAACAAATCCAGAGAACTCGCTTGTGTTGACCCAACTCTAAGGAAATAAGCCTAAACACGTCTGTGAAACAAGAGGGATTCCAAGTGCAGTGCAACAGCTCCCTAGCCGCGCTCCACATAAACTTCGCAAGTGGACACACGAAAAAGATGTGGTTCGTGTCTTCCATCTCCTCGCAGAGGGCACATCTGTCCGTCGAGGGACCCCTTCTCCTCACAATATTATCATTCGAGGGTAGGCGTTTCCTAGCCAATTGCCAGAGGAAAAGACGAATCTTCAGGGGAATAGAAATTCCCCAGATCTCGCTATAGTGTTTCCTAGGGGTGCCTTCGCAAAGTTTATTATATAGTGACCTAACCGAGATATTCCCAGATGGTTCAAGGGCCCATGTCAGAGCGTCCTGGTCTGGAGAGGGAAGGAACTCCGGGAGTTCTCGCCTGAGTTCGATCCATTCCGTGGTCTCAGCCGTACTAAGAGTCCGACGAAGGGGAATGTGCCACTCCCCCTCCCGATTGGCTTGAGCCACCGAGGCCTCTGGTACAATCGTGATGGCAAAGATGGACGGAAAGCGATATCTGAGGGGTCCCGACCCCGTCCACCAGTCGATCCACAGTCTCGTGGATTTACCGTTCCTCACAGAGTGTTTTGCCCCTAAGCAAATTAGGTCCTTAATTTTCTGTAGAGCCATCCAGAATTGGGACCCTCCCTTGTGTGAATCTACCAGGATATCTTTAGACCTTAAGTATTTGGCCCTGAGGATGTCCGCCCAAAGGCCTGACTCCCCTGTCAGGATCTTCCAGACCCATTTTGCCATAAGGCAGCGGTTCATGAGTTTGGTATCCATAATACCTAAGCCCCCCAAGGCCTTGGGTTTACACATTGCATCCCAGCGTACCCCGTGGTATTTACGCTTCTTCCCATTCCCTTCCCAGAAGAAACGAGAGCGATGCCTGTCCATAGTACGATGAACCCCATCACCCAGCAGGCAAACCGCCACAGCGTGGAGAGCCAGGCTGGATATACATGCATTGGTGAGTGTGAGCCTCGCAGCCGAGGACATCAGCTTTCCCATCCATGGGTCCGCACGCTTCGCAACTTTGCCTGTGAGAGGGTCCCAGGCCCCAGCCCGCAAAGCTCTGTCGCTGATAGGGAGTCCAAGGTAAGTGAACGGAAAGGAGCCCTGCTTACAATTAAGCATCTGGGCCACCCTCAACTGCTCCTCAGGACTGACCCCCAAAACCACAACCTCACTCTTGTGAAAGTTGATCCTGAGGCCTGACATGTTCTCAAAACATAGCAGGATAAACTTCAGGATGGTAATGGCGCGATCATCATGTTGGATCATGATGATCGTGTCATCTGCATATTGCAGATGCGATACCCCCTCCAGTATCAGATGGGGCACAACACCCTTGATGTGCCCCGTCCTCTTGGCTGCATCAAGAATGGCAGCCAAGGCCTCGACCACGTAGTCGAAGAGAAGGGGAGACAAGGGGTCGCCCTGTCGAACCCCTCTACCATTACGGAAGAAATTCCCCATTTCTCCATTAATGGTGATAGTAGTCTGGCCCCCCAAGACCAGACTAAGGGTCCTGTGGACCCAGCCGGGATCAAAGCCAACTCTCAGGAGAACCTCTTCCAGGAAGCTCCAGTTGACTCGATCATAGGCCTTCTCAAAGTCGAGTTTCAAGAAAACTCCCCCAAGTTTCTTGGAACAGGACTCATGGATGATCTCCTGGAGGGAGACAACTCCCTCATGCAGAAGACGCCCCTTGATGAACGCAGATTGGGTATGGCTAATCGTGCGGTGTGCAATGGGGCCAAGTCTGAGTGCAAACGCCTTGGCTACAAACTTAAAGATGACATTAGTTAGCGAAATCGGTCTAAAAAGACGAATATCCTCGGCGTCTTGAACTTTTGGTATGAGAGTCAGCACACCAAAGTTCACCCTCGCAATGTCCACTCTCCCTAGAGCGAAGTCATTGGTAATGGACAGAACGACCGGGCGAAGGGTCTTCCAGAACCGCTTAAAAAACGGACTGGGAGACCATCCGGGCCCAGGGCCGTGTCCACCTTCATGCTAGCAAGGACCACGTCATAATCGCATTATCTCAAGCATCCATCCTTCCCTAACCAAAGGATCATCCTTCTAGCTAAATTATCTACTCAACATGGCTTCTATAGGGTTTAGCTATGCACAGATACATGTGAGGCAAGAGAGAGTCCGGAGGAGGATCAGCGAGGAGGCTGCGGAAACAACGGCGATGAACAAGTTGACGACTGAAGAAGAAAATAAGAAAAACAAGAGTTCTTCGGCTAAAGAAGAGAAGGCGGTTCTCCACTCACGGACCGCTGGGAAGGTTCATCCATGCGCATCTTCTACGGCAGCGGCGTCGTCGCCAAGGAGTGGGCACCATTGAAGTTGGCCAGCCATGGAGCAGGAACATCTCTAGATCTTGAGGGTTGGATGCGGTTGTAGTTTGGGATTGTGAGTATTCTGTTTTGCTTCCGCTGTTGTCCCACTGAGGAAACAAAACTGTTGTCCCACTAGGAAATAAAGCTGGTGTCTCATGATCGATCTAATTTCTTTTTGGCCTTGCGCTTGCTGTCCTTTTCATGTGAGCGTGCAACATTGGAATGAAGAAAAGGACATTTGGAACCAAGACGTGTCATGCATGGAAATTAATATCACTTGCTCTCATACCTGCACATATCACTTGTGTTGGAGATAAATATATTGGTTCATTCACGGGAGAAGCAATTCATACATTGATACATAAGAATTCCATTGGTGACGGATGTCCAAACCAGGATGAAATAACTAAAAGGAGGAAAGTGACAGGTCCTTCGCATGAAAATGTGGAGGCCCTACCAACCAGAGAAAGTTACTAAAAATGGGTTACTGGATAAATGTCACTGCAATTCACTATAATTTTTAAATTTTGAAAAATGCCACTTCAATTTTTGAATACATCTATAGATGCCAGTGCAGCCATTTTAGTTCACTTTTGGTCAAAAAATTGACAACGATTTGACAAGTTTTCACTATAATTCCCAACAGAGAACTTGGGTATCTGTTATTGTATACATCCTACTTGGGTATATAGCGATATTTCGAAATTGCCACTTCACGCTTCACTTCAGCTACTGCATACATCCTACTTGGGTATCTTAAAATGGTTTGTTGCAATTTTTAGGGGCAAACTAGAACACACTTGTAGTTCAAATTTGAATTAGTTTTTAGAATTCTTCATAATCGCATTTAAACGGGCGAGAGTAGTTATAAAGGTTGAATTCATAAAACTTAGGAATTGTCCATCAAATATGCTATATATTGTGTGAAAAATGGCTGGCCTATTTTGCCCATATTTTTCAACTGCTTCCCAGAAAAACCATTTAGACACTTAAAATTGGAAAAAGATCTTTTTTGTACAACAAAGTTGGAAACTCTATTTGACATCATTGTTTTTTTATGAAAGATGCACCCGTGGGCATCATTTGGTCACATTATGATAAACTATTCCACATACATGATCATCACCTTGGTCATTTTTCTCGAAAGTCATGAATTTTCATAACTGACGGTCCATTTTGTGAAAAAAATATCAAACAAATGTCAAAATCCATGTTTATCATTATTTTCAGGAAACTAGTACGACATCCCTTCCAAAGGTTTGCATTTTTTTAATTTATCTTCATCTTATAATTTTTTACAGGGTCAAAATTGCCCGCGAAACTATTAGTAGTTAGAGTATGAATTTTTCGACCTTCTGTACGGCTACATCAACATAATCCTACTTGGGTGCCTTAAAATGGCTTTTGGCAATTCTTATGAGCAAACTAGAATACACGTGTAGTTCAAATTTGAATTATTTTGAAGAAATCTTCGTAACTTAATTAAATGGGAAAAAGATGCTATAAACCTTGAAAATTCATAAAATTTGGAAATTTGCCATCAAACATGGTCTATTGTGTGTGAAAATTGGAGCGATACTATTTTGCACAGTGCTTTTGTACTTGCTTCACGCAAAAATCTCATTTTGGCAATCACAAAAATGGAAAATATGTTTCCAACAAAGTTGAGACTCTATTTGGCAACATTCATATTCATGGAAAGATGCACCTATATGTGCATAAACCGGGAGCATTACAATAAATTATGCCACATATATGACCATGACCTTGGTCATTGCCTTGAAAGTTATGAATGTTTATACATGATAGTCCATTTTGGAAGGTTTCTTATAAATATGTAAAAATACATGTTTATATTTATTTTTCCTAGAAGATGGTACACATAGAAGGACACCATGCGGCATAAATTGGGGGCATTACAATAAATGATGCCAGAGATATGACCATCACCTTGGTCATTTGGCTTGAAAATTATGAATTTTTATCCAGGTTCAAAAAAGCGCTGAGCGCTAAGCGAGTGGAGAGGCTCAGCCTAGAGGAACTACTGCTTAGGCGAGCTTAAGCGCCGCTTAAGCGTTCAGGGTAAAAGCGTACGGACAGGAGCAGGGAAGGCAATCAAGGCATATAATAGATCATAATATGTTGTAATTTTGTACCATGCGCATGCTGGCATGCATGTAATACTACATTTGCTAGAAATAAAAGAGGTTCCAAATTCCAGTGGCAATATGTTGTAATTTTGTACCATACGCATGCTGGCATGCATGTAATACTACATTTGCTCGAAATAAAAGAGGTTCCAAATTCCAGTGGCAAGTTCGATAGAACATAACAAAAGTACAAAACACACAATAATTAAGCACACATGGATAACATGATGCCATCAGCATCATATCCCCAAGACTCCAAGGCATCTCTCTATGATGGTATGATCATGAGAATGAAGTGATCAACAATTCAACACTCAGTCACTCATCATCATCCTCATACTCAATTTCATCCTCCTCAAGCACATCCTCTTCCTCGGACTCAAACTCCTCCTCCTCAAGATCTCTCATGTTCATTCTTGTGCTCCTACGAACTTGGAGTTGCTCTTGTGCTCCCATTGCTTCTCCTATCACATCATATGGTATCCCTGTAGCCGGATGCACACCTTGATCTCCATCCTCCTCATCTCTAAAAACAACCAATGCATGATCATCCCCTCCTTCAAAGAGCCATCCTTGAGCTTCGGATGCATCAGTGCTTAGAAGAGAATCAGCTTTCTTCTTATCCTTCAACCTTTGTCTCTTGGACATCATCCTTGTATTGAATTGTACATAGACCATATTGTTGAGGCGATCTGTTGTTAGTCTGTTTCTTCTCTTGGTGTGAATCTACAAGTGCAAGAAATAATTAGAGACTAGAGTTAAGATTGAGAGTATTAACAATGCAAATTGACTAATTGAGAGACTAGAGTTAAGTAGTTAACCATTTCGAAGATGCTCCAATTTCTTTCACAACCGGAAGAGCTAGAAGTCAACGAGAGGATCCTCATAAACATCTTTTGCAACAAAGGAACTTCTGTTCCATAGAACTGCAACGAGAGGATCCACCATCCAACTGCAAATAATAACAGCAGCACTAAAACAGGGGCCAAAACAGCAAGCAAAACAGCAGCAGAACAGGGACAAAACGGTGGCAAAACAAGTGCCAAAATCACTTATTCTTACCGGGATTGTAATCCGCCCTTTCCCATGAAGTTGCAAGCTTTTTCTTGAAAGGTCCTTCCATGTTTTCATATAGGAGCCATTCATCATTGATCATTTCCTTACAAGATATGTCATCATCTCCAAAATATTGCTCCGCACATTTCATGAGAGCTACGGTCATGTCTGAATCATCAAAGATATCTTTGTTTGCATAAGTGTAGTGTGGATTCAAGAGATATGTTGTCTTGTGCAATGGACTATCAAGCCTTCCTTTCAACTTCTTGTCAATAATGGCTATTGTCTCCCTATAGTTCTTCTCATTATTTCCAAATGCTTCCTTAATCTTGGTCTTTGCCTTCAACATTTCTCCATAAAGCCAAGCCAAAGATGGCTTGACATCTCCATCAACCAAACGAAGAAGGGAAACCAATGGCTCAAACACCTTTAAGCAAAGTGTCACTCCCTTCCAAAAGTTAGCATCCATCAAGGTGGTTGTTGCATCTTTTCCTTTCTTAGTCTTCACAATTGGCATCTCCTCCCATGCTCTATCAACCACCATAGCCCTTAGAGCATCTCTCTTTTCAGCCAAGCTTTGCAAAGTAAGGAAATTGGAAGCAAATCTAGTTACCCCCGGCCTTACAATGTCTCTCCTCTTTGTGCATTTCCTCATATATGCCAAAGTCTTGTGATGCGCATAGATGAAGATAGTAACTTTCTGTGCTTGATCCACTATGGACTTGAACCTTTTGATGTTGCCAATTCCTTGCAGCATCAAGTTGATGGTGTGAGCTGCACAAGAGGTCCAAAATATTTTTGGCCTCTTCTCAAGCAACAACTTCTTGGCTGCCATGTTATTGGAAGCATTGTCCGTGCAAACTTGCATCACATGTTCAGCCCCTACCTCCTCAATTGCTTTGTCCACTAGTTCAAATATGACTTCCCCGGTTTGTGACACATCCGAGGTCTCCTTTGACTTGAGGAAAGAAGTTCCTCCACTACAATGCATGCACACATTCATTATGCTTCTCCTCTTCATGTCTGTCCATGCATCGGTCATAATGGTGCATCCAAGCTTGATCTTTTGCGCTTCACGATCATCTAGCAAAGACTTGGTTCTTGCATACTCCTCACTCAACAACTTCTCACGAAGATCAAATTGACTAGGAGGCTCATACCCGGGGCCAAACTTTCCAATGGCCTCACACATTTGCTTGAACTCATCATTGTCAAGAGCATTGAATGGTATAGCTACACAAACAGAAGTAAAAAACAGCAAGTAAGTTTTCTGCAACTAAATAAAAATTTGCAAGTAAAAAACAACAAGCAAGTATAAGACAAATGGAATTGCAATATACCATGTGTATACACCCATCTAGCAACATATTGTGAAGCTTGATGCACTATCTCCTTAAATAGAGCCTCATTCATACTTAATTGCCTCAAGGCTTCTTCCTTGCTTGCTTTTCCATCAATAGGACGCACAAACTTGTCCATTGGACCCACTTTGTTAGGCTCCGATGTTGAGCTCCCAACACATACTTCCTCTCCTACCGAGCTTGAAATATGCACATCATCTCTAAGATCTTGCTCATGTTGCCTCTTTGTTCCCTTTGTCACTACCACTTTCTCAAGAGCTTTCTTGCAAGCCTCCTTAGCTTCCGGTGTAGCCTTCTTGCATGAGGACACAACATTTTCCACCCCCACAATGTGTTTCTTGAAACGATAGATGCCACCGGTGTTAATATGTCCACAAAAGTCACATTTCACCTTACTCTTGTTGGTTGGATCACAATATTTGCCATATTTCCAACCAACATCGCTTGAGTTGCCGGTTAGTACCATTTGCACCTCAGGCACCGACCCACCCGCATCCGACTCGACATCCATTGTACAATACCTACGCACAAGATTGCAAGATTATCTAGTCATATAATAGACCATAATATGAGCTGAGAACTGAGAAGCAACAACCCAGCAGCAGTACACACAAAGCATCGAGCAACCCAGCAGCCCAAATCGTACTCCAGCCACATAAAAAGGCAGAGACCACAGAGACCAAGCACACGAGCGCCTGGGCATTACAGCCAAATAAGAAAGGGGGTGAAGGGGATGTACCTGATGTGCAGCGGCCGGCGTTGAGGTCAACCGGAGAGGGGATGAAGGGCACGACGGGCGGCGGCCTGGAGGAGAGTCGACGGGCGGCGGCCTGGAGGAAGAGGTGCAGGGCGGCGGAGAGGGGATGAAGGGCACGACGGGCGGCGGCCTGGAGGAGAGTCGACGGGCGGCGGCCTGGAGGAAGAGGTGCAGGGCGGCGGACGAGGGGCTTCACCGGCGGAAGAGTACGGGATTCACCGGCGGAATCAACCCATCTAGGTGCGCCGCCGCTCTCTCCTCTCTATCGGGGTGTGGGGATGCCAGGGGAATGCTCGATTGGGAACCCTAGGGGCGGTATTAGTGGCCATTTTCCCTCCCAGAGCACCTCAATTTTTTTCGATTCCCGCCTGCCGATGCTCAGCGACGCTCAGCGAGATGCTCTTCCTCGCTTCCGCGGCGACTAAGTGGCGCTCAGCGCTTAATCGTGGCGCCTAAGCGCGCTTAGCGCTTAACCCGTCGCTCAGGCCTGAAACAGAGCGTAGAGGCTCCGCTACCCTCGCTTTCACGCTTAAGCGCAGCTAAGCGTACGCTTTTTTGAACGTGGATTTTTATACATGATAGTCCATTTGATACTTTTTACATGTATTTCATTTTTTGAATTTATCTTCATCTTTTCATTTTTTTTCTTAAACGAGGTCAAAATCATGGCGAAACTATTCGTAGCTAGGCCATGAACCTTTCAACTTTCTTTGCTACTACTGCATTGAATCCTACATGGCTAACTTAAAATAAGAGCAAACTAAAACAAACTTATATTTCAAATTTTTATTTCATTTTAAAATAGTCGGAAACTCATTTAAACGGGTTGTATAACTTGAAAATTCTTAAAACTTGAGAATTGTCCATCAAATATGGTTTAATTTGTGTGAAATTCAAACGATACTATGTTGCACCATTTCTTGTAGTTGCTTCGCAAAAAACATTTTGGCAATTTCAAAAAAAAATGTGATAAAAATTTGGAAGCTACTTTTGACAAAATTGAAAAAAAAATCAAAACTTGCTATTCATAATCCAAATATATATGTAATATACTGTTTTATTTTACTTTTTACTGAGTATATTTAAAAATACTCAGCAAAACTACTTGCTTCGCAAAAAAAAAAAATTGGCAACTTGAAAAAAAATGGATACAAATTTGGATGCTATTTTGACAAAATTGAAGAAAAAAAATCAAAACTTGCTATTCATAATCCAAATATATATGTAATATACTGCTTTATTTTACTTTTTACTGAGCATATTTAAAAATACTCAGCAAAACTACTTGCCTCGCAAAAAAACATTTTGGCAACTTCAAAAAAAATGTGATACAAATTTGGATGCTACTTTTGACACAATTGCAAAAATAAAATTCAAAAGTTTGCTCTTCATAATCCAAATATACATGTAGTATAATGTTTTATTTTACTTTTTACCGAGTATATCCACCCACCCGTTTTGTCATCAACTATCGTCCAACAAAGTTGATTTTGGTGGAGAGAAACTGTGGTGGGTAGAAACTCTTAGAAACTGTTTGAAGACTTCTTTTAGGCTTTTGCAGATTTGGCTTATTAGTTGTATTGAGTTGTGAGATGTCTAGAATGCCCCTATATTTGATATGTGTACTTAAAAATGATTTTATCTTATGCTTATTTGCTCTATTCAGTGTAAGAAATGAGCCAGAAATAAAATGAAATAATATGAAAAGGCAAAAGACTACAAATATTTTATCGCACCATAGATCGTCAGCATAGTTAGCTGGCCCATGCATGGGTTAGGCAGCATGCGTTACGTAATTGATAAATAGAAAAGGGGTAATTAGCTGGGCCCATGTGTATGCATGCGGTAATTAGCTGGATGCATGCAGTAATTAGCTGGCCCATGTGCATGTATGCGGCAAGCGTTACGCAATGGCTGAGCGAGCGGAAACGTGGCCGAGTGGCATTCGGGTGGTAAATAGAAGGAACGAAAGAGCAAATATCTATACCCGTTCGAGTCCTAGCGAGGAAGCTCGGGAAGCTGCCCAGAATCAGGTTCGTCCCAACTTCTCACTTCACGGGTAAAACTCAATTCGTGGTGGGGAGAAGCTAGCCAGAATCTATACATTTCTTTTGGGCTTCTACTTCCCCGGACCTAGAAGTCACTCTAGAAGCTCAAAAGAAGGGGGCCTATGTCGAGTGCATCACTTGACAACACAAGCTGAATATGGCAATTGATTTTTGTTTGCCGAGTCGAACACTCAGAAAACCGCTGAATAGGGGAGTGCGTGTTTTTTTATTGAATGTTTATTGATCGAATGCGGCACTCGTCAATCCGGCCTATTGTGAAAGTGTCCATGTGTTTTATATCACGATTAGGATGCAATAAATGAAATCACAAGGATTAGAACCAACAACACTAGCTCACTTCAATTCATCAGTTGACTAGTGACAAAATACTACAATTCGGCACCATGGCCAACTGCTGCAGTGCACTGTTGTGGTCAAGTTTACTCTGAGTGCATAACCAACCAAATCTGAAGTTTTAAATACTACAAGTTGTTACAATTGTGGTCGACATTTATCCGGCATACTTTCGAAGTGCAAGTGCCTAGCCAATCTGAAGTTTATCTTTGTATATAATATTTCTTTGAAATGGAGAATCCATATCCATCTGTAAGTGTTTAAGATAGATATACATAAGTGATGGTGAAGCATGAAGCGGAGTGCATTGCCATTTGCAGGCAAGTAAATTAACCTGAAAGCTGAAAAAAAGCAAATCAACCCAATGGTAGTGGAATTCTATGCATCCCACCAATAAGCCCAAAGGCTTCTGTCTAGAGAAGAATATCCAGAGCGTTTGACTCGCCAATGGGTATTCCACGTGAGTATACAACCATCCCCAAGTTATCAAACTTTCAAGTTTAGCCACCTCAGAACCTCCCCATCATGACACCTGACGGCTGCCGCCAATGGAGAGGAGCCCATAGAAAACTAACAACTCCGCACACGGTTCCCACCTCCAAGAATTCCAACTCGGCCGCAACTATAAATACGCGCATGTCTGCACACACTGCATTCACCCAACCACAATAGCTCAAGCGTTCATATCCTCCATCTAGCTAAATCTTTCTACTACTCAACATGGCTTCCATGGGGTTCAGCTATGCACAGATACATGTGAGGCAAGAGAAGGTCAAGAGGAGGATCAGCGAGAAAGCTGCGGCAACAACGACGATGAACAAGTCGATGTCTGAAGAAGAAAAGAATAAGAAGAACAAGAGTGCTGAAGAGGAGAAGGGGGTTCGCGCCTCACGGACCGCCGGGAGGGTTCATCCATGCGCATCTTCCACGGAAGCGGCGGCGGCAATGGGTGGACACCGTTGAAGTTGGCGGGGCATGGAGAACATCCGGGCAGAAGTCATCTTTAGATCATGATGGGGTTGGATGGGGGTGTAGTTTCGGATTGTGATTAGAGATCTCTTGTGATTATTCTGGTTTCCTTCCTCTGTTGTTCCACCAAGGAAATAAAGCTGTTTTTTTCCTATGAAACGGGCCACGGTAAAGCTGTTGTTCCACTAAGAAAATAAAGCTGGTGTCCCACTACACTACTGGTGTCTCATGATCGATCTAGTTTATGTGCTTTTGCACTTCGTGTCCTTTTCATGTGAGCATGCAACATTGACATCAAGGAAAGAGCTCTTGGAACCAAGACATATCATGCGTGGAATTATTCTGTGGTAAAACGATATCGATTATACTTTTTTCTACATTTCATGCTCAATTTCGAATCTGGTGTGTCCTAGACTCCTATGGAACGTTTCTTTGCACCTTGTAGAAGAGCCACTTTCCTTCAGTTCCCCGACATTACATTCATACAAGTCTTACAAGACCACGGGAGGGAGAAAATTGGCATTGCCAATAAGACCGTGCAAATAGTTGTTCCAAGTGAAACAGGAATCAGCCACGGCCTGTCCAACTTCTGTGGATTCAGTTCAAGTTACTCTTGGAAAGGTGGAACAAGTTACCGATGGAATGATAATTACCTGGAGGGAAATACCATGCTACAATTGGACCAAATGAGGGGAATTCAACCTGAAGGAGGGACACCACGTAAGGCCTCCTCCTACAGGAGATGACACCAGCAACTGGGCCGAAGATTCAGTGTGCGGTACATTATCAGCGCGCCCGTAGAGGATGCTGTGACTCGGTTATTAATACATCTTCGGATAAAATGCTATGCTGGAGGAGACTTCACATACAGAGATGAAGAATGGACAAGGTCCTCAGCTTACTTCTTGTTTGCGCAGTAAGATTGTGCAAGTGCAGGAGGCTATTGAACTTATAGATAACTGCAAGATCCACAAGAAGGTTAATCAGGAACAATCTCAGGAGACTGCTGATGCACCTGTGATTAACAGTACAGTTGAAGAGACGGTTCGTGTATTCATGAGAGACAACTACACAGAGCCACTATTTATATCCTGATAACATAGCACTATCGCAATCCATTCGGCCCAGAATCTCACAAAATTGGGCTTATCTGCGAAGAATATACAGTCGAGGACGTTGTGGTCATGAGAACGGACAATGAAGTTCATGGGGCGATTGGTAAACCTCTGAATGCCTCGGGATTTTGGAAGACCCTGAATGCATGAACTAGTTAAGCTGAATGCGAGGAGATGCTGAACCTCCATCTGTTTCTGAACAGGAAGAACCTGTCACTGCAGTGCAGGGTGCAGCGAGCTGCAAGATTCTGTTCAAGGACAAAGCTTTTCAGAATGGATCTGGCTCATGAAAAAACTTTTCTTGCAAGAAAATGTTGATGACAAAATTGAGAACGGCAGTATTGCAAGAAAATCTTACAAGGGTACAGATTCATACGGATATGGCAAGTGTTTTCTTACCAATTTTGTAGCATGAGTACAATCCTCTCTGTTTGTGGTCCATGCAATTTGCGTGGCGCGTCCACTGATCTGCACTCAAATTGCACTCCATATAATGCCTGACTTCAAGCTGTAACTGCTAGGTACTAGTACTTGCCTATGGTGAATGGATACTGCCAGCAACAGACTCTGACTTCAGTCAAAAAATTCAGATTTTCTTTCTTCCACGTCTTGCAGGAATCCAACGTGCAACCTGAATTTTAGAAAAACATGACTGTTGACTTCAACTCCTAAAGCCGCTGCTGCTATATATCTTATCGATCCTTTGTGTGTCCCAGATTACACACATGGATATGACCAAGACACACCAGCTAACCGAGCCAATCACAACGTTTCCATCTCCCGTTGTGGAAACAGTCGAGTCGAGCTGGTGATGGCAGGCACGGCCAATCCATTACCCTCCTCCCGTGGTGTCGGTCCTGCTCTTCTTCAATCTTCATCCATCGCCATCTGACGACGCCGTCCTTTGGCCGGCACCATCCGTCGTCAACCCAGCACGGTCCCTGGAGCCGTGGCCCGTGGCGAAGCTCCCGGCCGGTGACGTTAATGCGAGTGGCCGTGCCGACCCAACGACATGGAGGTATCTCAGGTGGGCACGGCAGGCGCTGTCCCTTCCCCGCTCGTGCGTGCCCGTGCGTAGTCGCGCACGCACTCAGGTGCTCCATTTATGTCGCGCTCCGGGCGTCAAATATCTGTGCCGCTCGTGTTCAGAGCTGGATTTGGTGCATGATTAGTACTGTACTTATTGCACCTGCCGTGCTCTTCAGTTAACCCATCTTTGGTCCTACTAACATGATTGTACTACATATAAGGCCTCTTTAGATTGTAGATTTTTGTAGAAATTTTGGAGGGTTTGAATCCGGCCTATGGAAGCCCTTTGGATCATAGGATTGGAGCCATCAAATTCCTATGGAATCCATTCCTATGACCCTAATTTCATAGGATTCTCAACATGAGCTCAAACTCATTTTAATTTTCCTACATAAAGTCCAATGTAGTTTCACCCTATCTCTCTCTACTCTCTCTCATCAATCATTCAAAATTCATGTTCAATTCTATGCACCATCCAAATGCACTAAAATTATGCGTTTCAAAATCCTGGAGGAATTCACTTCACATGACATCTCAATCCTACGTTTTTCCTATTCCTATGTTTTTAAAATCCTGCAATCCAAAGTCCTAAGACTCGGCTACGAACCAAACATGGCATAATTATTGCCAAACCACCTGGGAAATGAGACAAAAATTCTCGGCTAGCAAAAGGGCAGCACCCAATATATTTTTCTTTTGATCACGGCGTAGAAGAGAACTAATGCTTTACTGGTAGAAGATATATTGCATTTGCCATGGCGCAAAAGGTCATCTGATAAACACGGAAGAACCCAATCTAACTACTACTACTAGCTAGTATCAGACCTGCTGCTCATCTACGACCAACGAAAGAAACTACAGCTATATGTACACATTGCACTTCACACATTGCACTTCCATCTGTTCCGCAATCTGCATAGGCCTTTCCGTGGTTTGATTCAGCAGTCAGGACCTAGCGTCGTACCACCACTATGACAAGAGCACCGGAACTTCATTAGGCTGCACCACTGATGCACCGAGGTAGCTTCTTCAAAAGTCAGTGGGCACCAATCAGGTTTAGCAGCTGCACCTACGCTCTTCGGTTAGTGAAGTTAAGACTAGTGTCAACTACGAGTGCTTCAGCCTCCTGTGAGTTGTCTGTACTCGCTGCCCTTGTAGGCTACAGTATTTGACCTGTTTTCGTCATAATTGAGAGGTGCAAATTAGAAGCGATATAATAGTTGCATACAAAAATGAAACTGAACCGAGCAGATTGCACTACTTACGTGCATTGATGCAAGCATGGACAGCAGTTCCCTGGACTGGTCCATTAGAGAACGTTCTTGCATAGCGATTCTTGAAAGATCAGACACCAAAATACTTGTCCCAGATAGCTGCAGGATGACATGAATTTTAAGGCCAATTTAAAGAATGAATGCAGCACACTCATAATGAACAACAAATAGTCTATCGGAACTTGACTCTAGTTAGTACGAAATCCTTCAAACAAGTTCAAATGTACCACAATACAATTGGTGTGTATTGGTTGTACAGTCAAGCCAAACATGCACACATCCTAGGCTAGACCGTCGGGAAGGGACAAAATTATGCAATAAAGGTTGCACTATTCAGAAGTTTGAAGGGCTGTCAAAGACAGGATGATCGGGGAGATGGTTTGCCAAACAATTGACACCTGATACACTCAAGCCATGCATCCCAGATCTGATAACTTGTACAAACTTCTAACGTGCCAGGTATTGTGAGTAAATTATTGCCAGACAAGCAACTGGTAAAAAGCTGGAATAAGGAAAAAAAATTGGAGTAAACAGTACCTTAGCCAGTAAAGTGCATATTGAACTTCCTATTGTCTGCATGATATCAACTGCAGAGCCAACAGCATTTTTTACGTCTTGGATATCAGCCTGCAGTTCAGGAGATAGTAAAGAAGGTCTGAGAATTCATCTACATAAGAGAAACCCATGACAATAAGTTAACAAGATGGGATTATATTCCAACCTTTGCTCCGTCAACTGGAAGGCACAAAATGGTGGCGGTTAGAGCTTCTACAATTCCAGATAAAGATTCTGCGTAGTCCGTCTCTAAAGATGACCACTCGTCCAAATATGGCATCTATGTTCAACAAAATTCTATCAGATTTCCGAATTATGCAAGATCATAACAAACTCTAGCTATTATTGGCATAAGCAAAAGGGTATATTTCTAGTACATTAAATGATCTGTTGGCTCTGCAGTTGATATCATGCATACAATATTGCTGATAGATAGTTGGTACATCTACCAGGTCAAGCTATTAGTTGATGATTGTTAAGCAGTATAGTTCTAATGTCCCACCTTCAGAAGCTAGTACAACCACATATTGATCTTGTTTCCTTTTTATAACTATGCATAGGGAAGGGCCAGGTGTGATTTATTGAACAGAGGAATTACATTTATGTATCAAAATGGTCCAGTGTGCTACTAATTGGCCCCACAATTATGTGCACAAAAAAATCAAGTGGACCAATTGTGCAAACTGCAAACAAAGGAAATCTGTTTTCAAATGATCCTGCTTACAGCTAGCTGGTCCTAAAGTTCTTCCTAACAATACTGGGCAGGAAAATATGCTGGATATTTTAAGATAATCGAAAAATTATAGGAAATCATGAAAATTAAAATGATTAAATGAACTAAAAAGAGATTGGCTTCGTGAAGTTGTGGAAGCAGCAGTAAAGCGATGTGCGTAGAACCAAACTAAAAGTTTATTACCTGTCCCTTTAGAACCGTCATGAGTTTCCAGCTGTTTCGGAATAAATGTAGCTGAAACCTTTTAAGAGCAACAGTTTTGCGCATGCCTAGGGTAGTAATCCATGCATCACATAAGTCTTTCTGAAAAAGAGAAGGAAGAAAGGTTAGCAAATAAAGAAAAATATAGCAGCAACAGTTGCCTGCCAAAGTAATCTGGCCGAAATAATCCTTTTTTGGTGGGGTCTAGATGTAGTTTTCATTAGAATATTTATTTGGCACCTTCATTTAAGCACTAAGATAATAAAACTCAAAGAATTTTGTTATGTCATCTAGGAATGCAGAATGCTGAAATCAAACGTCAATCTTAAATCATCATAATTTCGGTATTCTATATGATATTCCATGTGTATTTTGGCTGTCCAATTATATTGTTAGACCAACAAACAATCCAATATAATGTGGGTTATGTTACACGAAAGTAATGTGGGTTATGTTACACAAAATTGATACCATCGAATTTGTGTTAAAAGATCTTTTTTATCATTCTGACTTTGAGTTGTGACTGTAAAAAAACATTGTATGAGAAACTTCGGCCAAAGTTCAAAACTGGACAGTAAAATATGGCCTACATTTTGAAACAGAGGGAGAGTACCTTGAAGAGTTTAAATGTATATTTACTTGTTTTACATATGGCTCCAACTACAAAAGGATTTTCTAAGCTTTGCAGGTTCTTTCCTTCATCCTATAAGTATCCTACAATTTAGTGCTAGAACAAAATTCCAGTTAAATTTACTCCATCTGATAAGATGCTTGACATTTTATTGATAGTTATACATAAAATGGCCGGTTATCTTTAGTGTGGAAGCTACTTCCAAGAAATTGCAGATGTCTGTATGTCGCATTACGTTCTAAGCTATGGCATGAACGACGCAAGGGAGTTACACTAATTTTATAAGATTGGCAACCCTGCATCTCAGGCTGAATTAGTTATTTCATCCACACTACATACAGCTGAAACAAGATTGTCATATCAGGTAAAGTTTATAAATTACAGCTATAGTATGTATGGGTGAATTTCGAACTCCTATTTCTTTATCTCGCACAATGAGATACGGATAAGGCAATAACATATTAAAATGGCATATTGGACAGTCAAATACTTGGATCAGACACTTGGTATACCCGACAACCCATGATTCTATCAATCGAGAAACACTCACCTCTGCGGTCATCTTCTGTGAAGCAAGTGCAGCATCAGCCTGCGCATTTACACACCGCCACTGCAAATGTCGATTGCACAAGATTCTCAACAAGTGCTCCCCATCAACCTTACTACCCCCAAGCCACCTCCTCCTTGCTTGACCGTCAATACCGTAACCAGACGAGATTCTTCCCTGCTGGTCGCCCACTGATGCACTCGCACCCATAGAATTCCTTGGACGGGAAGGACTTGACATTCGCCTCGATGAGCTGCCCACGAGCTTACTTGCTGAAGACTGCCTAACTGGTCTGTTCAGTGGAGACGAAGCAAACCCGTTTAACAGCGATTTCTTCACCGGCGCTGTCCTTGGCGACAACGCGAGCCCAGAATTATGCGTCACGCACGGCGTGCCTGGATCTGCAAACCTGTGCAACCTGCTGCCAGCGGCATCATGCAAGAACCGTGCAGGCACACTCATCCCCTTGGGCGGCGGACGTGCTCTGTGAGAAGCCGTTGCCGGCATCCTGGGACCCAGAATTGCTCCCTGACGACAAGCTCTCTGTGTCTGACGACATCAAGTAGTCCCCGCTGTCAAACGAGGAGCGGCGCACTCCGTCATCGAACGCCATCGACTGCCGCAGCGAACGGACGGCGGCCAGGACGGCAGCACCCTTCTTGTCCAAGAGCAGTCCAGGCTCTTGGTGAGCGGATTCCCCTCGAACCCATGCGCCGACATTGGCCACCTCTGGTGGCTATGGCCCCTTCAGACCCCTTCGCCGGAATGGTACCAGCAGCAGGCCTCCTCCTTTCGGGCGTGGTGGAGGCCGCCGCCGCTGATGCAATGGGCCGACGCACGGCGAAGGGGACGTGGCCGGCTTCGCCTTGCTGGTCTCCAGGAAGTAGGAGCGGCCCTGGAAGGCGACGGAGAGGCTCCTCGTAGTGGTGGTGGTGGCCCATTGGGCCCCGCGGCCTCGCCTGGGGCGGCATTGCCCGCGGGGCGCGGCCGGTCGACGGACGAGGACCGCCTCGGCAGGGGGGACGCGAAGCGGCGGGAGGGCGTGGAGGCGGAGGTGGAGGTCGAGTTGGAGGAGGAGGTGGTGGTGGTGGAGGTGGATGTGGAGGTGGAGGTGGATTTGGAGGAGGGCGCGAGGAGGTAGCGGGAGGGGACGGCCTTGGGCTTGGGCTTGGTGCTGCCCCTGCTGGCGTCGGCGTGGTTGGCGTTGGTGGATTTGGACGGGGAGAGCGCGGAGGCGGCGCGGCGGCGGTGCGGCGACGGCGAGGGGTTGGGCCGGGGCGCGGCCGCCGCTGCCCCGGCGGCCACCATGGCGGCGGGATCTCGCGGAATCTCGGGGGCGGGCTTGGCGTGGGGTTTGGGGTTTCAAGATGGGAGGAGGAGCAGCAGCGGCAGCATCCGGGCCGTTCGGAGTGAAGTTGAAACCGGAGACGAAGCGAGGGGTAGAAGAGTAAAATGGGGAAAGCGTCGGGGTGGGGCGGAATAAAGGGGAGGGCTCGCGTGGTGGTGGGGGCGGCGGTGGACTGATGGGCGACCATGCCCGCGGCGTCGTCAAATCCGTTCCGTCGCCGGCTCTTCTTCTCCGGTTCCATTTATGGTTTCCTCGTCCTGGCGTGCGATTATAACGGGATCGTTCGCCAATTTGTCACTTTTCTTGTTGGACTCTCGTTCATTTGTCCTTTGGTTGGTACACCGATACGGACCTCCTAAGGAGCTCTAAATTAGTCTTAGAGAACAATAAAAAAAATTTGGCACCAATTCGGATCATAGGATTGAAAAACTTAGAAATAACAAAACATAGGAATTTCATAGGTTTAACTATGCAAAACAGATGATTGAAAAACAGAGGTCGTATCTCGAGCCTTCCGTCTAAAAAACAGAGGTCGTATGTCATTTTTAAAGTTGCGTTCTAAAACTCTGCCCTCAAGGGGCTCGTTTGATTTAAAGAATAGGAAAGCTGAAATAATAGGAAACATGTCAGATTGGAATGTCATATCTATTTGAATCATATGGTAAGGGGAATTCTCTTTGATTGTTGTGAAGAAATATTCATATGAAGTTAACACTCCAAGATTTTTACGAGATCATTTCGTGTGGAATATGATCCTATGAATCAAACAGTTTTCGAAAAAAATCCCATAAGAGTTCAGTCCTACAAAATTGTTTGAAAATTCTATGAATCAAAGAAGACCTAAACCTTCTTGTCTATTAGACTTACAATTTTTTTTGCTTTGTGCTCTCTCGGGCATTTCATCGACATGCTCCTTTTGCTCCTGCTGTCACTTCTAATTCCATCATGGAACCGCGACAAGGTCGATCTTGCTTCATCGCCCCAGGTACAGGGGGTTGTTTAGACGTTCTCCTAGAGTTGTTTTCCCCACCTAGATGTCAGTTATTAGAGATTGGGGTGTACTTAGGGGGTTTGCCCGCTCCTTATATTAAGGACTACTTTAGAAATTATTATTTTTCTAAATTGATAGGTCCATTGTGTTATACCCAATAGCAAGAACGGAGCTCTACCAACTGAGCTATATCTTCCCCCCCCCCCCCCCCCCCACACACACACACACACCCTCCCCGAGCCAAGTGGATTATGCTAATAATAATCAGCTAACGTTTCTTTTTGGCTATAACATTTTTAACCACGTCAATATCTCTTCTTCTTCATGGAACAAATGTAGATGTGTTCAGTCAGAGATGGCGACTATATGAATGCGAGCGGGAGCGTGCGAGACACATGCTTAGAGTTAGCATGCATCGACACCCAGGCGGAGAAGGAACATGAAAGTAAGGAGTGAAAGAGAAAAATAGAGCGGTGGGGAGGGTTAACCATTTTTGTAAATAAATTAAATTGTACCTTAAGTGATATGAAAATATCAGTCCACACATTTTTTTTCTTAGCAAGTTGTTGTACCGTGTAGCATGTTTATTTCTTAGACATTACATTCGCACGTCCAAATGGATGCTAGCTTCAGTAGTTGAGTATACCAAACGAGTGTTTTCTCAAGACAAATTTCTCGTGCAACAAAGACGCTGATCATGTGGGTGCCTCGAGTTTTGTCTACGATCATTTAATTACCCGCGGAGACGACGTGGGGAGACGGCCTGACACCATCATTTCTTTCCACAACACGATGATTTAAGCTCGATCGAGGCTCTAAACAAAGCGTGCACCGAGGGGATTAGGGAAATGTGCAGTTTATAACATGTGTCAATGGGTGACAGGCCTTACGGCCCTCGTCGTACGCACTAACCTTGAAGCGATGAAGTTTCACGATTCGGATAGATCCTATCTTGCCTCGGCAACATACTTCAAGATGATTGATCAGGTTTGCAGCGATTGTTCCGCCTGAAACTCAGCCTAATTTCAAGGCATTGTACAGATACTCCAAAATAGTGAATATTCACAGCTCGATTAAATTAGTCCACAACTCCACTTGACAACAAACGAGGAGTTCAGTACAGTGACTTGGAGTTGGAGATGCCTTGTCAATTAGCTGCCGCGACAGGGGAAAGCGCGCGTGCATCAACAGTGGGTTAACTGGTAAACGGAGCTAGCAGATGATGGTACGTGACTAGAGATTCGGCAGCAGGTGTCCTACATGCAAAATGTGCAGCTGAGGCCTCGTGTAATAAACTGGGAGGAGCAGTTGAATATACCCCTGCTCTGTGGACTACGGTACTACTACTGCAGAAGCTATGTGTGAAGTTCTTAATCGTCTTGCTGGTTTGATTACATCGAGGAGTAGGCTGTTTGTTTAATCGTGGTTGGTTTGTTTTGTTGCGTTTAATAGTGTCACCACGGGTCAACAGGGTCAGATGCTGTCAGTGATCTCTTTGCGTGCAGAGCATATACAAATTGCACTGTTCTCTGGACTATGTTCGTAGAGATATTTTAGTTTACACAACGATGGCTTCAACACTTGCAGTTCGGTACTCGAAAGTGCATGTAATTATATAGAGAGCTTGTGTGGGCTCCATTACTAAGCACACGGCGTTGAGCACTCAAGATATCGGCGGTATGTTCAGTACCTCGTGCGTCCAACATCATGGGGGGCATCTGTACGGGGTTACTAACCACCGAATCTCGCCATCAAAGGACAGCGGTACTCTTGGGCATAGGAGTCCAGTCAAGATCGAAGGGAGATGGTACTACTCGAGCACATGTTCTTGCGAAGAAAAAGGCCCGGAGTGTTATTTATTTGCTCTGCTTTTCGCACTGCCAATTATAGGCACTGATAGTTTTAGTTCGGTTGTTTAATTGGGTGGCAAGTCACTTTCAGAAATCTGAGGTTTGTCTTGGGCGGCAATAGATTCCAGACCTGCTGGTGGGGTGCTTGTTGTCAACCTTTTTTCCTTAAAAAAAGGCAGATGAAGCTTAAGCTCGGATACTTAGATCCCTGAAAAGTAGGCTTAGCAGTAATCGACATTGTTTAAAGGTAAGAGAGCCAATAGGCTAAAAGAAAAGAAAAAAAAAAGCAAGTCCTTGTGCTGATCGAGAGCTAAACTAAAGAGGGTGGTCCGAATTGCCGGATCGGGCAGCGGTGGCGTCGCAGCGCCGTCCCCTTCTTGAAGGCGTTGCCTGGGTTGCACTCCATGCGGCGGCTGAAGTTTTTGACAATGTCGACTACTACATAGGGCGCGGTCCTTCAGGACGCACTCCTCGCCATTCATGGCTGGAGGCTTGGCTGGGCGAGACTTCGTGTTGTTGTTGCGATTTGTAGGTCAAGGTACCTCCTCAATTTGTGAGGACGGTTGTGTGTTACCGCATCTTTTGATGACGAAATCGCTGTAATTTAGACTGTCATTGTCTTCTTCTATTGCAATCGGCGCGCAAATCTTTTGCGTGTTCGCAAAAAAAATAAAGAGAATGAGCAAGCAGCTGCAGTTGCAGCTGGCTCCATTCAGATTCAGTCACGTAACCAACAAGAGAGAAGAAGAGCCAGTCCAAAGTTGACGTGCGTGGGGCCTCAAAAAATGAGTCGCGATCCATGACCATGTGTGTGTGGCAGTGTGGGTACGACGTTGCTCCTGATCGGCAACTTTTCCGGCGACGTGACGTACGTTCAATCTCCGGTGTAGCTTTCTGTCGAAACCGCTTTCCCGTTCGTGCGCTCGTGATACGAACTGGCCTCCGTCTCCTTTATAGCCATCCGATGGAACGTATGGATCCGCGTCCGCATGACACGGCGACGCCGGCATAGTGCAGAGACCGCCGTCGCGCGCGGGCTAGCTGGATGCCGGTGGGAAAACCCCCGGAACACTCGATGCGCCAAGTCATGCGGCGGCGTATGACGCCGTGCGCCAGGGCCTCATGCGCTGCCATAGCCGTCAGGAAAAGACCTGCTTGAACCGATCGCTCTGCAAGAATCCAGGTATCAGAAAGGAGAGAGAGACTCTTTCCCCTGCCCCGCGTCGCTCCAGCTGGGGCGACCCGGGCGGCTCCCCAAACCCTAGCGCCGCCACCCCTTCCCCTGCTCCTCCCCTCCCCCGCCACTACCAGAGGAGTCCGATGCGCGCCGCGCGGATGCTGATGAAGGTGGCGGAGAGGATCCCGTCGCGCCGCGTCCCCGCGGTGGACTCCGGATGCCGAGGCGGCGGCCTCGGATGGTGAGGCAGCGCTGGCTCTGCGGCGAGCAGCGCGCTCGGGTGCTGGCTCCCCTCCTCGGCCGTGTGGACGGCGTGGAGGCGGGTGGTGGATGAGGTGCTGAGCTGCTGCGTTCGGTCGGATCCAGAGCTGCAGGTGGTTTTTTCCTCCTCTGTGAGTGCCCTTCCCCGCTGATTTGCTCCGGTGGTCAGCGAGGTGTTGGAGGTGGGGAGAACAGGAGAAATCCATGGCTGGTCTTGCCAGCCGACGGTGGCGACGTCTGCGGGCGTCGTCTTCCTCCCTGGAGGCACCGTTGAGGTTCTTCCCCTCCCTCCCTTCCCCTCTCATTACCTGGGAGAAATCTCAAATCCTTTCGGATTGAGCGGCAGCGGCGCCTTGGGCGCCGTCACCTTCTTGAAGGTGCCGTTTTTGGGGAGAGGGTGTGTGCTCGTGCTCGGTTTCTGTATGTCGGCGCCGTGGTCCGAGCTGTGGTCTATGTCGAGTTGTTTGTGCCAGCTCGCCTGCTTTCTATCTTGGGTGCTCTTTGCTTGCTCCTCACATTTGCTCGCCGGCGGATCGGTGCCCTCGTGCCTGGGCAGGGAGGGGAAGGGCCCTCTCTCCCGTTTGGAGCAGTGTGTTAGGACGGCATTAGCACGGTGCTATCTTCTGTAGGTTCTGTTTCGACGCTTGGCGATGTTGCGACAGCTCCTCCGTGTTGCAGCTTCTTCATCTTCGTCCTCACCAAGCAGCTTCTCTTCGTGGGTGTTTCCATGGTCTGCGGCAAGTGCTCCCTGGTGAATGCAGATATGTGGCAACCTTATGTGTCTGGTCCTTTTGGCAGTTCTTGTTCCTTCCTTTGCTCTAGGGTGAGCAGCTCCATGGCCAACGATCCAGGGCGAGGGGCAGGGGTCCCCTTTGCCCATGGGAGAGGATGGTCAGGTTTTGGCTCGCCTGGAACGGACAAGGGCTTGCCTCATCTCACGTGCATTTCAAAGGTTGTGCCTTCGCCGATCACGTGGAGCTTTGTTCGCGGTAGAGGACACCGAAGAATTCAAGCTAGTGTTTTTCGCTTATCTTGTGTTGGCTGTTGTTCTTGGTGTTGTAAGCTGTTTACCAGCATCCTGTTCCTGTCGTGCGTTGATGGTCCTGAAGAGCAAGGCCTTGATACCTGCAAAAGTAAACGGGATTAGGTTGAGACTCCAAGTGCAGAGTGTATAGTAAGTGGAAGACAGTTTTCCCCACGAGGGGTGACTCGAGGGTTTAATATCGAACTCTCGGGGAATCTGAAGTGGTAGATTTATCTTCTTATCCTTCTTTTGGTTACCTACAAAACAAGGTTAGATGTTTTGGTCCTCAACCTCACCTGTGGTTGTCAAGCACAAGGTGTAAGAATGATATCAGGATAGTTATGCAATGCAAAGAAGAAATAAATATGCAATGATGGTGGATGCAATGATAAATGATATTTTTGGGTTTTTGAATGATGTATGCAAGATGAAAAGTATTTTTGTATTTTCGGATTTAATGATGGCTGAAAATAGAAAAGTGGTATATGGTGTTGGAAAGGTGTTTCTTATGATTAAAAATGGACTGGGGTTCATGGTTTCACAAATGCACTCTCTCTTTATAAAGTGGTAGACAATGGAACACACACAGTTAACATATGAGATTGCAACACGGGGTTTGATAACAAGTTACTTAGATATATGGGCATCACGTCCTAACATAGAGATCTTTTGGTTATTAACCTCTCTTATACTCTACCAAGATGCGAACTAAATCATAACACCTCAGTAATTAAGATAACTCAGAGTATAGCATTAAGTATCATGACATGAAGTGAAAATAAGAACATGCTAGATCTAGTCATGGAGTAGTGGCAATGGTCACGCCCACATCCCCGGTAGCATGGTATTTTAGTTTATCCCTAGTGAGGCAACAAAGTAAGGTAAAGATACCAAAGTGGATCGCAGAACTTTCTCTCACGTTCACTGCACTAGCCACCCCCGTTACTCCAACTAATGCACACGTTCCCCCACACACGCTCTCATAAACATGCTTGATCAAAACAAGTAGACAAGAACGGGGTACATAATATGCATCTATACTCATAACTGAAACAAACATTGCAATCTCAAACATATATTAACTCATAAAGATCCACCACAAAGGTATTACAACGGTGACCGTAATCATGTTCAGCAGCTCATACGGTGCTAATTAGTGAAGCTCAAGAGAGGAGAGATACATAAGTTACTTCCACAAACCCATAGTCCAGAGGTGGACTACTCCCTCTTCATCATGGAGACGGTGGAGAAGTCGATGGAGAAGATGGAGACCACCCCGGCAGCGCCACGCCGGAGTTTTCCCCCTCCAATCTGCAGCTCCTAATCTCCGTTTCGGTGCTTCTGTGTTTGTGCGGCGCTCCTTCCAGAGAACGTCGGGGGACCTTTTTTATAGGCGTTTTTAGGTCAAGACGATGTCGGTGGAGAAAAGATCGAAGGCAACGGAGCCACGAGGCCCAAATGGGTGGGTCCCACGCGGCTACAGTACCTGGCCGCGTGGGCCCCCCTCGTTTGGCCCTCGAGCCTCCGTTTGCTCGCTTCCTTCGCGCCCCAGGTCTTCTTCCTTCCAAATATTGACGCCCGTAAATTTCCAGGTGATTTCGTTGATGTTTGGGTCCCTGAAACATTAAAATAAGAAACGAGGTTTTCTGCCTGTGCAGGGTTAATTCCATAAAAATAGGAAATAAATGAATATTCCCAAAATCATTATAAAACATTGATATAACCCTTATATGATGCAAATATGATTGGAATATAAGCAATTAAAGTGCAAAGTTCATGTATGCATTTTACATGCATCAACATCCCCAAGCTTAATCCATGCTCGTCCTCGAGTATGAAGATGATAAAACTAACATGGACTTTGCAATTTAATACTTAACAATGAATATCAAAGATGATTACTATTGCTACATATAGTCAAATGATTCATTCTTCAAAGGAGTAGCAATATGCAAATAGTTTATGAAGTGATATCAAGTATTCAAGACAAGGATGTTCATTGATAGTTCACAAAGTGTAACATGGTAGCAAGTAATATGGAACACATGTATGCATAATGATAAGTAGAACATCCTACAATGGTCATAGAGTGTAGATGAAAATCTGAATATGATAGGTGTACACTTTGGAAAGATGTATATGTGAGTAGAGGTGTCGTGGGGTAGATAACACGGCAGATGCTACTTTGGGGTAGCTTGAGTTGATGGGCAAGGCGACACTGGCGTCTGGGAGATTGTTTAGCATTGCAGGGACAAAGGGTTTACCCAGGTTCGGCCTCTCCATTGGAGATAAAGACCTACTTCCTGCTATCTTATTATTGATCTCAATCTCGATAACCCGGCTACGACAACAGAGCCGGATCTCGATCTAGGTTACAAAGTTGGGGTGTTTCTCTCGTTGGTTTTCTCGCCTAAGCTTGTCTCGTAAAGTTCTCCCTCAACTAGGTCTCAGGGACCGGTTTATATAGACGACCGGGTCTCCTGGCGCTTTACAAGGTAAGCCCGGGTTCTACCCAGACTCGGAGTCCTACTCTAGCTCTTCTGGCCTTCGTGTCCTCCAAGTCCTGAACCGCCTTTGGTCTTCTAGAAACTTCCCTTCTTGAGCCGGGTTACCGCCAAAGCTACTGGCCCAGCAACATAACCCGGCCCATGCTGATGGTTAGCTGGCCTAGCCGGGCTTCCTCCCTGGCGGGTCATGCTTCCCTCTTCATGGGCCTACCGGGTTATTATCCCCCCATCAGTAGCCCCCAGATTAACCTGGTTGCCAGGTTGACAGGCTCTGCTTCTATTCTTGAATATTGCTTCTCTTGAGCAGAACTATTATCCTGGCCAGCCGGGTTAATCACCTGAAACATAAAACAACTCATAACAGATTAAATACCAGAATATTTCACTTTTCTCCTTAGCTTGGCCAGTCCTTTTGGCGGTTCACACCGTAACCCGGCTGTCTCTTACCGGGTTCCACATGCCCCCGGGTTTCGCACTTAACACTTAGTGAAATTTATCGCCCAACTATAACTCCATCCTCATCCATCTTAATCGAGATCTTATCAATTAATATCCCCTGATTATCTCATTCTGTTTGTCGTTGACCCTTGGTCAAAGATCCTTATCTCTTCTCTTTTTACCACAACACCCCTAGGGTTTTCACTGCGCCTATAAATAGGAGACCAGGAGTCACGCAGTCATTTTTCCCCATTCACTCGTGTTCATCTCCTTCCTCGCGCCCACACTGTAGCAACCGCAAACTCAATCTCCAATCGAGCCTTCCAATCTCCGCAAGAAGATCCACAGGTACGATTTTCCCTCTCATCCGTGCTCCGCACTCGATTCCGCTCTGAATCTCGCCCAGATTTACTTCACATTTTCTTCTCCACACATCCGCATCTAGACCTAGGGTTTCTCACCGCCATTGCTGCAACCAGGGAACCTCGAAGCTCCAAAGCCATGACGAAGGACAAGGTGAAGGCTGGAGGTCCCCGTGCAGCGAAGAAACTCGCGAAGAAACCTCACAGCACCCACGCTGGGGGATCTGGCTCCGCCGCCCCCGCGGCCACTCAGGTCAACTGGACCAAATCTACCGTGACCACTCTGATGCTGCAAGAGTACGTCAACTGCGGCGAGCTTCCTCCCAAAACAGAGATCAGCTGGCGCGCTGCTGGGGAAGAAATCCGCCCCAACCCCAAAGAAGGTGAAGTAGTTGTCTTCCTTGATCATGTACAGCGCGGTTTTCGCCCCCCCGGCTCTCTGTTTTTCCGCCGGGTCTTGAAGTACTACGGCCTTAGGCCTCAAGACATTGCACCCAATTCTGTGTTGAACATCAGCAACTTCGTTGTGTTCTGTGAGGACTATCTGCAGATGGCTCCAAGCCTCGAACTTTTCCTTGAGTTTTTCTACTGCAACCCATCTCGCAAGGACCAAGTGCTCCCATATGGTGGAGTTGCAATCCAGCGCCGAAGGGAATGCGATTTCCCGGCTCTTCTTTTAGCCAGCCATCCCAAGGGGTGGCAAAACACCTATTTTTACTGCAAGGATACCTCACCAGAGTCTGATGACGCCCGTTACCCGGCTTTCCGGAACTCGGGCTTAACATATGAAGCCAAGATGAACAGTTACGCTGCAGACGAAGACCGGGTCAAACTTGAGCCCCTACTTCGCCGGGCCAGAGCCTTACTTGCCCATGGTCTCAAAGGCACGGACCTCGTCAAGTGTTGGATCGGCTGGTTTGTCCAACCACTCAGTATCAGGACCCGGTTATTCTGCCAATACACTGGTGAAACCACAGATAGCATGCGCTATTCTGAGATGACGCTGACTGACGACCAGCTTGTGAAGAACGCCAAGAGACTGCTTGGCGAAAAGAAAGATGCCATTGCCCTGGATGGGCTTGTCCCATTTAGTGCCAAGAACAAACCCCCCACGGTAAAACCAATCCTTGATCATTTCTGCTAATCATAACCCGGTAATTTCATCCAGAGGAGGTTGCTTACTTCAACTATTTTTCTCAGGACTCCAAGTGGTGGAGCGTGGATTTTACTCCTGCATCCTCTCCTGACGGGGAGGATACAGAAAGTGACGAAGATGAAGAAGAAGAAGAAGAAGAAGAAGAAGGTGAGCTAGACTCTGTAGGCCGGCTCTTCCTCCAACTGATTAACAATGAAGTCCCCAACAAGGACACTTCTACTGATAACCCGGCAAATTTTATTCCAGGAACCACTGACCCGGCTTCTGACGTACAGCCGGGTCCCCAAACTACTGCACCTCCTACACAAAAGAGGACCCGGGCTACCATTGCCAAGGTACCATATTCTCATTTCTCACGATGAACTCATCCCAAACTTCTTCTGAACCCAATTTCTCAATACAGGAAAAGGAGGCTGAGAAGGAAGCTGAGGCGAACAAGAGACGCCGAACCCGGTCTTCTACAAGCCAAGCTTCCCTGAGCCCAGGTATCCCTCAACACTCTTTATCAAGCTGGGCCAAATCCATCCAGAAGACGCCCAGCAAACAGTTCCCTTTAGCTGGCAAGATCCGGGTTCCTAAACCATCTCGTTTGTCAGATTCCTCCTCGGATGGTGTTAGCACACCCGAGGATTTCCAGATAAACACCGGGTTAGAAATACTCTACACTCCTTTTCAATACCTCCATACTTTACTGCTCCTTTTTTGTGTGACTAAAACACTATCTTGTTCCAGTGCCAGAGCCTTTGCGGATGAAGACCCGGAGTCTCCTCCAGCGGCGTCTCCTCCTCCAGCAACACAGAGCCTTCTCCTATGGAGGCTCATATTGAAGAAACGGAGGACAAAGACGAACCAACGGAGCAAGCAACCCCTGTGGCTTCTCCAAAAGCATTGTTGATCCAGTACCAGAATCCTCCCCAGCTGCTCATTCGCCCGGGTTAGGCTCTGGAACCAAAGAAGATGAAGTACAAGTTACTGGAACCCGGCACGTTCCAGTACAAGGTGCTCCTGAAACTCTTGCCAAGGTGCCAGCTCCAGACGCTAACCCGGCATCTCCTGCCAAGGGCAAACACCCGACTTCCTCATCAGATTTACCGGCTTTGAGCGCCATGTCCGTTCCAGCACTTTGCGATGAATATTTTTCTCGCCTTGCTCAACACAAGAACCTGGAGACAGAACTGGTCGCCCTAATTCAGCAACGATATCAGGTGCCCACTTTTACCTTTTGCCTTTATATTTTCTAGTATAACTATACCCTGAGTAGCCCCCAAGCTCTAAGTTCATCACTTGTTGATGAGCTTGGTGCTTATAATATGAACTCCTCTGGTTAAAAACTTCAAACATGTAGCCCCCAAGTGTCGGGTTGTCTGTTCACAGCAACCTGGGACTAAAAACTTCTATCATTTAAAACTTCCAACTTGCACATCAAACTTGAACACTTTAGCCCCCAAGTGCCGGGTTAGCTGTCCACAGCCACCTGGGACTAACACTTAGAAAATTTCAAACTTTTTGCGCATGTAGCCCCCATGTGCCGGGTTGCACGCCTGCAGCAACCTGGGACTACACCTTACACCTTGAGAAACTTTAAATATATAGCCCCCAAGTTCCGGGTTAACTTGCCCGCGGTAACCTGGAACTAACATAATTTCTTGCATTTTAACAGGAAGACCACGCCAAGGCCGAGGCAGAAATCACCCGGCTCAAGGATGCTGCCAAAACTGAATCTGAAGCCCGGGCTAATCACGCAGCTCAACTCCAGGCCTTGGAAGAAAAAATTACTGCTCTGACCCAAGAAAACTCTGACTTGGAGAAGGACAAGCAGGAGCACGAGGAAAACTTCCAGGAGCAACTGAACACACTGCAGAAGCAGCTGGATGACACCACCAACGAGCTAACCCGGTTGAAGAAGATGATCACTTCAATGGTTGAATCCTTAGTGGGTAAGCATTACTCCTTTGAACTCGAACTGAACTGAACAAGCAAACCCGGTTTTAAAATATCACTATTATACTTTTCCGTATGCAGGCCCTCGTGATGGCAACCTCCGCAAAACTGCTGTCGAGAAGATCAAATGCATGTATACGCTGACTCGCCAGCTGTACTTTGGCAGCCGCGAGGTCATTAAAGCCGCAAGGCTCTGGGAGAACCCGCCAAGCAAGTACTCTGAAGTCCTTGGTCATCTGTCAACCATGCCACAATGGATACATTTGCTCAAGGCATCTGCATGCAGGGCCGGGGTGATGCGAGGTCTTGCCTTAGCAAAGGCCTACTATCCCCAGCTAAACCCGGCTCCTCTGAAGAAGGGATTTCCTCAGTTTGACACTGATGGCAAGGAATTTGATAAGAAGTGCTACGCCCGGGTTGTGAAGCAAACCCGGCACGTTGCCACTGTGATTGCCAGCAAGATGAAGCTAACCACGCTGCAGTTTGGAAATACTGAAAAAGATGAAGAGATCATGGATGACGAACCACAACCCATCGATCTCCTGCAAAGCTATAAGGATTCCATTGACCCAGCTAAAACTGCTCCTGGTACCTCCACTGCACCCAGCTCTTCTACACCAGTTATTCCTCCTCCAGCACGGGCCACAATTGAAGAAGATGATGAAAACTTCTTCCAGCCACTCGACACGTCACCCGGCGCAAGGTCAAGGCCAAGGAGACCAAGGAGACCGAGGATACCGAAACTGACCCGGCGGTCGCCGAAGAAGATGACCCGGCAAAGACCATGTAGGAACAACCATCCGGCTCTCCTCCCCGTGACCCGGCACCTGAAGCCGAGGCTTAAAAACTGATGCAGATGCTTTCATCTCTGCAAAAAACTATTTCATTCGGCCCTTGGGGCAAGTTATTGTAATAACTTTAGCACTATTATCTCTTGCTTGCAGTGGTGTGGTAGTACACCGTTGAAACTTTGCTTTTATCACTTAAAACTTTTGCTTGATGATACCTCTCTGTTGTTTTGATGACCCTTTTGATTTCTTTAACTGTGAGCCGGCTTTCGCATGGATACCCTGTCGCAACTTCTCTGAGAAAAACAGGGTCGAACCAAGTCCCAACGGGCCTCATGGTTGATTGAATTTCCAGGTAAGCAATCAGGTCATGAAATTGCGAGTCACATCAGCTCAACAGCAAGATAACCAAGAATAAACTAGTGGCATAAAAGCCGGGTCTTGGGATTGCTGCTACAAACTATTGAAGTAAGAGCCCCCAAGACCTGGATCAATGTTTATAAAGTAATGGCTTAACTATGCAACATTACCCCATTGATCCTCATACTGGTGGGACACGCTCTCTGGGCGTCCTCAACGATAAAAAACAACTATAATACTTACTCTATGATATAAAACATAGACAACTGATACTTAAAGTAGACATGCATAATACTGAATTCGAAAAATACTACAACTAAAACTGCTCTGCCGGGTCAAAAAATACGAGACCCGGATAATGATATGAACCGGGTCTTGGGAAAAACTTAGCCACCTCAATGACCAGCCCCCAAGACCAGGCTTAATAAAAAACTGCTATAGCTTACAGTAAACGAAAAATAACTGGCTTGCCAATGTGAACTGAAACTGGAACAAGATAAATTTCTGTTCAACCTTCACTTTATTGATAGAAAAGGTTAGGTCAGCAAGCCGCCTCATTAAAAACCTTCCAGTCCCCTTAGGTACCCTGGTAAGGAAAAGAGCGCGTCTGAAACCTGCTGCCTGTTACATCGTGTGTTACATCTCATATCTCTTTCTCATGCTAAGTATAATATGGGCGTAGCTGCGCAATGTTCCATGGCCTCTCACGCTCTTCCAATGAAAAGGTAGAGTGCGATGTGTCATTTACAGACTCGGACTTTTCTCTTGCATCCACCAAATAATATGAACCATTGTTCAATTTCTTGCTTATGATGAAAGGCCCTTCCCAAGGAGGAGATAACTTGTGCATCCCTTCCTTGGATTGCGTCCATCGCAGCACTAAATCTCCCTCCTGGAAAGTGCGAGTTTTAACCCGGCGACTATGGTACCGCCTCAAATCTTGCTGATACACTGCTGATCTTTCCAGCGCTTGCTCTCTGTTCTCCTCAAGCAGGTCCATAGAATCCTGCCGGGTCTGCTCATTTTCTGTTTCAACGTAAGCCGCCACGCGAGACGAGTCATGAATTATATCACTTGGCAAAACTGCCTCTGCCCCATAAACCATAAAGAAAGGGGTCATCTTGGTGGATCTGTTTGGTGTTGTGTTGATTCCCCAAACTACTGATGGCAACTCCTCAACCCACACTCCAGCGGCTCTGATGCATGGAACCCGGAGATGTGGTTTCAAACCTCGAAGCAATTCCTGATTTGCTCGTTCTACTTGTCCATTAGCCTGTGGATGAGCCACTGAAGCAACATCTAAACGTATGCCCTGGTTTCCACAGAACTTTGCCATCTCACCAAGAGACATGTTAGTGCCATTGTCTGTGATGATACTATGAGGGTACCCAAACCTGTGTATGATCTGCTTCAAAAAATTGACTGCTGTAGCTGCTTCACAATTTGTAACAGGCATCACCTCAACCCACTTTGTAAACTTGTCAATGGCAACCAAGAGGTGGGTTTTCTTGCAAGGAGACATGCTAAAAGGACCCACCATATCAAGCCCCCAGACTGCAAAAGGCCAAGTCAAGGGTATTGTTCGCAACCCTGAGCCGGCACGTGAATTTGCCGTGCATATCTCTGACAACCATCACATCTGTTTACCAGGCGCTCTGCATCTGCCTGGGCTGTGAGCCAAAAGAAACCGTGTCTGAAAGCTTTTGCTACTAAAGACCTCGTTGAAGCATGATGACCACAATCTCCCTCGTGAATCTCCTTCAGAATCTGCCGGCCTTCCTTTCCAGACACACATCTTTGAAACACTCCAGAAACACTTCTCTTATATAACTCGCCATCAATCACCACATAAGCCTTAGCCCGGCGCACAATTTGCCGGGATATAACTTCCTGCTCTGGCAACTCTCCTCGCTGTGGGGACCCCGGACTAGCTGTCCGAAATACCCGATTATGCTTAACACAACGATCCCGTGATCAGTCTGTCGTTGCACATAATCCGAATTGAATACCAAAGTTTACATCCATTACAATACCGAATATAAAGTCTTACATAAATGGTCATTTAGACCAAGTTCTTACATAGGTGCCTTCAAGGGCCAAACCAAAATATATCAGCGGAAGCTACGGCGTAGTAGACATCAAATCCTAACGAAGACGACCCGACAGGCAGCTGACTTATGGAGATCCTTAGTTCGCGTAGAAGTCGCCATACTCCTGCTCGGCATAGTGCTCCTCCTCGTAGTCTGGCTAGGACAATAGCCAGGGACGAAACCAATATGAGTACATTTGAATGTACTCGCAAACTACCCCAACATGAGTATGCACTAGTTTTATTTTAGTTAACAACTTTTATTTAAAACATCTCTATATCTTTATTGAAAAAGGTAAGAAGAGTTTTATAACTATCTTTAAAGAAGTCATCATTTTTATCTGTTTCTCCAAAACTCCTCCTTTTCAGGACCATGGCTCACCATAGTCCATTTATTCCAACAACTCATACCACTTCATTTGGTATAGCTGTGTAACACCATCACCATTTCAGTTTCTTTTTAAACTTGAAAGCTTTTCCAAAAACTTGCACATGGTCTAGGACAGCCTCCCAACTGTCCATATCCGAGGACTCGGCTATTCGAATAGTTTTACACTCTGCAGAGGTAGCACGCTTTTCCCACATCCATCCGGCAACTCATCGTGTCTGCCACGTCTCGCCATACAAGGTGTATGCGAAGTAAGCCGCCGACCACAGCCTGTCCTTTGCTCATGCTAGTATAGGACCCTGCCGCTACGAAAACTTCCATCGACACTCAGGCTAATTTCCCAACAGAAACCCCAAGTGTGAGGACTCGTAGTTCTGCCCGGCGAGCGAACCCTTCAATCCTCCCACCATCGTGTTAGGACCCAGGTCAGGGGTAGGTCACCAAACCATCCCCTCATGGAACGAGGTCATCCTCGTTGTTGAGGCATCCCATACTAATATGAGCAAATTATATGACTACGCCCTTTCCCATATGTGGGTAGATGTGGTCGCACAGGGTATGATTGGTTGTCATAGTACTAGGACACAATGTGCATTTTCATAAACATCACCATTCTCCACTTCTTTACTTCCACACCGACATCTCGGTATTCCATCACCACACAAGTCTTTTTAAAGGAGTTTTGAATAAACAACATTGTTTTCCCATCCTAAAGTTTTATATAAGCTACTACATAGGGTGGCAAAATAATATCCATATACTTTTGAAATGGGTTTTATAAATCTTGCTTTGAGAGTAAAACATGTTATGAAAGTAGATGCATATGTTTGTAGTGCAAGCTCAGAGAATAGCTTGCCTTGCTTGGCAAAGTGATCTTGCTCTTGTTCTTCGATTTCAGCAAACTCTCCTTCCTCGATATATCCGACAACATTCTAGTCTAATTAATAAACAAACAATGCAAACAATCACTAATCTATACAAGCAATCATCTCAATCAAAACAACCATGAACATCACACATAGCTACTGCACACATCAAACCATACAATTTGGTTTCAAAATATTTGAATTAAACATCATTTATTTACTTCTAAATTAGGGCAGAAACTTGTTGAACATGCTTAATTCAATAACTTGAGTTCTGTTGGTCACAAAAATACAAACTAAAATTCTATAGAAATCTACTGATGTGTAGAAGACAACCCAATTTGAATTGGATCCTTTGGAGTTACCAAACTCCCTACACATTGGATTGAATCCAGTAGCTTAATAATCAAGTTTTGGCTACCATTTAAATTCTATTTCTTCAAAAATTAAATCCTTTTAGGGATGACTAAACATGACTAAATGTGACCTAACAAAATTGGTCCTAATTCATTTGGGTTAACCATTTAACATATTTAAATGTTTGAGTGCAGAAGGGTGTTCAAACATCAACTTTATACTAAACAAATACTACTGCACAAATAATTCCACCAAAATTTGGGAAGCTTATACATGGCAGTACTAAGCTAACAAAATTGGTTTGGAATTATTTGGACTAACAGAGCATCAGAAACAAACAAGTTTAGAATTTAAACCTTCTGTAGTATTTTTAATAATACTTTTTATCTATTTAATTAAATGACATGAGACCAATTGGTTTGGTTAACCATTTTCATAAGCTTTTCAGAACATTTGAGTTTGATTTATTTGGATTCCTAAATCTCAAGATATTGAATTTACAAAATTGGATCCAGTACTGAATTCACAGAGAGATTTAAATTCGAAAAGTTTACTATTCTGGATAATGTTGAAAAGGCTGACAGGTGGGACCTACACGTCAGCGACAGAGTGTGCGGTTGGGAATTAATAAAATCCTGATGAGCGGGGCCCGCCCGTCAGTCTCTCTCTCTTTTTAAAACACGAAACGGTACGCAACCGTTGGATCGAGATCCAACGGTCCACGTGCGACGCGACGACGGCGACCAAACTTTGGCGGCGCTGCCGCGCCGGCGGCGATGTGGTGGACGGATGTCTCACCTAGGGGGCTCGGGAAGGCACGGTGATGACGCGAATCGACGGCGGTGGTGAGGTGGAAGCTCCTGTAGCTCCTGGATGAGTCCTACTTGCTGGGACGGAGCGGAGCGTCCACGGCGAGCTTCTGAACTTCCCGCGGACACGGCAGCAACTCCGGCGATGATCCCCCGGCGAATCTGGACACAATCCAGAGGGAAAAAGGGTGCGGTGAGGGCGGTGAAGCAGAGGGAAGCAAGTGCAGGCCAGAGAGGGAAGAATGGGTCAGCTTAACGGCGTGGACACGGCCGCCTCCTACCTCGGACACGGCGAGGTTCAGAGAAGCACGGGCGGCGCTCACGCCCTTCTGGCGGTGCACAGAGGTGAGTGGAGAGGGTGGGGAGTGGCGTGGTGTTCCTGGCGCGGTCTGGGGGTGGTTTTATAGGGCAGGGGCCGGCGTTCGTGGACGAGGCGTACACGGCGACGTCCATGGCGCACGGGAGTGGATCAATACCGCGGCGGTGGTGCGAGGGACGTGGACGCGCGGTGTCGAGCGGGGTCCGGATACGTTCTAGAAGGGCTCGGCCAAGTCGTGCGTGTCGAGGTGCAGCGAGTGCGGTGAATTTGGGTCGGCGACGGCGAGCTTGCCACGGCGATGCGGAGGGACAAGGGCGGCGTCGGGGCAAGGGGGCGTGTTCTGGGCTCCTCCTCTGCGAGCAGAGGTTGCAGAGGCACGGCGAGCGCGGCTGGGGGGGGGGGGGGCCTGGGCGGCTCGGAAACGGCGATGCACGGCACGGCGACACGGCGGCACGTCGGGGCGAGGGAGAGAGGTAGGGGATGACGTTTTTGCAGAAAACCCCCTGCCTCCTCTCTGCTTTCTTTTTATTTCTGTTTCAGTCCTTCTGTTAAATCCAGTAGCACTTCTTGAATTTATTTGAGGCAGTAAATCAATTTATAAAAATTTGCAAAAATTTGTGGGGCCTTCCCATAACATGTAGAAGCTCCACAAAAATTGGCATTGCAAAATAAAATGTTTTGCAACATTTTCTTTCATAGTACTTTGTTTATGTTATTTTAATTTATTTCAACTAGCTAGGTGGCCCGCGCATTTGCGCGGCTAGATTCACCAAGTACCTTTGATTTGTTTCCTTCTTGGATGTACATTGCTTTTTTAATTGTTATTTGATTCATTCAATCCAACTTTATAAGAGAACTAATATGATGTGGGAATATATTCACAAAGTATGTTATATTATTATTCATTTGTCGGATGTATGTTCTTATATAATTTTCTTTTTATTTATCCGTCCCTATAATAGAACTAATATGCTATTAATTGAACCAAAGAGGTTTGTTAGGTTAAAACCTTTTGGGGCATTTTATTTCAAAGTCATCATACTTACATCATTGAGAATAAGGGAAATAAAGCTGGGTGTCTATGCCTTCATTAATATAAGTATACAATAACATATACTTAGCGTAATATATAAATAAATTGTTTATGGGGACAACCTTGTTATGTGAAAACCCAAAAGACCACTGGCATTGTTTAGCTTGTTGTGCATAGCCAATGTGCCTTAATTTCGGTGTGACATATCAATAAAGAGGAATATTTCTCTCCCACAACACTGAAGATGAACCGAATTAAGCCCCCCAAAAAAATAAGGCCCAAAAACGATCTTGCAATCTTCTCCTCACGGCTACATCGACTTGCATCCTGAGAGCATTAAACATTACATTTGTTGCATATATATGTGTTGTAAGAAGTACCCCAACATTCATGCATTTTACGTGACGTACATCCAAACAGTTTCCTCTTGAAGAATTGGTTGATCTCTCATGCATTCCGATAAATCTAACCAACTTCATCCCCATCAATGAAAAATGGGAAGATCTTATAATTCCACAATTTAACATTCTAATTAATATCATCGGGACATCAGATTAATTAAAAAAAATGTACAACAAAATCATGCTACTAATGCAAACATAAAACTGCATATTTACACTACCTATGAATTCTACGAAATAACATTTGTACAACGGATTCAGACCTCGGACCTGAAGGATCAGGCTGCAGCACATTACACCATTTAGCACTGATACAATCTTGGAGTGGTGGGTGAGGAGCCAATTCTCCATTCCAGCTGCCATCCGGTAGGGCGTCAATTCGCTGATCTTATATATGCACTATTCGCTCAGCTTGGTTAGAGAGAAATGGCCGTGTGTTCAAGGCTAGCTCCAGGTCACCACGCCTAATTGCGGATGCAGTTCAGAACACATGCAGAGATCAATGCTTTTGGCTTCTATATAATTGCTCCTGTAGTTTTTTGAGAGCTCTTGCCCTGGTACATGTCCCGATATTTTCTCCCTATGATCCTTTCCCGAATTTACAGAAGATAAACATGTATATCATTTAACTACAGATCTACAGACAACTAACCTATTGTTTCGAGCAAACATAAAAAAGCCAAGAAGCAAAAGTTACCTGACATCCTCCAAGCTGATTTGCCTGAAGTTATATCATTATGTATTCCACAACCCATTACCCAAAAAGATCTTACACCTGGTGAAATATATAAACATAGGCTTAGCTGAGGTGCAAGCAGAAGTAGGAGCATTTTTATGATAATTCCGAAATCTGCAAGCAAGGGAATTTTATGTGCATCATTTGAAATCAAATGGGATCATTAGTGGAGAAATTGTAAATTTACAAATATCCACAATATAACCTAGGCACAGATCAAGTAAGACGTACCAATATTACGGAATGGGGCAAAAGTTGCCTGACATCCTCCAAGAAAATTTGCATTATAAATTCAGTTGTGTACCCAACCATGCAACTTCCTGGCCGCAAGAGAACTATACCCAAATATGGTCTTTGCCTATTTCTTTTGAACCCGATATATTCTAGCATATCCAATGTAAAAAAATTGTTTAAAAAATCAGCTGATCATTCTATTCCACCGAGGCTCCAGTCTATCATCTCGTAAAGTCTGCAACTTCTGCTACCAGATTTGTTGCCCCGACTCAAGTGCAATTAATGGTGAACAATTGCTCCCATTCCACTCACTTTGCTAAAGGGAAATCTTTATCGTTGTTCTATCTCTCTCTCTTTCTGATCCTTGCACCATGATCTGACAATTTAGCTCGAATCCATTCTGGAATCATGTGTGCGAACAGTTCGACTACTAAGTCCCGAGTTCATGAAAGTAATTCAGTTCATCTGCAACATATATGTCTCTAGCTGCCTTCTTGCACGATATAATTTCTATACACGTCACAAATAAAATTGTGCATATAAGATAATTACATACCTCAACATCTACATGCATGTATCCTGATTTCCTGTATTTCCACTATCGTATCGCTTATACTTAAACCCGCATCATAAGTTTGGTAGAAGGTGACTGGGGTAGACTGATCGATCTTGTCCCGGAAGCATCTTTGAAATAATGAGGATTTTGGGCTTGAAATACTCGTTTGCACATGATGAAGATGCTTTGTAAAAAAAAATCTACTCACATTATTGTGAAATGTAAGATTTAAAATGATGATTTTCCGCCTTTACGGGAGTGCTCTGTAACAATAAACACGCGTAATAGAGTATATTAAAAAGAAAGAAAGACGTATAATCTACTTGACACATCTTCCCAAATGATTTATTGAAGCTTTATTGCCATGTATTCCACAAATAGTTATTCGGAAGGATCTGACACCTGCAAAATAAAAGAAAAAAGATGAAATATGGAGTATATCAATACATGTTGAGCTATGGCTATAAAAGCTTTAGTTATTGTTTCTAGGACAGATGGCAAGCTGGAGTAGCAGCAATTTTATGATCATTCAGCCATCTGTGCGGAAAGAAAAATTGTGTGCAAGATACCACACAAAAATGTGATTGTTAGGATATCTAATGTCAATATTTAAGCAGTGATTTGAAAATATATTGAAATGTAGAATGTTCACTAAGATCCGCTCGAATCACACTAACAATATTTTTGCACCCCACGAACCAGAGAATGTGGAAAACCGTAAAAACAAATAATAAGTATTTGCGTATACTTACAAATTCGCTTGCAAAAAACATATCCGTGCAAAATAAAACGAAATATTCCTCTTAATAGGGTCATGTCAACCAATTCATCCAACAAAGATAAAAAAGCAATGTAAACTTTGATGCTTCCGCGATCATGCTGTTTTACCGAGGCTCCACCCTGCCATCTCATTTTCTTCAGCTTCAGTTAGATACAAAATTATCGCACCTACTGCAAGTGCACTTAAAAATGAAAGTTTATTACCTTCGACACATTCTTTATAGGTTGCATTGCCTTTGGCAGGCCTCTTCTTGCTACTTGTGATCCCTTGATCTTTTACCCCGACTCAAGTGCAATTAATGGTGAACAATTGCTCCCATTCCACTCACTTTGCTAAAGGGAAATCTTTATCGTTGTTCTATCTCTCTCTCTTTCTGATCCTTGCACCATGATCTGACAATTTAGCTCGAATCCATTCTGGAATCATGTGTGCGAACAGTTCGACTACTAAGTCCCGAGTTCATGAAAGTAATTCAGTTCATCTGCAACATATATGTCTCTAGCTGCCTTCTTGCACGATATAATTTCTATACACGTCACAAATAAAATTGTGCATATAAGATAATTACATACCTCAACATCTACATGCATGTATCCTGATTTCCTGTATTTCCACTATCGTATCGCTTATACTTAAACCCGCATCATAAGTTTGGTAGAAGGTGACTGGGGTAGACTGATCGATCTTGTCCCGGAAGCATCTTTGAAATAATGAGGATTTTGGGCTTGAAATACTCGTTTGCACATGATGAAGATGCTTTGTAAAAAAAAATCTACTCACATTATTGTGAAATGTAAGATTTAAAATGATGATTTTCCGCCTTTACGGGAGTGCTCTGTAACAATAAACACGCGTAATAGAGTATATTAAAAAGAAAGAAAGACGTATAATCTACTTGACACATCTTCCCAAATGATTTATTGAAGCTTTATTGCCATGTATTCCACAAATAGTTATTCGGAAGGATCTGACACCTGCAAAATAAAAGAAAAAAGATGAAATATGGAGTATATCAATACATGTTGAGCTATGGCTATAAAAGCTTTAGTTATTGTTTCTAGGACAGATGGCAAGCTGGAGTAGCAGCAATTTTATGATCATTCAGCCATCTGTGCGGAAAGAAAAATTGTGTGCAAGATACCACACAAAAATGTGATTGTTAGGATATCTAATGTCAATATTTAAGCAGTGATTTGAAAATATATTGAAATGTAGAATGTTCACTAAGATCCGCTCGAATCACACTAACAATATTTTTGCACCCCACGAACCAGAGAATGTGGAAAACCGTAAAAACAAATAATAAGTATTTGCGTATACTTACAAATTCGCTTGCAAAAAACATATCCGTGCAAAATAAAACGAAATATTCCTCTTAATAGGGTCATGTCAACCAATTCATCCAACAAAGATAAAAAAGCAATGTAAACTTTGATGCTTCCGCGATCATGCTGTTTTACCGAGGCTCCACCCTGCCATCTCATTTTCTTCAGCTTCAGTTAGATACAAAATTATCGCACCTACTGCAAGTGCACTTAAAAATGAAAGTTTATTACCTTCGACACATTCTTTATAGGTTGCATTGCCTTTGGCAGGCCTCTTCTTGCTACTTGTGATCCCTTGATCTTTTACCCAGCCGCTGACGTGCAGCGCGTCAGCTTGCCATTGTCTATGTACGATGTATGAGAGCATCTATTAATATACAAACAAATTAATCGAATGACATGGAAGGATACTCCGTGGCTAGCTTATTCTACGGTAGTATGAAGTCTGAACTCGCACGAAGACTTACATCATATGTGTCCAGAACTCCAGGGTTCTGTTGGAGTTGAGAGCATGGGGTTGTCGATCGGACTGCAACTTCACCACCAGCAGTAACTTCGCGGACCGGATGGCGGCAAGCAATCAGAGCGTGATTGCGTACGCCAATCGCCATGGCCACAGATGAACTAATTTCTGGATTTCAAAACGGGAGCACCATGCTGTGGGGGACAAATTTTTGGGAAGCTGTGTACTCCATCACGTCAGCGAGAAGGACATGAACCTTGTTTTCCTCGCTAAGCTGAAGCCGCTGGAGTTCGTCGCGGACGGCGGCCCGCTAGCCATCGCGGACATGCACCACATAAACGTCCCGCTGCCACCGCCATTACTCATTAGAGATGGCATGTCGTCGATCTCGCTATGTCTCTATCGGATTCGATCTTGCCGAAGTTATGTGAGGAATGTAGTGCCTCGATCTGTCGATAGCCTAGGGCAAGAATCAAGATATAGATTACGGGGAGGCTAGGAGTCCATGACTCGTACTCAAGATATAATTTTTTTTTTTTTTTTGAAATACTCAAGATATAAATTGTTTTTTGACCTGCCAATACGTGAACGTGATATAAGTTACTGGGAGGCTAGGAGTCCATGACTCGTACTCAAGATATAAATTGTTTTTTGACCTGCCAATACGTGAACGTGATGGTTTGGCTAACCCCGTGAACGTGGTCTTTCCCATAATAAATCTTTTAAATCTCAGCCGTTGGCTTTCAAGTGTTTAATCTGAGCCATTAATTGTCTTGTGTTTTAATTATATAATAGATTTGTTTTTATTTTTGAATTTTAAAACTAGTTCAAAAATAATATTTGAGAGGGAAAAGTAGTAAGAACAAAAAGGGGAGTGTTTACATTACAACTCCACTGACTTTGGTTTGAAAATAATTGAGTTTGTCACTTGAAGGATTTCATGTGACAACTTGTCACTTTTATTTTTCCTTCTTTATAACTTTATTTTGTGTTCTACCTTTTCCTCAAGTGTTCACTAGAGCAAGCAACACACACAACAAGAACAAACAACTTAAGTAACAAGAAGCAATCAACACACAATAAACAACAAAAGTTTTTGTTGGCTCTCAATTTTGGAATATAATATTGATAATATTTTTGGGATGTTACACAAAAGATACGCCAAATAAGGTTCTGTCCACTCTGGAATTTCATGAGTTGCTGCTACTAATTGCGAATCCGGGTCTTCCTGACCCGCCAGCTCTTCCACATCCTGAAGCTTGACTGATGGTGTCCATAGCTCGTCCAAGAAAACATTGGGTGGGACCGGCTCTCTGCGTGAGCCGAGTCTTGACAAAGCATCTGCAGCATCATTTTTCCTGCGATCAATATGATCCACCTGACAACCTGAGAAAAACCCGGCTACTCTGTCCACCTCTCTTCTATAAGCCGCCATTGTCGCATCTTTTCTATCCCATGTTCCTGAAACTTGCTGTGCCACAAGATCTGAATCCCCATAGCAATTGATATGCTTGATGCTCATCTCCTTTGCCATACGTAAACCATGTAACAAGGCCTCATATTCTGCCACATTGTTAGAACAATCAAAATGAATCTGCAAACATAGCTCAACTTATCGCCCTTGGGAGAAGTTAACACAACTCCGGCTCCTGAACCTTGTGCTTGCTTAGACCCGTCGAAGTGCATCACCCAAGGCTTGAGACCCGGGGTAAGGGGTGGTGCACTCAACTGTGTCCAATCATTAAGAAAATCAGCCAATGCTTGAGATTTGATAGCTGTGCGAGGCACATAATCAATGTGGTAAGGCCCCATCTCTATTGCCCACTTGGCAATTCTTCCTGTAGCTTCTGAATTTCTGATGATATCTGCTAAGGGTATTGAACTCACCACTGTGATTGGATGCTCCTGAAAATATGGTTTCAACTTTCTACTTGCCATGAAAACACCAAACACAATTTCTGCCAATGTGGATAGCGCTGCTTTGCTTCTGATAACACCTCACTAACATAATAGACCGGCCTCTGAACCGGGTTTTCTTGCCTTCTTCCTTACGCTCGACCACCACCACGCACTCACAGCTGAGGCCCGGCAGCGACGTATAAAAGCATGGGTTCCTTGGGACCCGGGGCCGCCAGAACTGGCGCTTCTGATAACTGTTTCTTCAGAGCTTCAAATGCCTCATCTGCTTCCTGATTCCACACAAAGTTGTCGTTTTCTTTAGTAACTTGTACAAAGGGATTGCTTTTTCTCCGAGCCGGGATATAAACCGGCTTAGCGCAGCCACACATCCTGTCAACTTCTGAACATCTGCCAATTCCTCTGGTTTTTTCAAACTTTGGATGGCTCTGATTTTTTCCGGGTTTGCCTCAATTCCACGCTCTGACACAATGAAACCAAGCAACTTTCCCGCTGGAACTCCAAACACGCACTTTGTAGGATTGAGCTTCATCTTGTACTTCCTCAAATTTTTGAATGTTTCTGTAAGGTCATTAATAAATGACCCGGCTTTTTCTGACTTGATCACCACATCATCCACATAAGCATGCACATTGCGTCCAATCTGATCATGAAAACAGTTTTGAATACACCTCTGATAAGTTGCTCCTGCGTTCTTCAACCCAAAAGTCATGGTCTTGTAACAAAAAGCACCAAAGGGGGTGATGAACGATGTCTTTTCCCAATCCTGCCTATTAAGCTTGATCTGATGATAACCTGAATATGCGTCCAGAAAACACAAGAGCTCGCTGCCTGCAACTGCGTCCACAATTTGATCGATGCGCGGCAGTGCGAACGGGTCCTTGGACAATGTTTGTTGAGACTTGTAAAATCAATGCACATCCTCCACTCATTATTTTTCTTCAGAACCAAAACCGGGTTAGCCAACCACTCTGGGTGGAAAACCTCCATGATAAAGCCGGCTTCCAATAACCGGGCTATCTCCTCTCCTATAGCTTTCTTCTCTCTGCGTTCATTTTTCTCAAACCTTGTTTTACCGGCCTTGCCTTTGGATCAACATGTAAACGGTGCTCAGCGAGTTCAGTCGGAATGCCTGGCATGTCACTAGGTGTCCATGCAAAAACATCCCGATTCTCACGGATGAACTCGATGAGCGCGCTTTCCTATTTATCAGTTAGGCTGGTCCCTATGGCGAACTGCTTGGAGGAATCCCCAGGCACAAAATCCACCATCTTAGTATCTTTGCTGCTTTAAACTTTGCCCTGTCATCTTCTGTTGTTGGTTTTTTGAGTGCCTTGTTGTCCTGCGGGTCAAGATTAGACCTGTAAGCTTTCAACTCCTCTCTAGCACAAGTTCGCTCTGCCAGGGCTGCATCTCCCTCGTCACATTCTGCTGCAATTTCTCTGTTACCACAAATAGTAATGATCCCCTTGGGACCCGGTATCTTCAACTGCAAGTACACATAACACGGTCTTGCCATGAACTTGGCAAAAGCCGGCCTTCCGAACAACGCATGATAAGGACTTGGAAATTTCACCACCTCAAAAGTGAGCCACTCTGACCTAAATTATGGATAGACTCGCCAAAAGCAACCTCTAATGATTTTCCCTCTGGTGTAGCTGATTTTCCAGGAACTATACCATGAAATATTGTTGATATTTTCTGTAACTGTGATTCCTTCAGACCCATACGTATAAATGTCTCCCAATACAGATATTAATGCTGCTACCACCGTCCATCAAAACCTTCTTTAACTCAAGCCATGAACTTGAGGAGCCACAACTAACGCAAGCAGACCCGGGTGCTCCACCACTCCGGGTGATCTGCTCTACTCCATGTAATAGTATGCTCTGACCACCTTAAATACCTTGGTACCCCCACAGCCACTGAATTAACTGCCCTTTTGACTATCTTTCTCTCTCTCTTGGTCGTGCCACTAGTATATATATGATATTGGCCAAGTTGCCTTGGCTGGTTCGAGAATCCACCCTGATTACCTGTATTTGGCCGGGTCCTGTATTCCAGTAGGTACCGCATTTGCTCCAGTTAGAGGCCCCGCAGCCGGGTTAGCACTCGGGCCGGGTCCTCCACTCTGTTTGCTCCTTGCAAAGCTCTCTGACTTCATTGTTTTTCCACCTGTTCAGATCTACACACTGGGCCAATGAATGATTGGTGGGTCTGCCGTTCTTGCTATGACGAGGACACGGCATCCTGAAGGCCTCTTCAGTGCTCATTGGACGTGACCCTTGATAACTATTTCCACCACTGTAATTCCCATTGTTTCCCTGATAACCTCTGTTTTCCTGATAACCTCTATTTTCCTGATAATTCCCATCCATCCTTTGCCTCTGAAACCCGGCATTTGCGTTCGCCACTAGCTCTGAATTTCCCTCTGATGCCCACGCTTGTGCTGATTCTGATTGTTGTTATTATTGTTGCCCGAGCCATTGTTGTTCTTTCCACCATTATTCGCAGTACCTTTCCCTTTTTCTTCCTCACTATCATCCTGGGTCTTGTCCGTGGCTGCGTGCCTGTTGCACGCATCCATCAACTCTGCCATAGTAACAGGCTTAACCCGGTGTCCCTCCTTCATGCGACCCAGCTTCTGAACCAAGGGAGCTGAAAGGATCGAGTAGGTTGACTAGAGGGGGGGGGGGGTGAATAGGCAACTACAAATTTTCTTTTTCTTTTCAACAAATTTGGGAATTGCTCAAATATAAGTTCTCTAGATATGCAACTAGGTGAACAATCCTATATGATGAGCAATAACCAAGCTAGCAATATATTCTAAACAAGTTAAGCTAGCAATACAAGTAAAGGAAGGTTAAGAGATAACCACACAGTGACGCGGAGATGTTCTACCAAAGTTCACTTCCCAATGGAAGCTACGTCTCCGTTGGAGCGGTGCGGAGTCACAAAGTGAACTCCGAATAGCCTTGATATGGCACACCGTATCTCCCTCGTGTTATCCTCCGATGAGGAGATCCACGAGCCACTATATGATGCCCTCGAGGTCGGCAACAAACCTTTATAAGGATGAGGCACACTCCACAACCGAATTGGAGGCTCTCACCAAATTCCCGCGGCTCCCAAAGCCACAAGAATCACAAGGCCGGGTCGCGTCTCCACAACTTAATTGGAGGCTCCCGGCTAATCCTTGTGGCTACCAAAGCCACAAGAATCACAAGTATCTTCTAGGTATCCAATGTATCAAGTTACACAAGATCTACAAGACTAGGTCGATGTAGACGAATCGGCTCGGTGGAGATGTGGATCTAGGGCTCCTCTATCACTCCTCAAAGTATCAACGAGTTTGAGTGGTTGGAGTGGAAGCACTAGTAGATTGAAGCTTGCAACAATGGTGGAGAGAGAGTGAGGAATCAAGCTTAGTCTTCTAGAGAAGAAGACCCCTTTTTATACTCTCCAGATTCTGGCCGTTGGGAGTTTCTGCGCAGGGCCGGAACTTCCGGTGTGATGGGCGGAACTTCCGGAGCGCAGGAATCTCCAGTCTTCTCAGCACGGGGCCGCAAACGCGCAGCGCCGGAACTTCCGAGCCAAACGGCGGAAGTTCCGCACACCGGAACTTCCGGACCAACTTCCGGGCCAACTTCCGCTTATGAAGTGGAACACCCGAGAGCAATTTCTTAAGCGGAACTTGGAGCGGAAGTTCACTCGGAACTTCCGACGCCCGGAACTTCCGCAAATCCGAGCGGAACTTCCGCATTTTGCTGTTTCCAGAATTCAAAGCAGATTACAGGATATTATGTAAACACTTTATATAAACAATCTTTCATGCTGTCAAAGAGATGATAAAACCTGAAATCAATCAACGCACATTAGTGTGCAACTTATTGTTGTAATAAACCCCAAAAACATTTAGAGAGAGACATGTCCTTTCAATCTCCCCCTTTTTGGTGTTTGATGACAACAATAATTTGCAACAAGGTGGTTTATAAAATATAGACAGAACCCCAGATTAGATAGATGTATCTCGGTGAGTATGGCATAAAATGTAGAGAATACACACAATCCATAGCAATGGGGCTCCCCCTACATTTTATACACCAAGTAGTATATATCATTGATAACTTGCACAAGACATATGAAATATAGCTAGAGGGTTTTCACATAGTAGATAGATAGATAGGTTCGATAGGTTCACATGTCTTACACCATGTAGAAAGCATAGTTCTCATACAAGTTTAGAAACCCAGGAGTACAAGCAATAAAAATCATCGGAAAAGGCAAGCTTGTGACTCCAACCCATGCAAATCCCGCATAACCTAAATAGAACAATTCTCCCCCTTTGGCACCAAGACACCAAAAAGGGAGAAAAGCGATGGTAACGTCCCTAGGCGGCAGGATGAGTGTCGGAGCCCGGCGGAGGAACAGATCCAGCTTCATCATCATCATCCCAGTTGCGATGCTTGGACAGCCACTGCTCCTTTGGAGTGATAGTACCTTCTGATCCAGAGGACACTTCAATCCCCATATGCTCCATCATCTTCTTTTGGCGGCGGGCAGCTTTCTTGTGATAGCAATGAGCATCATACATGTGCTCCTCTATGTCCAATTTGAGGCAAAAGGACTTCTTGAGTTTGATGTTGAGCTTCTTGAGCCAAGATGGTTCCTCAATAGGTGCACTAGGGCCAGCTGCAGCAGTTTTCTTCTTCTTAGGGGACTTCGGTTTCTTAACCCGAAGTTGCTTCACTGGATGATCTGTAAGTGGAACACCAAGGTCAATTCGTTCACCATTTTTAGCTCGAGCCCAGCAATCACGAATCAGCCTCATCACATACGGACCAAACACAGGAGCCCGCTTATCTATGACTGCAAGATGGAGTTCATTGTAGATGAAGTTCATGACATCCAACTCCTCATGGGATCCTGTTTGGCAAAAGTCCAGTACATCAGATCGATGATAAAGGCATGGACCTGATCAGTATTACCCACACGGGGAGCAAGGGTCTCTCGGTAAATGCGGTGCATGATTTCATAGGTAGGAATGAGATCATCAGTTTCCCCAGGGGTGCCATCCTCCAAAGTGATTGGAGCCAGAACATCAGAGCTCATAGGGCGGCCTCCCCCATGGCATGTCCAGCCACCAAGAGTATATCCAAGAGAATTCCCGAACTCTTCAAGTGTAGCCTCCAGAACGGTATCCTTTGTCATCCAGCGGAGGGTTCTCTTTTCATCATTGTCAAAATGCACGGTGGAGAAGAACTGAGCAATAAGGAACTCATCATACCGTTGGTTGAGAACCATGATATTAATTAACCCATATTCTTCACATAAGGAGAGAGCTTCATCAAAATACCCATGGTGTTTCTCAAGCTTCATGTGATCAATGTCGAGGGAGTGTTGCTTTGTGACCTTGGTCTTTTGATTTAAATAGATGTCATTGTATACCCTCTCTTGATCCGAGGTGTAGAAGAAGGGGTTTGGCACATGAGGATTTCGAGGAGTTGAATAAGGATTCAGATTTCTATACTCGCGGTAGAGGTGACTCTTCATCTTGTCAAATGTTATCGGTGGAGGTGGTTTCCGAGGTTGAGGCTTTCTGACCGGTGTCTTTACCACTTTCTTTGCTGTGCCCTTTGGAAGTTTCTGCTTATCCAACTGCTGCTGCCTAGCTGTCCTTGTGGTGGGAAGGATTTCTTCCTCCTCTGACTCAATCTCCTCATTGGGGCGAACTTCTTGCGGGAATGGGCAGCCTGCGAACTCGACCCTGAGATATAGGATATGCATAGAAGGAAAGCATGAGGTAAGTGCACATACCAAAAAAATATCCAAATAGCAAAGCATGGTAACATAGATTCATAAACTCCTAGGTTTCAGAAGTTCCGACAAAGAGATAGGAAGTTTCGGTCAAAAACCAATTGGAAGTTCCAACCGGGACCAAAGTGTCCAACCACATGAGCGGATCGATTCCCAAATCTAGATGTTTTTAAAACTAGGGTACAATGTTACTACATGGAAGAGGTGTCAAGTGTGGATTCAATCTATCCATTCAAAAGGTTTTAACCATAAATCGAGCCAACTAGTTCATGCCCATGAGTGGAGTCTAGGTTTGAGATTTAAACCATAGAACAAGAGGGGAAGGGGCAAAATACCAGAGGCCATGGATGAGATTGACAGGGGAGAGCTCCCCACGGAGCAGATCTGCAGGGAGACGGCGGGAGGGCCCCGCGGTGGAGGGGACTTCAATGGCGGCGCCGGTCTTGGAGGTCAACCACGGGAGGAAGAAGAGGAAGTGAGAGGAAGAAGGTATCCCCCCGTGGGATAAGAGGCAAATTTTCCCGACGGGCCGGAAGTTCCGAGCCGAAGCTCGGAAGTTCCGAGCGTGCGGAAAAAATTTCGTCAGCGATCGCTCCGGAAGTTCCGCTCGAGCGGAATTTTTTTCGATAGAAAGCTCTCCGGAAGTTCCGCACTTCTCAGCGGAAGTTCCGCCAGAGAAGGCAGGATTTTTTTTTAAAAATAGACAATAAACATAGAAATTTTGTATGTGCATATGGATTGATAGCATGTTTAATGAGATAAGGAGTGCACGCTTAGGTTCAGAACATGGTCACTGATAAGTGGATACACACTTAGAAATTGCAAGATGCAAAGAATAAATGCCAATTCCAAGTGTTTCTCCCAAACTAACATAAGGTCTATAATACCCGAATAAATCCAATTAAATCCGAAAAGAACCAACTCTTCATAAAGAAGAGGGCGGTGGCCAAGGCCACCATGTATGAGTTTGTGGTGTGACACCGCGAAGATGTATCTTGGGTTCACGGCCACTACTCGTCATTTAAGCTCACAATTCATGAATTGAAAATATAGAGACAAAATGAGTTCTTACTATCGGCATAATGGGGGGAGGGATAGTCCAATGGATTAGGACCGCACTCCCCCTATGTCCATGCCTACATCCAAACCAAATGAATATCGTCTAATATGGGTAGGTATGCAAGAAGTCCACTAAATCCAATTGCTTATGTCCACCACATTAGTTCTCCTCTCAACTCCTTGAATCTTGCTTCACCAAGAGGCTTTGTGAACATATCGGCGAGTTGAAGCTTGGTGTTGACATACTTGATTGCAATATCACCCTTCTCAACATGATCTCGAATAAAATGATACCGATCTCAATATGCTTGGTCTTCCATGAAGAACCGGATTGTGAGCAATTTTGATGGCACTTTCATTATCACATAAAAGAGGCACTTTGTCACAAATGACACCATAATCCTTTAAAGTTTGCCTCATCCATAATAGTTGTGCACAACAACTCCGGCGGCATGTATTCGGCTTCGGTGGAGGACGAGGCCACACAATTTTGCTTCTTAGAAGACCAACTCACAAGGGACCTACCAAGGAATTGGCATGTACCCGAAGTTGATTTTCTATCCATTTTGCAACCCGCCCAATCCGCATCCGAATAACCTACAAGATCAAAGCTTGTGCCTTGGGGATACCAAAGACCAAAGTTAGGAGTATCCATCAAGTATCTTAGAATCCTTTTAACCGCGGTTTCATGACTTTCCCTAGGACTTGATTGGAATCTTGCACACATACCCACACTAAACATAATATCCGGTCTAGATGCACAAAGGTAAAGCAAAGATCCAATCATAGAACGATAAAGCTTTTGATCAACTTCCTTACCATCCGGATCTAAGTGAAGATCCGCCTTGGAGTCCATGGGAAACTTATATGGCTTGGCATTGTTCATGTCAAATTTCTTGAGCATGTCCTTAATATACTTGGCTTGACATAAGAATGTTCCTTCTCGAAATTGGTGGATTTCAAAGCCAAGAAAATAATTCAACTTTCCCATCATGGACATCTCAAATTCCTTGGTCATTAGCTTGCCAAATTGATCACTAAATTCACGGTTAGTGGAACCAAAGATAATATCATCAACATATATTTGGCATACGAAAAAATCTCCATTTATTCTTTTAGTAAAAAGAGTGGGATCTATTACCCCAATTTCAAAGCCACGGTCTACTAAGAACTCCTTGAGATGATCATACCAAGCACGTGGAGCTTGCTTGAGCCCATAAAGAGCCTTATGTAGTAAGTAGACATGGTTAGGAAATTTAGGGTCTTCGAAACCCGGTGGTTGTTTAACATACACCAACTCATTTAGTGGACCATTTAAGAAAGCACTTTTAACATCCATTTGATATAGACAATATTATGAGTAGATGCATAAGCAATTAGTAAGCGAATGGATTCAAGTCTAGCAACGGGGGCATAGGTTTCACCGTAGTCGACTCCTTCGATTTGGGTGTAGCCTTGTGCAACCAATCTTGCTTTGTTGCGGATGACTTGACCATGTGAGTCTTGCTTGTTCTTAAATATCCACTTGGTTCCAATGACATTATGGCATGTGTCTTTGGGTTTTTCAACTAATGACCAACTTTGTTGCGCTCGAAGTTGTTCAACTCTTCATGCATAGCCGCAACCCAATCCATATCTTCAAGAGCATCATATACCTTGAGAGGTTCTAAGCTAGACAAACAAGAGACATGACCACAAAAGTTAGATAATTGTTTGCGTGTGGACACACCCCTTTGAATGCTCCCAAGGATATTTTCTTTGAAGTGAGAAAGGTGATCCAATTTTGATGCACGTCGGATGACCCGGCGTTCCATGGCTTGACCAAGTGTTTCACCAACACAAATATCTTCATCATTGCCTTCATCTTGCTCATGGATAGTTTCTTGATCAACTATTGAGGTGGATGGCTCAACTTGAGTAGAACTTGTTCCTTCCTCTTGAGTATCAACAATAGGTCCTTCAATAGGAATGAGTTCTCCAATCCCCATAGTTCTTATGGCTTGAGATGGAGCATTATCACCTACATCATCATGATCAATATGCTCCGCTTGGGAGCCATTATCCTCGACAAACTCCACATTCATAGATTCTTCAACACACCCGGTGGATATGTTGTAGACCCTATAAGCATGAGACTTTGCGGCATATCCAACAAATATACCATCAAAAGATCTAGATTCAAATTTAGCAATTTTGCAACCTTTAATGTAAACATGGCATTTGCATCCAAAGACTCGAAAGTAAGATACATTTGGCTTTTTACCGGTGAGGAGTTTATATGGTGTCATGTCCTTGAGAGGACGGAAGAAGAGCCGGTTTGAGTAATGACAAGCGGTGTTGATGGCTTCGGCCCAAAAGTTGTATGGGGAATGAAATTCGGCCATCATAGTTCTTGCCATATCAATAAGAGTGCGGTTCTTCCTTTCGGCGACACCATTTTGTTGGGGAGTATAAGCAGCGGAATATTGGTGTTGAATGCCCTCCCCACTTAGGAAATCATCCATAGTGTAATTCTTGAACTCCGTACCATTGTCACTTCTAATTGCCAAAATCTTGGAGTCATATTGGCGTTGAACTAGGGTTGCAAAGTCAATGAATATCTTTTGAGTTTCACTCTTCTTCTTGATGTAGAAAGTCCAACAATATCTTGAATAATCATCCACAATCACCAAACAATATTTCTTGCCACCAAGACTATCATATGTGGGAGGCCCAAAGAGATCCATATGAAGGAGCTCCAAAGGCCTCTTAGTGGAGATAATAGTCTTCTTGGGGTGATTCTTTTCATGCATCTTTCCGGCTATGCAAGCACTACAAGGACGATCTTTGGAAAAATTAACATCGGTTAGTCCTACCACGTGTCCACCCTTTACAAGAGTTTGTAAATTTCTCATACCGACATGGCCTAGTCGGCGATGCCAAAGCCAACCCTTGTCGGATTTAGCCATTAGACACGTGGCAATTTGAGTGGTCTCTTTCGAGAAATCGACCACATACAAACCGTTCTCACGAAATCCAACAAAGGCTACTTTAAGAGATTTTGTGAAAAGGATGGTCACGTGGTATTTATTAAAGATAACGGTGTAACCGGCATCGCATAGTTGACCAACGGAAAGTAGATTATATGAAAGGGATTCAACAAGGAGGACCTTCTCAATTGATAACTCCGGTGTGATCACCACCTTGCCATATCCCAATACCTTAAGTCTTGTATTGTTCCCAATAGTGACATGAGAGAATGAGAGTAATTGTTTCAATAAGCCATTTACTACTTCTTTGCTTCCGGTCATGTGAGATGAACACCCACTATCAATGAGCCATGAAGATCCACCGGAAGAAAAACCCTACAATAAATCAAGCCTTTGATTTAGGTACCCATTTTGGAATGGGTCCTCTTTTGTTAGTCACAAGGGTTTTTGGAACCCAAATAGCATAGTGATAATCATCTCCATATGAGGTACCAACATATTTAGCAAAAACATAACCATTTCTAGATTTCATAAGCACATATGAGGGGTTATATTTTCCGGCAAAGTCATTGTGAGTGGCATTGCCCCTTGTGGCTTTACCACCCACAATGGGTTCAACATTCTTCTTGCCCAACTCCCCCTCCTTCACAAAAATAATATCTTTTGAAGGGGAAGTAGGCATTTTCTTCTTGTTTGCCTTCTTGGACTTGGGAGCAAACCCAAGCCCTTCCTTGCCAACCACTCCCTTTTGATTGGTCAAAAGATCATTGAGGTTCTTTTCCCCTTGGATGCAAGTGGCTAGGCCCTTTTCAAGTTGGGCCTTCAACCTAGTGTTCTCCTCCATGAGAGATGCTTTAAGACATAAGGGGTTAGTAGCACAAGCATTGGCATCTTTATCATTATGAGGAGTGGTGAAGCTAGCATATATAAATTGAGCTTGTAATTTAGCATATGACCCCTTGAGCTCGGTGAGCTCACTTGAGGTTACCTTGTGGGTTTCCCTAAGTTGCTCAAAGTTCTCAAGGAGTTGGTTATGACTCTCTACAAGCTCATCATTTTTAATTTTTAGATCACTAGCAACTTGAATAGAGGTTTCACGGGTTTCTTTTGCCTTGGATAAATCCTTGGCTTGGGTCTCCTCAAGTTGCTCTCGGAACACTTGTTCCTCAACAAGTTGATCTTCTAGCTCACCAATTTTATCGGCATGATCACGTGCATGCCCCTCAAGCTCAAAAATCCTATTCTCCTTCTCCTCAAGGAGGTGTTTGGCTTCTCCATATTGGTACATGAGTGCCTCAACCATTTTCTTGGTTGGACCTTGGAGCTTGTTTATAATGAGGGTAATTGCATCCTCTTCCTCTTCATTTTTCCCTACATCCTCAACACAATCCAAGAGAGATGGTTTAGAGGAGATAGTAATTTTAGGTGGGGAATTCACCTTGGTTTCCTTGGCCATGAGGCACATAGGCTTGGAGATCTTGTTGTCATTTGGAGCGGAGAAAAGGGGTGCCAATGAAGGGGGAAGGTTGCCAATTGCAAGAGCCGCCATCCCCACTTCCTCACTTGTATCATCATCCTCTTCTTCGCCACCGGACATATACTCTTCTTCATGTGTTGCGGTGACAAGGGCCTTTTGAGGTTCTCTCTTGATGAGGTACTTGATGGGCTTGGTGAAGAACTTCTTCTTCTTTAAGATGAGTTGGCCTCCAAAATCTTCTCTTCTCTCATAGGGGCAATCCTTCACAAGGTGATTGTCCTTTCCACAATTAAAGCACATTCTTTTCATTTGAGGGAGAAGTTGCTTCTAGGTGAGAAGTTCCTCTTGATATTCTTTTTGTTCCAATACTTGGTGGCGGCAAGAGCAAGCACCTCATTGAGTTCACCCACATAATCTTCTTCATGATGACCACTTGAGCTTTCTTCATATCTTGGATGTTCTTCCACATGGGCCTTCAAGGTATCATAAGTGACGAATTGTGCCAATATGTCATTGGGAGACATTGTTTTGTAGTCCGCTCTCGTGTGGAGATTCATCACCATATTTTCATTGTATGGAACAATGGTCTTGAGGAACTTGGCTTTGACCCATTCATCATCCATATCTTTCTTTCCATTTTCCCGACAAGTCACAACAAGCTTGGTGAGTCTTCGGAAGAGATCCGATGGGGTCTCTTCTTCTAGCATGATGAAGTTGTCCACTTGATGTTGAAGGATGGCGTCGTTGGAGCGTTGAAGGCCCTCATTTCCTTCATATACCGATGCGAGAAAATCCCAAGCCTCCTTGGTGGTCTTGAGATTCCGCACTTGATCTTCATCATGAGCGGTCATGGCACTCTCAAGGATGTACTTGGCATTGGCATCAAGTTGTTCATCAATCTCTTCTTGCCTTGTCAAGTTGGAGGGATCAACCGGAGTATAACCATTTTGAACCACCCTCCAAAGATGCACCGATGAGCTGCGAAAATAAGACTCCATAGATTTCTTCCAAGTGAAATAACGAGTATTATCAAGCTTAGGAGGTGGCCTACTTAGGTTGGTTATATGAGGTTGAGTGAGTGGAACTTGAGTGAGATATGAAGTAGGTGGAGCAACGTTATGAGGAGGCTTCTCACTAGTTTTAGGTTGATCTTTGTTATCCTTAACAACCAAAGCCTCAACGTTAGAGACACCGGTTGATGAGGAGGCATTATTAATGACCCGAGTAAACACCTCGTCCACCATTTTGCCTTTCATGAACCCAAAGAGTTCAATCATGGCTTTCATGGTGATCGGGGCATTATCATCGGGAGGGGTTATCCCGCTTCACTTAGTTCATTCTCAAGTTGTTCTCTATCATTTTTTCTCTTTTTGTTCCTTAGCAAGTTTTAACTCCTCCTCGCTAGTCATCCTCCTCTTTAGGTTGTTAAACCCTTAATAAAGAGACCTTGCTCTGATACCAATTGAAAGGATCGAGTAGGTTGACTAGAGGGGGGGGGGGGGTGAATAGGCAACTACAAATTTTCTTTTTCTTTTCAACAAATTTGGGAATTGCTCAAATATAAGTTCTCTAGATATGCAACTAGGTGAACAATCCTATATGATGAGCAATAACCAAGCTAGCAATATATTCTAAACAAGTTAAGCTAGCAATACAAGTAAAGGAAGGTTAAGAGATAACCACACGGTGACGCGGAGATGTTCTACCGAAGTTCACTTCCCAATGGAAGCTACGTCTCCGTTGGAGCGGTGCGGAGTCACAAAGTGAACTCCGAATAGCCTTGATATGGCACACCGTATCTCCCTCGTGTTATCCTCCGATGAGGAGATCCACGAGCCACTATATGATGCCCTCGAGGTCGGCAACAAACCTTTACAAGGATGAGGCACACTCCACAACCGAATTGGAGGCTCTCACCAAATTCCCGCGGCTCCCAAAGCCACAAGAATCACAAGGCCGGGTCGCGTCTCCACAACTTAATTGGAGGCTCCCGGCTAATCCTTGTGGCTACCAAAGCCACAAGAATCACAAGTATCTTCTAGGTATCCAATGTATCAAGTTACACAAGATCTACAAAAGACTAGGTCGATGTAGACGAATCGGCTCGGTGGAGATGTGGATCTAGGGCTCCTCTATCACTCCTCAAAGTATCAACGAGTTTGAGTGGTTGGAGTGGAAGCACTAGTAGATTGAAGCTTGCAACAATGGTGGAGAGAGAGTGAGGAATCAAGCTTAGTCTTCTAGAGAAGAAGACCCCTTTTTATACTCTCCAGATTCTGGCCGTTGGGAGTTTTCTGCGCAGGGCCGGAACTTCCGGTGTGATGGGCGGAACTTCCGGAGCGCAGGAATCTCCAGTCTTCTCAGCACGGGGCCGCAAACGCGCAGCGCCGGAACTTCCGAGCCAAACGGCGGAAGTTCCGCATCACCGGAACTTCCGGACCAACTTCCGGGCCAACTTCCGCTTATGAAGTTGGAACACCCGAGAGCAATTTTCATAAGCGGAACTTGGAGCGGAAGTTCACTCGGAACTTCCGACGCCCGGAACTTCCGCAAATCCGAGCGGAACTTCCGCATTTTGCTGTTTCCAGAATTCAAAGCAGATTACAGGATATTATGTAAACACTTTATATAAGCAATCTTTCATGCTGTCAAAGAGATGATAAAACCTGAAATCAATCAACGCACATTAGTGTGCAACTTATTGTTGTAATCAAACCCCAAAAACATTTAGAGAGAGACATGTCCTTTCAGGAGCATACTTGCAAGTTTTCTCCATCGATGAAATTGCGTCCTTGGGCTCAATGCCAGATGAAGAGTGCAGGATCTCCGTGACCCGCCCATCCAGTGACGAGCTGACTCGCCCTTCCTCTGTACACAACGATCAAGATCTTCAATGGAAAATAATCGCTTGCACGTACCCTGAAAGTGCTTGATAAAAATTGTTTTCAACTCATCCCAAGAATTGATAGACTTCTCTGGCAGATTCTTGAACCACAACTTTGCTGCACCATCACTCATCATTAAATACATATACTTTGCACAAACGTTCTCTGTGGCATTGCGTATACACATTGTCATCTGATAGCTGCTCAACCAACTTGCCGGGTCCGTGCTCGGCTCATAGTTGGCGATCTTGCTTGGTTCCTTAAACTTCTCAGGGAAAGGCTCTGCTCTGATGGCATCTGAAAGGCACTTTGGCCCCGCTAAGGTGGAAGAACTTACTAATAGATTATTATTACCCGGCGAGCTTGCAGACGCTGCGGGAGCGGGACCCGGTCCTCCTTGTGGTACTCCAACGGCAGGCACTGCCGGGTTCGCATTGGCTGCACTTCTTCCCGCTCTTGATCTATTAACTATCTGCCGAGCCACCGAAATTGCGGGAGCGGTTGGTACTGCTGATTATTCTGGTTCTGCTGGGGCGGGCTTTGCTGCTGTGCCGCGGCAAACCCGGCCACTGGCGGGTTACCACCTGGGCGGCTCCTACTACGATAAGTTGTGGCATGAAGCGCACTTTTCTCCTTTGAATACTGAACTTGCTGAGCAACCGCAGTGCGCAACATGTCAATGGCACGCCGAGCTTCAATTTCTGCTGGCGAGTCTCCTAATGGAATACGATCAAGTGCTAAAGTTGCGGCATACACATTATCTGCTGGATTGGAAAAGTGACCCGCCGGCGTGTGAAACCTCGGTGTCCTGGGCGGCAGACCCGATTTCCCCTGGCTACCCCAGCGAGAAGACCCGGCACCGCTGCAGCTGTAACTTCAGCTCTTCCTGTTACTCTGTCTGGTTCTGCATTTGTTCTAACAACTGGAGCCACCTGAGTTACACCAATTGGTTGATCTTCTGGAGTTCTAAACAATACTGCTGGATTTATGGCGTTTTCTCCTTGGGTCAGCCGCTCTGGTGCCTCCTCTGATAAGCCCTAGTCATCTCATTGAGATGATTTTCCTCATCCTCTATTTGCTTTCTCCTAACCTCCATATCCTGCTTCTCTGCCATTGTGTCTCTGCGCATCTGCTCCAAAGCCCGGCGTGCTGTATCCAACTCTATAGCTCTAGCTGCTGCGTTTTCTGGGGTAACTATCCTCGTGAGTGCTGATGGATCTAGGACCAGACCATTGTTAAACAAGGCCTGGGCCCCAGCTGTATTGCTCCTTTCCACACCCTGAGCCCGGTTATTGAGAAAACCGAAGCTGTTCCTGTAACGCGCCGTATTTTCACTTTCCTCTGACACCGAAGCCGGGTCTCCATCAACTCATTGACCCGCCGGCTCCAGTATTGGTGGCAATTGCTGCTGCTGTTGACCCGGAGCAAAAGGAGGTGGGACAACAGTTGAAGGTGATGCACCCGCGTTGGTAGATGGAGCTGTATAAACTGCCACCCTCCTAACCGGCTTGGGATGGACTCTTGCTCCTCTTCATCCTCTTCTTCTGCTCCATACCCGAACCGGCCTTCGAACAGAGGCAAGATCGATTCTGAATCTGCATGGTCCACCACGTCACCCGGATTTTAGCCGGGTTTCCCGATCGTTCCTCGTGTACGTCCAAGGGCAGCTCATCTTCAGCCTTACCAACTGATTCTTCCCCATCAGATTGAACAATTGTAGCAGCTCCTGACACAGATTCATAGTCTCCATCACTAGCAGATCTAGTTGCAATCATACCAACAAAAACGTTAAACTTGCCAATTGGAATAACATCACCTGATTCAAGTAGGTCTGATTCCGCCCCCCAGCCAGAATCATCAACGATGGGCTCTCCTTGTGAGTTGAGGGTGATCTCGCCGAAAACAAAGTTCTCAACTCCTTGCTTTGCTTCTCCCATGATGGTGACACCTTTGGACGCGATTCCCACAGACGGCGCCAACTGTCGTGGGGTAGATAACACGGCAGATGCTACTTTGGGGTAGCTTGAGTTGATGGGCAAGGCGACACTGGCGTCTGGGAGATTGTTTAGCATTGCAGGGACAAAGGGTTTACCCAGGTTCAGCCTCTCCATTGGAGATAAAGACCTACTTCCTGCTATCTATTATTGATCTCAATCTCGATAACCCGGCTACGACAACAGAGCCGGATCTCGATCTAGGTTACAAAGTTGGGTGTTTCTCTCGTTGGTTCTCTCGCCTAAGCTGTCTCGTAAAGTTCTCCCTCAACTAGGGCTCAGGGACCGGTTATATAGACGACCGGTCTCCTGGCGCTTTACAAGGTAAGCCCGGGTTCTACCCAGACTCGGAGTCCTACTCTAGCTCTTCTGGCCTTCGTGTCCTCCAAGTCCTGAACCGCCTTTGGTCTTCTAGAAACTTCCCTTCCTGAGCCGGGTTACCGCCAAAGCTACTGGCCCAGCAACATAACCCGGCCCATGCTGATGGTTAGCTGGCCTAGCCGGGCTTCCTCCCTGGCGGGTCATGCTTCCCTCTTCATGGGCCTACCGGGTTATTATCCCCCCATCAAGAGGTAAAGCATGCATAAGTTTCATCCAACTTCCAAACTCTTCTACTTAAGTTAATGATTGCAATAAGGTATTCATTGGTGTCAAGCTCTCATTGCCCCTATCATAGCATCTTGAATGATTAAGGTTAAAGTGAAAGCAAATATGAGTAGTGTGCTTGATAAAGAATGGGTTGAATGTCTCATGCCCCTTGAATACAAGTACTTACACCATGTGTTACTCAACTTGGGAAACAAAGCAAGTTCAATTAAATATCATTGTAAGCATAATAGTATCATCAAGAGCGTCAACTGGGGTACCTCTTGTCCCAAGATATGGAACAAGCCCATATCAAAATGACAAGACAAACAAACAAAATGAACAATCTCAACACCCTTTTTATTTACCATTTGGAATAGTTTTTTATTGCAAGGTGTATCACAGAAGGTTCACCATAGTATGTAAGTAAATTTCCACCATGAATGATGCATGGCTTAGATTAGCGGCCCAGGCGTCTCTCTAACCATTTACACAAACTCATTTAAACTCACTCTATTTCCACATTTATTTCAACATGATAAGCATCCATAGACAAAAGCACATGATATCAACTAAATGAGATGAAGAGCGTGTTGAAAGCTTGCCATGTGACAGCACATATGGGCTAACTTCCAACCCAAAACATTCATCAAGCCACAAACATCATAATCTTAATCACAATGGGTCAAGTTTTATTATGCAAATAAAAGAACATTGTGCATCAAGTTCGTGAGAGCTATATAACCAATTTTTTCCATTGCAATCAATAACATAAACATTTTCATTCAGAGGTAAGATAACACAAACAACATGTTAAACATACTCGGAATAGCATAAAGCCAATAGGTAGATATGGTGGACTCACTGGAATAACTTTGGTTGAAGGTGTTGGAAACAAGTTTTTGCTTGTTGGAGTTTTTGGGCTAGCAAAAGGGAGAAAGTTGACCATCTAGATGCATGCATGAGTGTCCATAGAACTAACTAATCCATGTTAAACCAAGTAAATAACAATCAGCACCAAAACATGAATAAGTGATAGCTCTACAAAAAGAATTTGCAAACTATTACTCATAAACAAGCTCATGAATCATGCAACTATATGTATCATTAAAAATCAAGTCAAACATCCCTTTTCCCAATCTTATAAAAGCATCCAACATATTTCAACCCATATTTCCAGTAGCTCTCTCATATATAATTGATAGTGTGGTGGTCTCTCAAGACTCAAACAAAAACAAAAAACGACGCTCCAAGTTTATGCGATAAAGTGTTTCGATCGAAAAACAGAAGTTGGACGTGTGCAAACCGAGAGTGTGTAGGTCCAGCGGGGTTGTCTTCACATCCCCAAGCTTATGGTCTTCACCATCCTTGGATAGCTCTTGGTGCATCTCCTCCAATCCCTGTGAAAAAACTTCAAAACACCGTTTCTCCCATCTCTTTTCTGTGGGGTGCATTAATAGTGATAAACAAATAGGTTCCTTGCTGCATATAATCCTTGAACAAAAATTCATATGACATGTCCAGAAAGTATATAATGTTGTATGCCTACTCATAAACTCAATTGGATCAAAAAGATTCAACTTAAAAGCTCAAAGCATGCATCAAACAAAATGGGACAGAATCTGTCCAGAAAAACAGCAGCAGCAAAACGTATTTTTCTACCCTACCAAACTTTCTCGAAAAATTCCGAAAAATTCATGCATACAGAGGATGAAAAGTTGCAACTACAGTTCAAATATGAGCTCATTCGGAGTTACAGAATAAGAATTAAAAATCATACCGTGCACTGACTTGCAGGAATAAAATCTCCGAACGCTATAAGCAACTTTTTCAAACCAAAAAGGGTAAAACTTGGCACTTTATTAAAACTCCAGAACCTAACTAGACACAAAATCTCTTGTTACAGCAAGAGGACACAAAGAAAAATCACACATAAAAATAACCGGGTTGCCTCCCGCAAAGCGCTTTCTTTATAGCCATATAGCTAGGCTTCTTACTTGTTGTTTTATTGTGGACGAAGCTCATGAGGGAGCTTGAACTTTGGTGGTTCCCTCTTCCTTGGAAAGTGTTCCATGCACTTCTTGTGTGGAAACTGAAACTTTACATTCCCTTCCTTTGAATCAATGATAGCACCTGTGGTACGAAGAAAAGGTCTTCCAAGAATAATAGGACTAGAGGTTTTATTCCCCATATCCATGATTAGAAAATCCACAGGCACAAAAGTCATATGTAACTCTACCATAACATCACTTACTTTTCCCAAAGCATGTTTAATAGAGTCATCAGCAAGTGCTAGTTCAATAGAGCATTTTTCAAGATTTTTCAATTCAAGCACTTCATATAGTTCTTTAGATAAAACAGAGACACTAGATCCTAGATCAAGTATGGCATGGTGTGTCTCTTTTCCAATAGTTACTAGTACCTTAGGTATCCACATATCCCCAAGCTTAGGTGGTATCATAGCCTCTTGGTTGTACCTAGCAATCTTTTCTTTCAAGACATGATTAGCAATATAAGAACCAAAACCTGCTTGGTTAGTGTTGATGGAAGGATCACTTGCAAATTTTTGTAAGATAGATATTAATTCATGCAAGCTACAATTTTCTAAGTCAAGCAAAGGATCCTTGACTTCATTAAGCATTTTAACTTCCTCAACTTCAACCTCTTTCATTACCCCAATAGATTCTTTAGCAACTCTCTCTTGCTCATGAATGTGTTCCCAAGACTTATTGATAACCTCTTGGCAATATTTTATTGTTTCCTCATGTTTTTGGGCTGTAATGATGCTCTTTAATGATGAGACTTCCTTAGTAAGCTGATCTACCCTTTCAAACAAAGCATCTTGTTTTTCAAACTTAGAGATAAATTCCTTATTAAGCTCTTTTTGGGTAGATATAAAAGATCTAATGGTGTTTTCCAAGTCACTAGAAACATTACCACTAGAAGCATATTTATTTGGCACATATGGGGGTTTATTATAAGAGTTATAATTGTTGTTACCATACCCATTATTACCATAGTTCCTAATGAAGTTGACATCAATATTTTCAGAATTGTTTCCAACTAGTTCTTGCAAAGGAACATTTTCAACACTAGGTTTATTAAGCAAAGCAAGAATAGTATCCATTTTAGATGACAAATCATTAGTTTCTTCAATAGAGTTCACTTTCTTAGAAGGATTAGGTGCCCTATCAGTATGCCATTGACTATAGTTTTGTAAAATGCTTTCCAATATATTTTTAGCTTCTACTATAGTCTTACTCATAAAAGCACCTCCAGCAGCAGAATCAAGTATGTTTCTAGACATGTAGTTTAAACCATTGTAGAAAGAGTGTAATATGGTCCATTCATTAACTCCATGTGAGGGACAAGTTCTAAGCATAAGTTTTATCCTATCCCAAGCCATAGCAACATGTTCATTTTCATTTTGCCTAAAAGAAAGGATGTTGTTTCTATTTTGCAAAATTTTAACAGGGGGATAATATTTCTTAATGAAAGCTTCTTTTAGATCATCCCAAGAATTAATACTACCAGATGGCAAGGAATGCAACCACTCTTTAGCTTTTCCTCTAAGTGAAAAAGGAAATAACTTCAGTTTTAGGATATCACTTTCCACATTTTTAAACTTTTGCATGTCACATATTTCAACAAAGTCATGAAGATGCATAGAGGCATCCTCCATAGCACTACCACCAAATTGTTCCCTAGTTATCAAGTTCAACAAACTAGGACTTACTTCATAACTCTCAGCATTTATCTTAGGTGTGGCAATAGCTCTCGTGATAAATTGATCATTAGGAGTGTTTGTGTAGTCACACAACTTAGTTCTTTCTCCCATTTTAGCAAGTTTTTTTTGGTATTTTTAATTTTTTATGCAAAACTGAAATAAATATGATATGATATGCAATGACACTAACAAAACAAATAAATTGCTTTGTAAGTAAAGATGGATAAGATGGTGCTCACGTAGGTGCAACCTCCCCAAGCTTAGGTGTTAGCACAAGTTGGTGACGTTGACTTTGTTGTGAGATGAATGCGATGATGCACACCCTTGGATAAATCTCTCAGCTACGATTCCCCGGCAACGGCGCCAGAAAACGTCTTGATGGTCCCGAAGAGCAAGGCTTGATACCTGCAAAATAAACGGGATTAGGTTGAGACTCCAAGTGCAGAGTGTATAGTAAGTGGAAGACAGTTTTCCCCACGAGGGGTGACTCGAGGGTTTAATATCGAACTCTCGGGGAATCTGAAGTGGTAGATTTATCTTCTTATCCTTCTTTTGGTTACCTACAAAACAAGGTTAGATGTTTTGGTCCTCAACCTCACCTGTGGTTGTCAAGCACAAGGTGTAAGAATGATATCAGGATAGTTATGCAATGCAAACAAGAAATAAATATGCAATGATGGTGGATGCAATGATAAATGATATTTTTGGGTTTTTGAATGATGTATGCAAGATGAAAAGTATTTTTGTATTTTCGGATTTAATGATGGCTGAAAATAGAAAAGTGGTATATGGTGTTGGAAAGGTGTTTCTTATGATTAAAAATGGACTGGGGTTCATGGTTTCACAAATGCACTCTCTCTTTATAAAGTGGTAGACAATGGAACACACACAGTTAACATATGAGATTGCAACACAGGGTTTGATAACAAGTTACTTAGATATATGGGCATCACGTCCTAACATAGAGATCTTTTGGTTATTAACCTCTCTTATACTCCACCAAGATGCGAACTAAATCATAACACCTCAGTAATTAAGATAACTCAGAGTATAGCATTAAGTATCATGACATGAAGTGAAAATAAGAACATGCTAGATCTAGTCATGGAGTAGTGGCAATGGTCACGCCCACATCCCCGGTAGCATGGTATTTTAGTTTATCCCTAGTGAGGCAACAAAGTAAGGTAAAGATACCAAAGTGGATCGCAGAACTTTCTCTCACGTTCACTGCACTAGCCACCCCCCGTTACTCCAACTAATGCACACGTTCCCCCACACACGCTCTCATAAACATGCTTGATCAAAACAAGTAGACAAGAACGGGGTACATAATATGCATCTATACTCATAACTGAAACAAACATTGCAATCTCAAACATATATTAACTCATAAAGATCCACCACAAAGGTATTACAACGGTGACCGTAATCATGTTCAGCAGCTCATACGGTGCTAATTAGTGAAGCTCAAGAGAGGAGAGATACATAAGTTACTTCCACAAACCCATAGTCCAGAGGTGGACTACTCCCTCTTCATCATGGAGACGGTGGAGAAGTCGATGGAGAAGATGGAGACCACGCCGGCAGCGCCCCGCCGGAGTTTTCCCCCTCCAATCTGCAGCTCCTGATCTCCGTTTCGGTGTTTCTGTGTTTGTGCGGCGCTCCTTCCAGAGAACGTCGGGGGACCTTTTTTATAGGCGTTTTTAGGTCAAGACGATGTCGGTGGAGAAAGATCGAAGGCAACGGAGCCACGAGGCCCAAATGGGTGGGTCCCACGCGGCTACAGTACCTGGCCGCGTGGGCCCCCCCGTTTGGCCCTCGGCCTCCGTTTGCTCGCTTCCTTCGCCCCAGGTCTTCTTCCTTCCAAATATTGACGCCCGTAAATTTCCAGGTGATTTCGTTGACGTTTGGGTCCCTGAAACATTAAAATAAGAAAACGGGGTTTTCTGCCTGTGCAGGGTTAATTCCATAAAAATAGGAAATAAATGAATATTCCCAAAAATCATTATAAAACATTGATATAACCCTTATATGATGCAAATATGATTGGAATATAAGCAATTAAAGTGCAAAGTTCATGTATGCATTTTACATGCATCATGCGTGTGTGTGGTTCGTGTTGTAACTCCTTAGCCGGTTGTTGGCTTCGTTAATTCAAAGCCGGGCTCATTTCGAGCCTTCCGTCTAGAATCCAGGTATCACGTACGACCGTCCTCCGCGTCGCGTGTGATTTTTTCGGGTTGCCATTGGCCACCTGCCGGCCGGCCGGGATCGATTGGACTTGGACGACCCACGCGCACTGCAGCCAGAATCATACGTCGTGCTCGATCGACCGTGATCGTTCGTACGTACTCCCTCCGTTCCAATTTAATTGACTTGCTATGCATCACATGTGGATGTATCTAGCCATGTAACACGTGTAGATACATCCACATGTGGTGCATAGCAAGTCAATTAAATTGGAACGGAGGGAGTACTACCTAGCTAGTGAAGATGACAGGTATTAAGTTGCGTCCAGTTTATTGGTTGAACAGTACCCTTTTCGTGCCAGTGCCGAGCGCCAAACGTAGCTGTCAAATTTGTTAGAGTATGGTTATGTACGTTTATTATGATAGTACATGATAGAGTAGAATCTGTTTTCATTTATTTACTGACTTGACGTGTATTTCAAAATGATCCCGCCTACATATACTTGTCCATGAGTCACAATTATACATTCATCATATTTTGTCAATGTCATAATTCTACATGGTATCAGAGCGGCAAGATCCTTGACCTAGCCGCTGCCGCGCTTCCGCATCGCGCCACCCAGATGGAGGTCAGATCTCCATGATCTCCGTCGGGGGCTGCGCGACCCGTACCTAGTTTCGCCCGCTAGTGTCTTTTTTTCCGATCTTTAGATTGATTTTTTTTCTCTCCGCCAGTCGCTCGACCGGTGTTTTCTTTTTGGTTTGCCGATCATATATCGGATTGCGTAGCTTGTCGTCCTCATGCGCCTCTACTTCGACAACTGCATCAACATACACCGGATCGCTCCTCGACACCGGTCATCGAGGTGGCTCGGCCGGCCGCTGCGCCTGCCTTGGTAGGCTCCCGCGGCTGACTCGCCAGCATTGAGTCCACATTGTCCGGCTCCTCCAAGCCGGCTATCGCGGGCGACACACTGGCGCCGACTTCGCACCGATCGGCTCGTCTTCACCAACCGCGCAGTAAGGCTGGACGCGCCCAAGGGGCACCTCGACGAGTCGCAGCTAGGTGCCCTCGCCTGCACGGTCTCCATCACCGGTTCGTCATCGACCGGGACTTCACCGACAACGTCGGCATTGACTCCGATATGTGCGTCGCCATTCCCCCCATGTCACGTACAACGCCCCTTCAGTCTGATCAACCGATCGTGAGACTGTCTACGTCAAGCACGTCCCGAGCACGCGCCTACCCCCAATCGAGATACGGGCTGCCGTAGCGTCGCCCCTCGGGCCGCCGCGCCGCCCCCCTTGGTCCATGTTGCCGGCTGCCAACGCGCCTTACCAGGCGTGTAAGGCGCGTACGACGCCGCCGGCACCCAACCGCTGCACCGACTCGCGCCCCACAACTATGCTGCCCACCGGGTTGTAGCGTTGATGTACACGGTCTTCATCGCCATCCCGGCGCACCGGCGTCTTCGGCTCCCAACGTGCCACCTCCTATGGTGCGGGTCGCCAACGTCCGCGCATGGTCTTCGTCACGCCGATGGGTTCGTCCTCGCCTACTTCGAGTAACGCCTCCACAGTTCTATAGGTAACCTGCATGGCCACTTCAGGCTGTCGCAGGTCCCACTGACTACACCTTGTCCAGATGTCCAGCATGGCCACTCTAGGCCGCCGCTGACTTCGCCGCCTTCTACGTCTTCGTTCACCAGGACCTCGTCGTCAGCGTCATCTTCCCGTCCCAGACTACGCTGATAGTCCCACCGACACTGGCGTATGGTTCATGGTGATCACTACCCCGCACGCACGGTACTGGCAACACCGTTGCATGTTTCGTCCCCCACGTGTCCCCGAGTCTGGCAAGCTCGGTCAGCACCTCGTCTATATCGGCTTCGACAAAGTCTTCGGCATCGACTCTCTCGTCTAGAGCTTACTCTCCCGCGTCACCGACTTCTTCTTTGCATACTCGGTTCTTGCAAAACTGGAGTATGCCTTCGTCCCCGACGTGCGCCTTGTTCCGGCAAAACAATAGCCGCACCTCGTTCTCGACAGCTCATACTGCGTCGACCGGCATCGGTATCCTCGACGACTGACTCGACGTGTCTCCGTCGCTCCCCTCGCGTCCTATGCGCACACGGCTTCATGTGCATCTACTTCGACACTAGCAACCCGACCACGCATCGACCAGGGCGACCCCTCGCACGGCTATCACGACCAAGGCTGCACCGCCCAACGCTCTCGACTCCCTCGACGTCGGAAACAAGGGCTATCACCTTGCTTGAGCACCTCATCATCTTCCTCTACAGTCCAAGCATCTAGCGTCATGCATACTCAGACATGAACATGCGGGAGCATTTATTTTACCCTATTTAAAAATGAGCCATTTAATGTGAGTCACTCATTCACCCACGGACATGCAAGAGCAAGCGAGCTCGAGCTCTATTCGTCCGTGTCCATAGAGTTAAGATCTGTTTCCATATATTCCATAACTTGACTTATACTCTAAGATGATCTTTGTATGTCTATATATATGCACTCGCCCATGAGGCTTAATAATACATCATCATATTCCGTCAATCTCATAATTCTACAAAAATATCAAGCCAAGTGCCTATCTATCTATCCCTGCATCGCGTGTGAAGGAAGCTAGGCTACAGTAGTGCTACGCTTTTGTATCTTCGTTAAGCTAGCTTGTGTAGGAAGGAAGCGCTCATGCGCAACACTTTCGGAGATCACACAGCTTGTGCTTATCATAAGTACTCTTGACTCTTTCCGGCAACGTTCAGTTTGCACACGCAGGAACGCACCAATCGACGTAGACGACGATAAGACTGAAACGTTTTCAGGTTGCAACCAAGAACTAATCGAGATTATAGGCTGGCTAGCTAGTTTTCACCTTTTTTTCAGAGTGGAAAGGCGAAAGCCTTAGCTGCTCATGTTCCATTGAAGTGACGCCATCGTATCTTTATGGTGGGTTACTTGTGACTTGTGAGTGTCGTTGGAAGGAAGAAACCTTTTTGAACAGTGTCCTCCAAGGGAAAGGATCTCTCACTCCAGTGTCGTTGATTGTGGTAGAGAGGAGAACACGCTGTCACACTGCCCGACTTCATTTTTTTGAGCGCGAGTATGTGGGCTACCTTGGCAACACAATGACCACTTGGGCTGTATCTATTGTGGATCGGGCCTCGTGCCATGATTGGATCGTAGACTGAAGTAATGGCCGTCGCAAGCTCAGCCTGATCAAACAGTGGAGCGGCATGTATAAGCGAACCATACACGGCGGGCCTAATCCAACGCGGTGGTGAATACGCATTCTCTCGCTCCGATCTGATCGAATCGAATCGATCGAACGCGTCGTTCAATTCGGTCGACCACCTTGCCCTATATAGTCCATCCACCCACGTAAAAATCATTTTCGGATCCATCCACCGGCGTCAAACCATTTTTCATTACAAGTTCCTAACGTCGCCAGACTCGCCACATCGCCCGCGCGCCGTAGGCCGTACACCAATCATTGAGAAGCAGAGGTGAATTGCAAAATGGTGTTTCGAGATTGATGTTTATACGTGATCATCTTCACAAATGGGTCATTTTTTCGTACCAACTCACTAACTAGCCTTCTATCAAGATATTTAAGGGGCAGGCAGTCAACTCACACAGGCGCTGAAATGATACAAGTGCAATGCGGATCCAATGGACCCAACAGAACAATGCTCAACACCTAGAACCCCTATTATTCGACAAACCCTAGAACCATCATGCTTTTCTCTTATATGTTCACTTCCTGGAACTTCGATTATGTTGCAGTTTCTATGAATCTTAATCTAATATACACAAAAGGATAAATAATGCACAATTAGATAATCTACATATTGTTATTCATTGGAAATTCTCGACGTCTATAATATATATCTTTTAAGTATGGTGTTAGATTTTTTTGTTTACTTACAAGATGTAGTGTGTTTTGATGTGTTATATTTGTGATGTAAAAACATAAAAGTAAAACATTACTATTGAATTTCAAGAGACTGGCACAAAGGTACAATGCTTAGTAATTGGATAATTTAAAAGGCACGTAATGTTTTTTAAACTATTGATGTCTAGGAGCAGCCACGTCTAAATAATAAACTTTAATGTAATACATAGATATTTAGAAAAATTGGGTATACAAGTATCAATAATGTGTATTTTTTTCTCTATACAACATTGACACAAAGGTACATTTTAAGATCAGTTTTATACAAGAGTACATGTGAGTTATAAAAATAATACACGACTTTCATACCAGAGTACAATTGCGGTTTAGAAGAGTGTAGTGTTATAAGTCACAATACATATAATATGAGTTATAAGTTAATCCTTAGGTTCAGTTGATGAGGATGTGTAGCTCCTGTTTACTATGGCTAAGTATAAAATAATCTTATGTAAGATGAGAAATTTGCAACTAAACTTGATGCACCCATCTCAAAGGTGCGGAGATCGATAAATATATTTGCGTCATTGGCATATAGACCAATGACGCAACTAAACTCGATGTGCAACTAAACTCGATGCACCCATCAGCTTACCAAGGCAGTCCATGACCACGACAAAGAGAAGGAGGGACAGTGGATCTCCTTAGTGAAGACCTGTTATGTTTAATAATTTCATAGAGCTCATAATTGATTTGAATTATGTGGTACTTGTTGCTAACAGACATGAGAGCGGGTTTATCCATCTCATGCTAAAACCTCTGAACTTAAACAGCTGGATGTGTATGTTCTTTGTTCTCATCTATTGGTATTTGAGTAGATGAGATGAGTTGATCACCAATGTATGGCTATCTTCCGATATGGCTATACTGCAAAAAATACGTCAATGTGGTATTCGTCTACTCGCACATAGATTATTTTTGCTTGGCATTAGTCTATGATCTTACTACGAGTGTAAACTTGCCATTGTGGGAGCTGGTCAAGGTGTAGGGTTGAGATGGTATTTTTCGGCAGTAATTCTAAAGGAACCAATACCTGCTGATGTTTAGTTGCTGAACGACGTTGAGGATTAGTCGCAAGACACAAAATTTATTGTGTGGTTTTCGTTTAATTTATATCAAATTTGAGGTTGCGAGCACTCTAAACATCATTACAATAGACTCGTGCAAGAAAAAGAGCTCACCCAACATGGACAGAGAACAAATGGCGCGGCAAGGCGTGCTATTCGTTCTAGTATGTATGATGGGGTCTAAAGGCTCTGACATATTGAGCGAGGGAGCTGCCGATGCCGGTCAGAAGAATTTGATTCCTTCGCCGTATGCTGCCCGTCTCGTCTCGATTCCCATTTTCTGAATTCATCGTCCGGATCCTATGTCTGGGCATTATGGCGATGATCTTCAACGGAACATTAGGATCCACACCTATGCTGCACTTATCCGCGCGTCCGCCTATTTGCACACTCTGAGTCAGAGGGCCAATGCTGTTTCTATCTACACATGGCCTCTCTCTGCTCTAACTCTGACGATGCCATTCGATCCGTTCATCAACACGTCCCTGAAATTAGAACGCGCAGCAGTAGTAGACGAACCGCCTCCACGCCGCCTTCTTCTTCCTGGCGCCGGCGGCGGCCGCGATTGCGGCGGCCTCCTTCTCCTCCAGGGGCACCGCCGGGAGTCCATCTCCCTCAGCATCTCCCACATGATGTGCACGTCGCGGTACTCGCACGTCCTCACCTCCTTCCTCAGATTCCCCAGCCCTGCAGCGCAACGCGAGCGAACAACCAATTCGTCAGAAGCTGATCCAAGAAAGAATCGCCCAAAGATGTATGTATGGCCGTGTACTGGCGAGAAATCAAGAGGACGACAGATGAGCTAAAGAAAGAAGAAGAACGTACCGGCTGTTGGGCGGAGGCCGAGGCGGGCGGCGATGGCGAGCCATATCTTCCTCGCCGGCACGGCCGATTTGTCCATGCACATCTTGATTGATTCCTTGATGGATCACTCTTCTCTTCCCTCTCGAACTATCACTCTCTTTCCCTGCTAGTCCCGTCGATCACGCGCTGCCGAGAAGCAACCAGAGCACGGGATGGGAGAAGCTGAGAGCAGCTGTTTCTTGCTTGCCGCCTGCCGAGTTGAGTTGTGGCCAGTTCCGCTGCGGCATGGAGCTTTTATAGCCGGGGAGTGGGACAACGGGATATGCGCGTGCGATCGCGAGCTTTTTGGCGCGGCGTCGCCATCGAGCTTTGACGGTCCCCGACCGGGACGGGTCGTGAGGTGGCCGCTGTCCGCGGCACACTGTACCATAGGTGTCGCGGGTCCCGGCGAAACTTCGTCGGAGGTTCGCTCGGGATCCTGGCGCCGCACGCGAAGCTGCCGCGTGACCGGATCCGACGGCCTAGGCGGCCGTGAGCTGGTAACTACTCCTCCGTAGTATAACTGCTCTTGGAAATAAAACAGAGTTAAAGTTTGATTTCAGTTTCGCCTTTTCATCTGTCCAGAATCTCGCCTCTCGAGAACCGGTGAGCTGAGAGAGACGGTGTGCATGTGTCGTATCGTGTACAGTATCTCCTCTTCACATGATTAGCATTTTGTTTAGTACTTTAGTTGCTAGCTGTGTGGAGTGACGGCGCACGATCATGTACTTACTTGTCAGTGTTTGTTAAATTAAGCCGAGCAAACCATTTGATTAGAGGTTGTGGCTGAAGACAGGTGGTTGTTCATTTCAGAGAAACTAGGGATGTGTTCGTTTTTTGAATGCAATGGAATGGAACGGAACGGTTCCATTCCACTAAAATGGAATGTCACGGTTCCGTCCCATTCCTATGTTCGGTTACAAAAAAATCTGATGGAATGGAATGGTTTGCCTAATCCAGGATTAACAATTAAATTAACATTAATTTACAATTAGCAATTAAATTTGCACTAATCTAGCAAATAAATTGGGCAAAGATTGGATATGGCCGGAGAACGCCGCCCCAGGCTGCTGCTGGCCGGAGAACGACGCCGCCGTCGCCTAGAGGCTGCCGTTGCGGCCGCTCGAGGGGAGGGCGCCGCCGCTCTTCGCCTGGAGGCCGCCCGTCGCCTGGAGGCCGCTCGAGGGGAGGGCGCCGCCGCTCTTCGCCTGGAGGCCGCCCGTCGCCTGGAGGCCGCTCGACGGGGAGGCCGCCCGTCGTGGGAGACCTCGCGCCTCCGCTGGCGGTGACCTCGGAGGAGCGGCCGGACGGCGGCAAACTCGGAGGAGGGAGGGCGGGCGATGTCCTCAGATGCGCGGCGGGCCGGCGGAAACCTCGCAGAAGCGGCGGACCTCGGAGGGCGGCGACCTCGCAGAAGCGGCGACCTCGCAGAAGGGGCGGCGCTGGGGCGTTGCTGGGGTGGCATCGGGGCGGCGCTGGGGCGGTGCTGGTGCGGAATCGGGGCGGCGCCTGCTGCGGCCTCCTGGTCGCCGTCGGCCCGCCGCGCCTCTTCGGGACGGCGCTGGGCTGGTCGTCCGTCCGGCGCGTTACGGGCCACCGCGGAGCTCGCCTGGGGCCGCCGCCGCCGCGCCTTGCTTCGGCCGCCGCGCGTGGTTAGCGAGCGGTTTGCGAGAGGAGAACGTGGTTAGCGAGAGTAGAGCGTCCGTTCCACCTCGTCCGGCCGATTCGGCCGGACGGGTGCATTCCGAATATTGGCCGAATATTCATTTTTGGGGAATGGGTTGGTTCCGTTCCAGGGCATAACCGAACACGCGAATCCCTCTTCGGAATGGAACGGTGCCATTCCGTTCCACACGATTCCAGAAACGAACACACCCTCGAAGAATACCCCGCGCCTTGCAGCGGGAATCTATTTAAAACACATGAAATATTCAATTGTCAAGATTCAGTTGATCACAATAAGATAATAAATTTAATTCGTGTGAAAATGCTGAATATTTGAGGACTAAATATTAGTGACATGGACAATAATATGGTTGGAAAAAATGACATGGATAGGTTGCATGAAACATGTATTATTATTAATTATTCTTAGTGGAGATGACATGGACAATTGATTGGCTAAAATAGTGGGTGATGTGGATAGCTTGCATGTTGAGATAGAAAAATAATTAATGCACTTAGTGGGGTTTTGCTTTATAAGAGGTATAGATTGCGGAAGTCGTGCACTAATCACGTGAAAACGTGATGGAGTGTCCTATTACAAAATCGCCAAAAAAAAACAGTTGGCACTGAAAAAGATAATTAAGAATTAGGCTCTCTTCAATCATCATATTCTAGGCCACGGCCTAATCAATGAATTAGATACTTCAGGAATCAGATCAGAACGATGAGCTACTCCCGCCGGTCCGGTTTATAAATCTTGCGCGTATGTAAAGATCATTAACTTTACTAATATAATCTAAATTATATAACATGGATAAGTTGGAGTGAAGGGGGTGGCCAAATTGTGGTCTATGTAAACTTTGCAACCAAGTGTAAGAGACGACCACGCATCTTCTTTTTCAATGTAGATTTACCATGAGAATTTGATCATCTTTTTCTTTTTTCGGGTAAATTAGGAACTTTATTACCCAGGAAGTATTACACAACGTCCAGTTCGAGGAACTGAAGAATTTCTTCAGGTCCCGAGCCGGTCCAAAATTCAGAGCGGCGCTCCACCCTAGCAAGATTTGCAAGATCGTGGCTAACCCTAACTTGACTACGTTCCACCTTTACAAAAGAACACTCCCTAATGCCTGAATACAAATGTTTAACATCGGAAACTAAGTGAAGAAGAGGCGATCGATCCACTACAGTAGAGGAGAGCATAGCAACCAATTGAGCACTGTCTGTCTTGACTCTGATCGGTAAATGTGAATAGTCCCGCGCCATGGTTAGTCCTTCAACACAAGCTCGTACCTTAGCTTCCAGCGGGCTCTCACAATCTTGTAGGAGACGAGATGAAGAAAAGATCGGCAGTCCATCCGCATCGCGTACAATCATGCCTAGCCCAGACTTGGTTTGGATTGCAAGACATTGCGCCGGTGAATTCGCACACATTCCTACCGTCAAGGATTGGTGGAATTAATGAGGTGATCCACAAGAGGGGCGACTCGAGAAAAACTTTGAGTACCTCCTGTGGTCTACTTGCTCGACCAAGAGTTTTCAACTAGCAATCCACAGCTAGTGCTTCCATCAAGAAAAGACTTGTCTTCCAAAATATCGTACTCCATCACTGACTCCACTTGGGGAAACCATTAGAGGCCTCTAGAGACATGCCAGTGTGGGAGTACCTCCTGTGGTCTACTTGCTCGATCATCGCCGACTCACGTTCCAACCACACATGTTGCGTCGGCCTCCGGTGTATGTGCGTGCGCCTGCAGCTTGCGTTCACTTTAGTCGTACGGCAAAAGCACGAGGCAAATTCGATCCACAGCAGGGTAGCCGATCGAAGAAATGGAAAACATACCGGATATATAGCAGAGTGTGAACATCCATGTATGAGCAGAGATGGTGACTTGGGTGAAGCTGTGAGCCATACATAACTGTTGTCGATAATCAATTGCTTTATGTGATCTGCAGTGCCGTGTTACCGAGAGTAGGAGCTTTCCTGATGGCATGCACATCGACACTACGCCCCTTTCGTGAGTGCACGAGCAGCTTAACTAGACAGTAACGCCGCGCCCGTTGTGATTCAAAATGTTGAAATCCGTCAGAATTTGTCTTTTACACAGCCAAAAATACAATGAATTTGAAGATTAGAGAAAAATATGTATATGTCCGTCAAAATAAAAAGGACAAAACATGAAAGTTGTTTGGAAGGGTGATATCCATGTATTCGTGAAAGGAAAATTCAAACGGATGTCCAAGTGCGACGAAATTGACAAAATTCGTCAGTTGTTTTTGCGAGCTTGGATACAAAACTAAGGAGTTAGAGTCGACCAAACTCGAAACCGATTTTTTGCATGGCATAGCCAAACGAAGTCATCATTTTCCACATATGTTGAGTATCATATAGTTGTCAAAAACTGAGATGGGAAGGGAAAATAATAGAGGGAAAAGGAGAGGGGGATGCACAATTAGTTTTAAAAGGTAGGAAATATTTAGTGTTTTTTGTATGGAGTAAGTGTTGGAAGGTTATTTTTGCATGGCATAGCCAAACGAAGTCATCATTTTCCACATATGTTGAGTATCATATAGTTGTCAAAAACTGAGATGGGAAGGGAAAATAATAGAGGGAAAAGGAGAGGGGGATGCACAATTGGTTTTAGAAGGTTGGAAATATTTAGTGTTTTTTGTATGGAGTAAGTGTTGGAAGGTTATTTTATTTGGCGAATTTAGGCATCCAAATGGAATTAATGTAGACCGTTAAGAAGTAGTTTAAAAAATGTACGGGAAGTAAAAGTAAAAAAAACAGTGGGAAGCTGAATATAGAGAAGTGGGGAATTAAGATAGTAGGAATCGCAAATAAATAAGTAATAGATTGTAAGTTCGCAAAAATAAATGTGTAAGGGAAATAAAATAAGAAGTTTGGAAAATAGAGCAGGGAAAAATGGGAAAATAGGAAGTAAGCGAGCAATCTTAGAGTCATAAAAATAAATATATAAGGGAGGTAAAAGAAGAAAAAAGATATAGTAGGAGATAAATAGGGAGTGGAAATAAATAAGTAATTTTAAAGTCGCTATTCGTGCGCAATGTTCGTAAAAAGAATTGCGGGGAAAAAAATAGGAGTAAACTAAAAGGGGGAGAAATCTGTTAGAAGAAAAGGAAAAAAAGGGGGGGAAAACTTGTTCAATTGTACCGGAGGACCAATCCGCAATTTTTGAAAAACGCGGGGGCTTTGTTGCAAAAATGTTTTATTCTGGGCGGCTGATTCACAATTTTTGAAAGTGCGAGGACTTTTCTGCAAAAATGGCACGCGTGGACTTTTCTGCAAAAAATGTTTTATTCCGGAGGACCGATTCACAATTTTTGGGAACCGTGAGAACTTTACTGAAAAAAGGGGATTAGACAGAAATATGTATATGTCCGTCGAAATAAAAAGGTTGAAACATGAAAGTTGTTTGGAAGGGTGATATCCATCTACTCGTGAGAGGAAAATTGAAACGGATGACCGAGCGCGCCGAATTTGGCAGAATTCGTCAAATGTTTTTGCGAATCTGGATCCAAAATTAAGGAGATAGAGTCGACCAAACTCGAAACCGATCACGAGAATGGAACCTACTCGTCGACGCGCATATATTTCGTGTATATATTTTTATAAAAAGGAGGGCTGTCGGATCGGGATCGGACGGCGGGAGCGGCAGCTCACTCGACCCCGCACTGTAGCGACGCGCACTGCACGGCTGCACTGTGGGCGTACTGTAGCATCTACAGTGCAGCGGTGTCGTGGATGCCTCCATACGCTCTGAAAGGGAGAGCTTTTATATATAGTACTAGTGGAATTTGGTGCGGCGACACGCGGCACCCGTTGTAATTCGAAAAAATGTTGAAATCCGTTGGAATTTTTCGTCTAGAGTATGTCTAAATACTTAATGAATTAAAATGTTCAATTATGCTTGTATGTCGACATAATTTTTTTAATTTAACTCCTTAGAGAATGCATGATATGATCATTTGTTACTTGTAACTCCGTAGTTAGATAAAGTTCATTCAGATTGTATCCAAATATTCACCAAATTGGAATGTTCAAATATGTTTGCATTATGCCATAAGTAGTTAGCATATATTTGTGTGAACATGTTGATATATTTTAGAGTATATTCAATTTTTAAAATCTGTCGAAATTTTTCGTGTAGGGTATGTCCAAATACTTAGTGAATTTTAACTTCGTAGTTAGATAGTAAAGTTCATTTAGATTGTGTTCAAATGATCACCAAATTGGAATGTTTAAATATGTTTACATTATGCCATAAGTAGTTAGCATATATTTGTGTGGACATGTTGATATATTTTAGAGTATCTCCAATTTTTTTAGCAAGTTGAAATGTTCAAATATGTTCTTTTTTCAGAAATATTTAATTTAAGTTTGTAATGAGTGGGAACGCACATTTATTGTATTGAATTCCATATTTAGAGAGAGTTCATCGAGATTATATCCAAATATTTATTAAATTGTATTGTTCAATTTCGCCCGTGGTGTTAATTTTGCTGTGTAATTTGAAGTGTATTTTATGACGGTACGTAAAGTGTTCCTTCTAAAATATGGTCATATACATTAAGTTTATATATAGGTAGTAAGACATATATATACACATACGGAAAGAGATGAAGCAAAAAAAGATATAAAATTTCTGATATCATTGGCACGTGCGTTATGTGAACATTTTGTTACCTCTAAACTGTAATTGTAAATAGCATTTCATTAGAACGCGTATGATTGATGTTTTCTTATAATCTACTGTATGTATGGAGTTTGGTAAACTGTACAGTATAGAGTGTACATACAGTATGGAGATAATTATAAACTAAAGATATGTACATATTTGCGTATTATATGTTCCATTTCTTGTATCCGAATAATCCTTTTTTTTTTCTGGCCATGAGTTTTCCATATTTTCGAGCGAAAGCATCATGTCATTATATCGAGTGGGTCAAAATGTTGTATAGACTCTGAAAAAAGGCTACATGTTATAAACAGTTTGTTTCCGCAACATTCTATTGCCACAACAGCAATGAATGAGTAATTGATCATCGTTTAAAATTAACCCACCGTTTTGGAAGCTAGGTTATTTATACTGCATTAGAAACTTAGCATAAAAATACTTATGAAATGATCTATCGTTGGAACACAGTAAAGCACATAGATTTTCAGACAACCAGGTCATACAGTAGATTTTAAAAACATCCAGGTTACATGAGTTTTTCAAAAGTCGTGCAGAATCTTTGATACATTTATAGATCAGTGAGCACTTCATGATACACGATGTTCCTTGTTTCATTTGTAGGTTCTCCACTGTCATCAAGTGCCAAAACCTTCAGACCTTTCTTTGATGTCACCCGTGACACAGCGACATAAAACTGTCCATGAGAAAATACGGGCCTCGGTAAGTAAACACCAACCTTGTTAAGCGTTTGCCCTTGACTTTTGTTAATGGTCATTGCATAGCAAACTCGAACCGGATACTGTCGGCGCTGCAATGTGAAAGGCCATTTTGTCGCCGCATGCAACACAATTCTTGGAATACACACAGAGTCCCCTATATTACTTCCTGTCATTATCTTAGCTTCAAGGACCCACTCGCCCAATCTAGTAACTAATAAACGTGTACCATTGCATAGACCAATAGATTGGTTGATATTCCTCAGCAGCATTATAGGTACTCCTATTTTGAGCATCAGCTTGTGTACAGGAAAGTTGGGTGGTTCTATTTCATGAAGAAACTCAGGTGGATATAATAAATCTGTGTCTACCACATGGTCCATTGATTTGCAAATAGAGTCACTGCTGTGAAATGTGACGGCATCACCAGGTACCATTGAAAATATTGTCTCATTCACAGAATCAGCAACCTTATTTGTAGGACAAACTATTGCACGTTCTGCCAAATATAGAGGATCAGAATATTTTTCTATGAATGAGTCATAAATTGTACCGATAAGTGTCACCATATAATTAGTAGAAGGCAATAGTGCTATCTCAGGAGGAAGAGAAAGCCATGAAGGACTGGATTCTCCTTCATGTGTAACCATTGGTATGGTTCCATTTCCCACATCAAGAATCCATTGAGCAAATGCATTAAGTTCAACCTTCTCAATAGGTGAAAGTGTAGGGTTTAATAATCTCATGTTCTCCTGCAACTTGAAAATGGTGATGTCCTTCCATAAGAACGAACTGACTAATGAAGCATTGAGTATTTCTGCCCTACTCCGCCCTTCAACAACCGGTAATATTTGTCTAAAATCTCCACCTAGAACCATAGTTTTTCCTCCAAAAGGCATTGCTTTTCTAGAATTGTCATTAACAGATAAGACATCTCTCATGCTTCTGTCCACAGCTTCAAAACATCGCCTGTGTGTCATTGGTGCCTCATCCCATAGTATAAGTGCAGCCTTTTCCACTAACTCTGCCAAATTAGTTCCTCGAGATATATTGCACATTGTACGATCTTTTATTTCCAGAGGTATTCTGAAACGTGAATGAGCTGTTCTCCCCCCTGGAAGAAGCAAAGAAGCTACACCAGATGATGCTACTGCCAAAACAATCTTGTCATCGGCACGTAGGGCCGTTATAATTGCATTCCAAAGAAATGTTTTACCAGTACCTCCATGACCTGAGATAAAAAATGTTTTCCCAACATCAGCTGAAACTGACTCCATAATCTGGTCATAGATAATTCCCTGTTCTAGATTCAGCTTTGAATGAAGGGTTTGTGCTGTAGTTTTTAAGTATTCTTTGTCATACTGCATTTCTTCCAGAATTAACTTGTTGCCAAGAAGTCGAGCACCAAACTGGCAGTCTGTAGATATATTGAAAGACGACAAAGAATATCCATTTTTACCAAACATATCGGAAAGCTCTTGCAACAGTTGGGAGTGCAAATATTCAGGAGGAACAACAAAATCAGTCACCCAAGGAGTAGACAATCTGAGCTCTTAAGTCGTCGGACATGTATTTTGAATAGGTATCAAGGAGTTTCTGACCGTTATTAACCCCACAAAAGAGCAGAACAGTCATAAACAGATGCCTCAACTGGAAGGAGGAAGCCCATTGAATTGCTTCATCAAATAAAAGGAACCATTCATTATCGTTTCCAACCAGTCCACGGGCTTCACAGGCATTCTTGAAAGAAGCATATAATTTGCCATTGTAAGTTTTAAGATCCTCAAAGCTTACAGCTCCTTGGACAACATTTAGTAACATCCTTAGATAAAAAAGCTCATTGGTGCTAGGATGCACATTGTAAATTCTACTAATTGGAGGACCAAATTTCTTGTCAGTTGTTCTCCTTTTCCACAATTTGGCTGTATTATCCCAAATCCACTTAGATGGAAAATCTAAGTAGGTCAAGTGACGTGCATCTTCGTACTGTCGGTTTGCAATGAACCATTCCGTGAGCATAGTTTTATATTTCTTAGGATTGCCAACTATATCAATGAGGTTCTCATCTTCACTATATATGATTCGGTTCATGTTAGGCAAATGAACGACCAATCTCTCCACAGAAGGCTCTCGTACATGGATATCATAAGCAAAAATACGCCAATCAGCTTCGCAGGTAGATAAATACCTATACAGCAGTGCACAAAATTAATGTAAGCGTAGGCATAAAAGCAACACTAACATCTAGTAGGACCTTGAAACCAAATGTAAGTACTGTTCAGTAATACAAATATAAAGAATGATGTTTGCAACACTGAAAAAAATAGCATAGATTTGAAGTAAAATTCTTGCACTGTGTGCGAACACAAAGAGACACATGAAAAACTAAAAGCAATAATTGATGAAAAATGGAAAACGATAATACCTGCTGTTAGCATAATTTTCTATTTCATTGATTCCAGTGGCGTGAGGATCTGAAAAATTAGACACAGATTGCAAACGAACACGCGTCATATCATGTCCTTTCGCAAGGTATTTGAATAAATACTTAAGAAGATTGGTTTTATTACACCATTCTACATTGATGTGTGCTTGAAACTTCTTAAGCAGCGTTATATTATATGGCACAATCCATCTGTTATTTAAACGAATACCATTCTTTGTAACATAACGTCCATTGTTTGGGCGACGGTATACTGGGAACCCTTGATCATCAACTGTAGTCTCTTCGTTAAAATCTTTGGGGTAATGTTTAGTACATTTTCCATCCTTCAAGCAAGGAGAGTTTTGATTGTATTCTCCGCATGGACCATGCACCATGAATTCCTCCACAAGTGAGTACCCAAGTGGGTCATCTTCATAATCTGGGATCTCAGCAGATATGTATGAATCAATCATTGCAGGTGTAGGATTATCAGTATCTCTCTTTAGCCATATCAAGGAATGTATATGAGGCAACCCTCTCTTCTGAAATTCGACAACATATAAATCTGTACTTAAAAAATTAAATAAGGTAATTAGCAATAGGAAGAAGTACATTTACTCTGAGTAAGCAAGTCGAATTCAAACAAAAAAATGGGAGAAAAAAAAAACTTACATGCATTGATAGGACCAAATGTTTTACCCTTTCTAACACCCTTAGTGTATGAATTAATCTTCATTTTAAATACACGTGTAACCAAATCAGGCCTATCAGGATGGGTCTGACCAGGTTCCATAAGCAAAGCATTTGATATCTCGTCCCATTTTGGATTACATGTGAAAGTAACAAAAAGGTCAGGCGATCCGAATACACGACAAAGGGCCATTCCATCTTGGTAATTTTGAATCATATACCGCGGGCCACCAGTGTAGCTAGAATGTAACATATACTGGACACCAATATTCTTTCCATATGAATTACCTTCACCAATAGCATCTGATATGCCTTGATATGTTTCAGACCTGAGGGTGTCTTGATTAAAAAAATGGTAACTAAGTCTGCAGGACTCAACACATGAGTATGCATCCATGTCTAGCTGATGGCTTGCCCGACCACAACATGTAAATGGATTTGGCTCCCCTCTCCGGTAATGTAGCCTGTAGTTGTAATACTCAAGCTGTGATACATTCTTTCGTCCAGTTACAGAAGCACCATCTACCTCCTGATATGGTATGCCAAGGTGAAATCCTCTAGAACCATATGGAAACAATAAAGGATATTGAAGAGCCATAAGAGAAGGGTTAAGAGGAGACACTCGTTGAAATCTTCCAGAATCTTTCTGCACAATAACATCAAATCTATTTGTGTCTGCATCGAAATCACCAACAATAAGGGCAGCAAGCTCTGATGCAACAGGAAGGGAATAACGATTTCCATGCTCTGATCCTTCATGGCCAAACAACTTTATGGCAACCTCTGGACAATCAGGTGAAAAAATCCTTTGCTCCGCCATACGGAACGTCTGCACAAGAGGGTTACATTCGTTGAGCATGATCCGGAGAGAATCAACCACCATAGAATCAGGTTGCTCTCTTGCAGCACGCCGACGGCGACCACCATGTATAGTAGAACCAACCGATTCACCTTCTTCATCTTCATCAGTAGAAAATAAATGTAGCCTTCGTTCCAACTCATGTTCAGTGTCAAAAATGTATAACTGAGCAAACCTGGGCACAGGATTTTGAGCTGGAGGCAACAAAGAACCAATTTGATGGCAAACAACTCCACATATTTTGAATACATATGGCCCATTTCCCACATTGACACTTTTATCAACATGAACTCCAAGTGAAGTGAAAGCAAACATGGAATTATACTCACGGATCAATCGCATAAATTTATTAGACCGAACACCACCATCGAAGCGAAGCAATTCAGCCAATGGAGGCGGCCAATTAGGATAGATAGGAAGTGATACTTTTCCACAACGGCAACATCCAGTGTACACGACCTTCTTAATCTTTCTTTCGGTACTAAGACTTTTGGAACGTTCCTTATACCAGAACGAAGCAGCACAACGTCTACATACATGATGAGGATACCCAGCATACGATCTATCAGGCCAAGCACCTGTAAATACAAACTATATATTAGACAAATATTTCGAGGAAGACAAAATTTCAAAATTTAAATAAGAAAGAAGGAAAGACAACCGACGTTTTAACATGTCAACAAACTCTTTGGACAAAGGCAAACGGCCGCGTATCCGATAACCCGAGGCTAAATATGCATGGTGTCGACGAAGGTTCATGCGCATACGACGATTAGCAGCAGCCTGATGAGCAGGAACAAAGGGAGACCCAGCAACTGCAGACACCATAAAACCAAACGCATATATAAATAGAATTAAGGTAAAACGTAAATAAGAACTGAACATAAAAACAAATGGAGGCTGAGAACAGAGGAGAAGAGTGACCAAAAAACGCACCAAAAGACCTATCGTCTTCGAACACATGAACAGGTGGATGAGGCAAATCATTAGGAACATGATTCTGAGGCTGTGAACTCGTGGAAGCAGTATTTGTAGGCATGAATGGAGCCGCATCATAAAAAGAAGCCACAGTGTCATCAAAAGAAGACGAACAAATACCAGACAAAGGGGTCCAAGAGCCCCTAGCCGATACATGGGATGAAACGTTGGGATCCATCTGCAACATATCATCAGAGGAATAATCAACGCCAGCAGCAATATCTTCATCTATATTATCAGAGGAATAATCAACGCCAGCAGCAGTATCTTCATCTAAACGACCTGAAAAAACGTCAAAAACAGGTAAAAAAGATAGACACTTTCATTGTAAACAAAAGAAAAGTAAAAAAGCATCATAAATGAAACCTGAAGGAGCAAGATCAGGGAAAGAGGAGGACACCATGGAATCAGTAATAGGTTGAAAATCATCAAACGATGGACGCCCTAAAATGTCTGTAGAATCTATGCAATGAAGGAAAAAAGAGTGAAAAAATAGCTCGTATAACACAAACTAACTCGTGCACAAAGCTGTAAATATGTCCCTCCTAGAACAATAAAAGGAAAAACTAACACTCACATATAATGTGAGCAAATAAAACATAATTTTGAACTAAAACCGTTGACTAATCACATATAAGCTATGCAAGGTAAGACTAAATGTAAACTGAATCCATAAACATCGGACCATGATTGTTGGCTCATGCTCAGAAAAATAAACAAAGACAATGTAAACATCTTCGTACATCTTATCATGGCACACCTAACAATGAGAACATATCAGACAACTATCACCTATTTATTGGGTATGTGAAAATTAAGACACACACTGAACAGTCTGCAACTGGGGCATAAATACACAACAATATACAACAGCATTATGACAGACGCAGAATAATACCCATAGGACGCTTGCCAAGCCATATCTCGCGCCGGTTGCACTCATCACGTTCGACGGGCACAGACGATCTAAGACGTCCAGCATACAAATCTTCCATGACAGGTAAAGCAGCAGCAGGAGCACCGTTTGGAGAAAAACCAACAGAATCAGGAGCATCTGACGATGAAACACGACGGCGCTGACTTACAGCAGAAGTACATGTTACGTCATCTAGCCCACGGCGACGACGGAATCCAGACGCAGACGACGAAATTGACGCAGAACGACGACGGCGAGGACCCCTTGTAGCACCTGCACATACGCAATAATTAATGAAAAAATAGGCTTACCTGTTCTAAAAAATGATCGAACATAACCAGGCACGCAATACCTTGAACAGAAAGATTAGACGGAACATGTACACCATCCCGAAGGACACGACGGCGATCACGGCCGCGCGATGGCAACCCGGCAGCCGATCGGAGTGTTACTCCCCGCAAGCCACGTCGACGCTGAGGGACGGCAGCGACAGCACCAGACCCCGATCCCGACGGCGGCAATGAAGACATGACCGGAGCGAGCCGTCTCAGTGTTGAAGAAGATGGAAAACCAAAAAGATTGCCCAAACAGTAGCGCCCCAATGTATGCAGGAGTAGCACCAGCCGAAGGAGAGAGCGATGACTCAAGGTAGGATGGCAAGAGGGAGGATCCAATGGAACAAAACCTAGAAACGACACCAAAAAAATGAGCTTAATCCAAGAAGAAAAAAATAAGAGATTACCAGGTCGGCCCCACCTCGCCGCACTCCACAACGACGCTGAGGAAGAGGCGCGTCGGTGGCGCCGTACCTCTGCCACCGAGCTGGCGTCAAGAGGACTGCAACAGAGCCCCGACGGCGCTCAGAATCGGCGTGGTGGCAGGGGAATCGTGGAGGTTCGGGGAGGTCACCGGCTCACCGCCTGGATGCCGCACGGAGCAGGGGATCGATCTGGAAGGTGATGGCGCCCCGTGGCAGTACACGGAGGAAGGAGACGGAGGGGTCGTGGCAGGCGCCGCAGGAAAGAAGAGGGGCGGGCGGGTGCGATGCAGGACCGAGACCTCCGAAGCAGAGCCGTGCAGAAGGCTACCACGGAGAAACTGAGAAGCAAGAAAAAAGAGGCAAAAACACCGATGGTGCACGTGGCGACGCGAGCGTACGTAGAGTTTGTCTGGAAGGAACCACAGACAGTCCAGTGAGTACTTCCTTTCCTCTGGTCTAATTGTTTGCCATCGTGGTACTGGTAGACACGTGGGCTCATGGAAGAGGCGTTGAGAGTTTGTCTGGAAGGAACCACAAACCGTCCAGCGAGTACTTCCTTTCATCCGGTTCAAAATTGTTTGACATCGTGGTACTGTAGATGCAAGTTAAAATGTCAAAATTTGTCGGGATTTCTCGTCCATTTTCTTCAAAATTTTACTAATTTGGAGATGTGCAAATTTGTCGGAATTTGTCGTTTATTATATTTTGTCGAAATTCTCACTAAATTGGAGTATTGAAGCTTGTTTTTTTTTATGGCATGACGCATACGTTGTGTTTGAAAATGTCGAAATCCGTCTGAATTTGTTGTTTTTTTTTCTCTAATTTTTCACTAAATTGGAAATTTCGAAATCCGTTGGCACGGCGCGCCCGTTGTATTCGAAATGTCGAAATCCGTCTGAATTTGCCGTTTGTTTTATCTGATTTTTTACTAATTTGGAAACGTCGAATTTCGTCGGATTTTTCGTCTATTTACTCCAAATTTTGACCAATTTGGAATGTTCGAACTTTCTATGTTTTTTTGCCATAAGTAGGTTTCATATTTTAACTAAATTGAAAATGTGGAAATCCGTTGGAATTTGGCGCCGATTTTCTCCAAATTTTAATCAATTTGGAATATTCAATTTTTTTTGTTTTTTTTTTGCCATAAATGGTTTGCATTTTTTGTTTCTGAGAATCTTGATACATTTTTTTTTTTCATTTTAGATTTGAAGTTGTTGATATTGAAAGTTAGTTCTGCTACATTATCACAATATCTTTCAATACGTCACCAATTTTCAAATGCGGCTGTGCAAAAAAAGACAAATTCTGTCAGATTTCAAAATTTTAAATAATTTTCTTAATGTACTTCAGCAATTCAACCTTCTCCATTTTATTTATATTCTGTCAAAAATGTAGTGCGCGGCACTGTAGATGCGTGTGACACTGTAGACGTCTACAGTGCGACGATGACGTGGGTGGCTCCAGCGGACGCTGAAAGCCTGTTCCTCTACGGGATTCGAAATATTGAAACTCGTCGGAATTTTTCGTGTGGAGTATCTCTAAATATCTAGCGAATTGAAATGTTGAAATTTTATGTTTCCATTAGTATTTAATTCATAGCCTTCACGTTAACTCGTCTGGTGTGGTTAAATATTATCGTCTGGAAATTAGCAAGGAGGAGAGTTTTTTTTTTTTGAATTTACAGTGGATAATTGTCGCTGTGTTCATAGCCTTCACGTTAACTCGTCTGATGTGGTTAAATATTATCGTCTGGAAATTAGCACGGAGGAGATTTTTTTTTTTGAATTTACAGTGGATAATTGTTGGGACGCGGTCTGGAAATTAGCACGGAGGAGATTTTTTTTTTTTAATTTACAGTGGATAATTGTTGGGACGCGGCGGCACACCGCGCCCGTTAGGATTGAAAATGTTGAAGTCCGTCGTAGTATGTCGTTTAGAGTATCTCCAAATATTTAGCAAATTGAAATGTTCAAATATGCTTGTATTTCACTATAAATAATTTATCTAACTCCGGAATTTGAGAAAATGCATTTTTTGTCCGATTAACAATTTTTTGAAAACGCGAGCACTTTAATGAAAAAGCGTGACGTGGACGCCACATATTGTATTTATTAGAGAGAAATATGTATATATCCGTCAAAATAAAAAGGTTAAAACGTGAAAGTTGTTCGGAAGGGTGATATCCATCTACTCGTGAAAGGAAGATTTAAACGGATGACTGAGTGCGACGAATTTGATATCGCCAAATGTCTTTGCGAGTTTGGATCCAAAATTAAGGAGTTAGAGTCGACCAAACTCGGAACCGATTACGGGAATGGAACCTAATTGTCGGCGCGCATATATTTCGTGTACATATTATCGCGAAAAAGGCAGGAAAAAAAAACAGTGCGCTCACTGTAGCTGCTGCAGTGGTGCGCGCACTGTAGATGCTCTAGGGGCGGGTGACGTGGCCACATGGATCGGAGGCTGAGAAGGAGAGTTGTTGGGGAAAAAAAAAAACGGTAGCGCACGGCACTGTAGATGCCCGTGGTACTGTAGCGATCTACAGTGCCTCGGTGACGTGGGCACCCGGAGCGATCGCTGAAACCGGCGTCTTTTATATAGGTAGGATATATTCTCCAGTTTTTTTGCAACGAGTTGCACACGAATAGGCGATCGAGTACGCAATAAGCACTAGGAGTTCTCAAGATATACAGGTATGCCTAACCTGGCCGTTCTGGTATCCTAGTGGTCTACCAAGAACTATCTGAACACGCAAGCGTGTGGCTCTGTGGCATCCAGAAACGATCGACATGTTTCTACGGTTGGAACCATTACGCACGACCTATTAGGAAATTTAGGATCAGTGGTTGGGACTTGGGAGGTAGCCAAATTCAGAGGTTCAAATTAAGTGAGCCGCCTCGACAGATACTAATGATGGACATCATTTTGCGCCGATGAAGTAGAAGATTTGGGCTTGTGGAATTAATTAAGAGACACACAAAGGGACACTAGTAGAAAAAGGACTTTTCGTCCGGAGTACTGTTTGCCATTAGCCCCGGTTCAGGCAAAAACCGGGACCAGTGCCTGGCACTGGTCCCGGTTCGAGCTGCCAGGGCCCCGTGGGGCATTGGTCCCGGTTCATGCCAAGAACCGGGACCAAAGCTCCAGAGCCGGACCACGTGGCATGCCGCGGAGCTTTGGTCCCGGTTCGTGCCAAGAACCGGGACCAATACCCCTCCCCTGCCTATATATTGTTGCCCCCCCCTCCTCTCTCCTCTGTTTTTTTTCCTGGATTGGTGGGAAGTGGGGGTGCTAGTTTTTTTTTCTCTTTGCCACGCACAAGATGTGTTCGATGAAATGCCCGACCCGCACCGAGGTTAGCAACTTTATCCTTTTCGTCTGTAATTGATACAGAAATATTGCACGTGTCGATGTACGGTGGTCATTTCACTATTCAAGATGTTATTGTAATGGTATTTGATAAACTTAATTTATATATGATGCAGATGGATGCACGGATGCGATGGATGTACGGCGAACGACGCAGTTCCGAGTTTATTGCAGGCCTGCATAAATTTCTCGATGTGGCTGAGGCAAACAAAGTGAATAATTTTATGCCTTGTCCATGTGAGAAGTGTCGGAACGTCAGGGAGTACTCTGACCCGAGAACCATTCAAGACCACGTGATTCGGAAAGGTTTCATGCCCAGCTATAATTGTTGGACCAAGTACGGAGAAAGAGGGGTTACGATGGAAGACAATGAAGAAGAGGAGGATGATGACAACTATCCTATGTTCCCTGAGGAATGCGGTGATACTGTTATGGAAGACGTTGAAGAAGAAAGAGGTGAACATCGGGCATCAGATGAGCCCGCTGATGGTCTTGGTGGGGTCATTTCTGATGCAAAGCGAGAATGCGATACAGAAAAGGAGAAGCTAAAGTTGGAGGCCATGCTTGAGGATCACAAAAAGTTGCTGTACCCAAACTGCGAAGATGGCAGCACAAAGCTCGGTACCACACTGGAACTGCTAAAATGGAAGGCAGAGACTGGTTGTTCTGACAAGGGATTTGAGAAGTTACTGAAAATAATGAAGCCGAAGCTTCCAAAGGATAACGAATTGCCCGAGACTACATACGAAGCAAAGAAGGCTATCTGCCCTCTAGGATTAGATGTGCAGAAGATATTCTTCGTCACGTGCATCATGTCGATTGAAGACCGGACCTCTAGGACTTTCCAATAGGGTAGCTCCCAGAATATAGAGCACTTCTTCCATATGGGTACGTGGTTGTCAGCGTCATTCGGAACAGATAGACTGCCAGGACCCTTTCCAAAGATTACTTCTAAATCCTTGACCATGTCATATATAACATCACCATCAGGGAGGTTAGGCTTCTTCCGGCGATCTGCCTCACCGTTGAAATGCTTGCCGGGCTTTCTTACGGCATGACCGTTCGGAAGAAATCGACGATGCCCCAGGTACACATTCTTGTTTCCCAAATGTATATACTTTCAGTCTTATCTAAACAGTGCGTGCATGCATTGTATCCCTTGTTTGACTGTCCTGAAATGTTACTAAGAGCAGGCCAATCATTGATGGTTACGAACAGCAACGCTCGTAGGTCAAATTCCTGTTGTTTGTGCTCATCCCACACACGTACACCTGGTTCGGACCACAACTGCAAAAGTTCATCAACTAATGGCCGTAGGTACACATCAATGTCGTTGCCGGGTTGCTTCGGGCCTTGGATGAGCACTGGCATCATAATGAACTTCCGCTTCATGCACAACCAAGGAGGAAGGTTGTAGATACATAGAGTCACGGGCCAAGTGCTATGACTGGAGCTCTGCTCCCCAAAAGGATTAAAGCCATCTGTACTTAGACCAAATCTTAAGTTCCTTGCGTCATCTGAAAATGTCGGGAACTCTCTGTCGATTTTTCTCCACTGGGACCCATCGGCGGGGTGTCTCAACTTCCCGTCTTTCTTACGCTCTTCTTTGTGCCATCGCAACAACCTGGCATGCTCTTTGTTTCTAAACAGACGTTTCAACCGTGGTATTATAGGAGCATACCATATCACCTTAGCAGGAACCCTCTTCCGGGTGGGCTCGTCATCGCCCTCAACATCACCAGGGTCATCTTGTCTTATCTTGTACCGCAGTGCATTGCATACCGGGCATTTATCCATGTTCTCGTACTCACCGCGGTACAGGATGCAGTCATTAATCTTTGCGTGAACCTGCTAGGCTTCCTGGGCGTGTATGGGAAGACAAAAGATACACCGGAAGCACGGGCAGACCAGCAACGTATGAAAGACCCATACAACAAGCAGACAGATAAAGGGCGTCAATACTTAAGCAGATACGCTCTTACCAAAGCAGAGAAGGAAATCTTTTTTGAATGCCTGAGCAGTATCAAGGTCCCGGCTGGCTTCTCGTCAAATATAAAGGGAATAATAAATATGGCAAAGAAAAAATTCCAGAACCTGAAGTCTCATGATTGCCACGTGATTATGACGCAGTTGCTTCCGGTTGCATTGAGGGGGCTTCTACCGGAAAATGTTCGAGTACCCATTGTGAAGCTATGTGCATTCCTCAATGCAATATCTCAGAAGGTCATCGATCCAGTAACTCTACCAAGTTTACAGAAGGCTGTGGTCCAATGTCTTGTCAGCTTCGAGTTGGTGTTCCCCCCATCATTCTTCAATATTATGACGCATCTCCTGGTTCACCTAGTCGACGAGATTGCCATTCTCGGTCCTGTATTTCTACACAATATGTTCCCCTTCGAGAGGTTCATGGGAGTCTTGAAGAAATATGTTCATAACCGTGCTAGGCCAGAAGGAAGCATCTCAAGGGGCTATGGAACAGAAGAGGTCATTGAGTTCTGTGTTGACTTTATTCCTGACCTTAAGCCGATTGGTGTTCCTGAATCGCGGCATGAGGGGAGACTGAGTGGAAAAGGCACGCTAGGAAAGAAAGCACTGATATGTAGGGACGGGCATTCTTTAACTCAAGCACACTACACAGTTCTACAAAGTTCCACCTTCGTGGCTCCGTATATCGAGGAACACAAGAATTATGTACGCTCCAAGAACCCGGGGAAGGATGACTCCTGGATTAAAGAAAAACACATGGAGACCTTCGGCAGTTGGTTGCGATTACAGCTCATGAATGACACCACTGTCGGAGATCAGCTCTACTTGTTGGCCGCGTCACCATCTTCGTCTGTATTGAATTTCCAAGGGTACGAGATAAATGGGAATACATTTTACACGATCGCCCAAGATAAAAAGAGCACCAACCAGAACAGTGGTGTCCGCTTTGATGCAACAAACGACGATGGGCAAAAGGACACATACTATGGTCGCATAGAGGAGATATGGGAACTTGACTATGGACCTACTTTTAAGGTCCCTTTGTTTCGGTGCAGTTGGGTCAACATGAATGGAGAAAGGATAAAGGTAGACGGGATGACAACAGTGGATCTCAAGAATCTTGGTTGTTACAAGAACGAACCATTCGTCCTAGCCAATGATGTGGCTCAGGTTTTCTATGTGAAGGACATGTCCTCCAGACCGAAAAAAAGAAAAAACAAGCAAACGAATACCAAAAAAAGAAAAAACAAGCAAACGAATACGATGAGCCAAAGCGTCACGTAGTTCTTTCAGGGAAAAGAAACATCGTGGGAGTCGAGGACAAGACAGACATGTCAGCAGATTATGATAAGTTTGATGAAATTCCGCCCTTCACAGTGAGAACTGACCCAAGCATCCCGTTAAATAATGAAGATGCTCCATGGTTACGGCTGAAGCGATCATAGGCCAGGGACATACGCGAAGAAGGGTTCATGGCTTTTATGTAAATCAATGTAATGTATTAAACTTTATGTGATGTGTAGTAATGTATTAAACCTTTATGTGGTGAAACACGCGTGGTAGGTGGTTGTCGGCTCCCACACCTCCCGTGGGAACCTCTCAAACCTCAGCTTCGACCTTCCAAACACAGTTCCCCCTGCATACAGCCCGACGGTGGCTCGTGAGTTTGAGCGCCACTTCGATCCAAGCAGCGGTAAGACGTCTCTGATGATCTACAACTGTCCGGCAAGACGTCTCTGATGATCTGCAACCGTTTGGAACGGTCGCAGGTCATCAGAGACATCTTGCCACTGGTTGCCCAAAGATGCCTCTCCGAGTGACGCTGGAATGTTTTGTGTTTGAGCACCACTTCGATCCAAGCAGCGGCAAGACATCTCTGATGATCTACAACCGTCCGGCAACACATCTCTGATGATCTGCAACCGTTTGGAACGGTCGCAGGTCATCAGAGACGTCTTGCCGCTGGTTGCCCAAAGATGCCTCTCCGAGTGACGCTGGAATGTTTTGTGTGAGTGAGTAACTTGTCTGAGGAGGGCGGCTATATATAGGGTACGTGTGCTTCTTTAGTCCCGGTTGGTAACACCAACCGGGTCATGTGGCTCACGAAGTGGTCGTGATACTGCTGATCCAACAGCTCACAATCCCTCAAAAGAAACACACCCCTGATCCAACGTCTCACAAGCGCTTGAAAGAAACACACGATCCGTGTGCTTCTTTAGTCCCGGTTGGTAACACCAACCGGGTCATGTGGCTCATGAAGTGGTCGTGATACTGCTAATCCAACAGCTCACAATCCCTCAAAAGAAACACACCCCTGATCCAACGGCTCACAGCGATTGAAAGAAACACACGATCTGTGTGCTTCTTTAGTCCCGGTTGGTAACACCAACCGGGACTAAAGACGGGCTTTGCGGTCACGACACGTGTCCTCCCCCAGCGCTTTCCTGGGCACTGTCCTCCCCCAGCGCTGCCCTGGAGGTCTTTATATATTGTCGCCGACGGGGTAAACCCTAATCCACCATTCCTAGCCACGAACGCATCGTCTCCACGAGATGGATCCGCCACGCCCGCCGCAGCGCCTTCTGGACGAGGTCGAGCGTGCTCGGCAGAGCGCGCTTGGGCGCAACCGCGGGAGTCTATCCCGCCGTATGCCCACGAGCCCGACGTGGAGAGGAATGCCCAGCTACCGGCCTCCTGCTCCACCAGGTGCCGCCGCACCTCCACCTGGCGCCGCTGCACCTCCACCAGGCGCCGCCGCTCCTCCCGCGGAGGAGGAGGAGGACGACGACTTCGACTGGAGCGACGACGGGGAAGAAGGTTGTGGGTTGCAGATACAGGAGGCCATGGAAGCCTCCTTCCAGTCTGTCCGCGACTACCCTGTCCAGCGAGCCAAGACTGCCTACCAGCTCAAGGCGAAGGAGGCTTCCGATCTGGATTGGGCGCTGAAAGACTCATCCTCCATGGATCTTGCCCTCCGCCGCAAACGTGCGCGCGAGAACCGGGCGGCCGCCCACGGGGCTGGCTCCTCCCGCCGTTCCCCCTAATCCTACGGCCTTCGAGCCAGCAAGTCCGTTTATGTAGAATAATGTTGGTGATGTTGGATCAGGGGTGTGTTTCTTTCAAGCGCTTGTGAGACGTTGTATCATGTGTAATAATGTATTAAACCTTTTATGTAATGCATTAAGATAAATGAATTAATAATTTTTATCTGCTTTCTTCTGCATTTTACAACACCAAACATTCATCTTACAAATATAGGTTTTCTGAAATTGTTCTGCATTTACTTCTGCTTGCCATGGGATTTTACAACACCAAAAATAGAATTAACTGAATTAATAATTATTATTACTTAATCATAAATCTTACTTAATCAATTTTTATCGATTTATACGTATTATTAGTCGAGTTTCGACTTACGGATTTAAAGATATGAATTTATCCATATTAAATTGAAAATGACAATAATAATGTAAAATTGATTTTGGATTATTTATACAAATTCAAACACTTTTCATGTTGAAAGTTTTGTCAATTCAAAATATGCAATAAAGTTAATGCATTTTTAATTGAAAATGGCAAAATGGTTAATAGTTTGTATAGTTAGAATAATTATTTTAGAAAACAGAAAATGGTTTTGGATTATTTATTCAAATTTAAAACTTTTCATGTTGAAAGTCTTTTCAGATTCAAAACCATTTGAAATTCATATCCAAACACCTAAATAAGAAAAAAAAAGGCAGGAACAAAATTTCAGAACTGAAAAGTTCGAAATAATTTTGAAAAAGGACTCTTTGGTCCCGGTTTCTACCAAGAACCGGGACCAATGAGTCTGTGGATCCCGCGCTAGATCTGGCATTAACTGCCCACTCTTTGGTCCCGGTTGGTGGAAAGAACCGGGACCAAAGGAGGTCCCGGTTCTTTCCACCAACCGGGACCAAAGACCCCTGCTATAACACTGCCCTGGCCCCTTCTCCTTCTCCTTCCTCATTCACACGCACGCGACGCGCAGTTCATCGACGAGAGCAAGACGAAGGAGCCGGCCGCCACCACGCCGTCAGGCTGCCCCGCCGTCGACCTCCACACGCCGCCCGCCGCCTCCCCGCACGCCGCCCCGACGCGGCCGGCCCCCTCCCCTACACGCCCCACGACGCGGCGCCGGCCCTTCTCTCCCGGCCCGCACACGCGCCCGGCCGAGGTCGCAGCCCGCCGTCGTCCACCGCCACCGCCGTCCCCCACCGCCGCACACGCGCCACCGCCGTCCCCCACCGCCGCACACGCGCCACCGCCGTCCCCCACCGCCGCCAGCACCGCTTCTCGCGGTGAGTTAGAATTAGCATTTTATGTATAGGATTTTTTTGTATAGGAAAATTTTGTTATTGTGTTAGGATTTTTTTGTATAGGAAAATTTTGTTAGTGTTAGGATTTTTTGTTAGTGCATGTATAGGAAAATTTTGTTAGTGTTAGGATTTTTTGTATAGGAAAATTTTGTTAGTGTTAGGATTTTTTTGTATAGGAAAATTTTGTTAGTGTTAGGATTTTTTGTTAGTGTATAGGAAAATTTTGTAAGTGTTAGGATTTTTTTGTATAGGAAAATTTTGTTAGTGTTAGGATTTTTTTGTATAGGAAAATTTTGTTAGTGTTAGGATTTTTTGTTAGTGTATAGGAAAATTTTGTTAGTGTTAGGATTTTTTGTATAGGAAAATTTTGTTAGTGTTAGGATTTTTTGTTAGTGTATAGGAAAATTTTGTTAGTGTTAGGATTTTTTGTATAGGAAAATTTTGTTAGTGTTAGGATTTTTTTGTATAGGAAAATTTTGTTAGTCCTAATTTGTGCTTGTCCTAATTCAATAACATTTCAAACATGATTTAGAGTTCCATGTCAATGCATTAAATTGATCATGCATACATATTTGCGCATTGCATCAATGCCATGTATTGATTGTGTTCTTGTCCGGTATTTGTTCTTCCCGGTAGATCGTGGTTCGGAAGTTGACCCGGTAAATTGTGTTAGATATGCAAAGATGCAAATTTACGGGTTTACGGGTTTACGATACGAGTTTACGGGTTTACGATACGAGTTTACGGTTTACGGGTTTACGATACGAGTTTACGGGTTTACGATACGAGTTTACGGGTTTACGATACGAGTTTACGGGTTTATGATATTGTAGATGTATCTTGACATATGGAACAAGTTACCCAACTAAAGTTTTGTGCATTGTTCTTAATTTGCAGAAACTATGGAACGAGACGAAGATCAGGAAAATATCCTCCAGGATATAATCCGCGGGCCGGAAGATATTGTCGATGTCACCACGGAGTTTTTGAACAACTCCGGTGAGGGAGATGAGTCTCTCAACCGAAGAGACGGCTCCGGTGAGGTAGAACCCGACGGCCGGGGTGAGGGAGAAGTCAGCGAGGGAGAAGCCGACGAGGGAGAAGCCGAAGGCTCCGGTGGAACATTAAATGTTGCAAACTCCGGCGAGGTGCATATACATATATTAATGAAGCCGAAGATTGTATTAATTAAGTCTCTGATGTCTATATACATATATTAACGCTCTTTCTTCTTTTAGCCCTCCGGATCGAGCAAATCTTCTGTAAGGACAAAACGAGGCCCAGCCAAAAAGTTGGGCGACCAAGAAAGGTACACGATCGAAAGAGTCGCTGAAGACGGCACACCGACTGCTCCCCCTGGTGTTAAAAATAAAATGGTAAAGCAATGCGGAGTTCTTGTTAGGGACTTCATCCCGATCACCGTTCGAGAATGGCATCGGCCAAACGAGAAAGGACAGCTATATGTCAGCGATGAGGGCAAAGAAAGACTTTGGAGAAAGCTCATGGTTAATTTCACCCTGCCGGCGCCAGAGGTGGATTCAGATGAGGAGGATCCAGATGAGGCAGAAAAGATTGCCCGGAAAATCATGGAGCAAAAAGTCAAGGACTGGGCACTTAAGAAGATGGCCGAGCTATTCAAGAACTGGAAGAAAAGATTGAACAAACTGTTTGTCAAGAAAAATAAGACTCCAGACTTCGATAAAGGGTATGAGAAGATAAAGGACTACTGGGAAGAATTTGTGGCGTACAAGAAATCAGAGGAAGCTCTGGAAAAGTCTGCAAAAAATGCGGCAAATGCTGCTCTAAAGATGTACCACCATACTATGGGGCCTGGTGGCTACGCTGGTAGCATGCCTAAGTGGGAGAAACTTGAGGCGGACCTGCTGGCTAATGGGATCACTCCAGAGCCACTCAAGTGGATCGAACGGGCAAGAAATTGGTTTTACGGGCATGGGGGCACGTTGGACGCAGAAGGGAAGTGCATATATAACAGAAGACACAAAGATAATCCCCTACTACCCATCCAAGAAATTAGAAATGCAGTAAAGGATGTTGAAGAGGGACGGTTCATTCCCGATAGAGAGGATGACGAGCTCACACGCGCCCTTGGGAATAAGGAACACGACGGACGGTTACGAGGCGTACCTGGCTCCAAGCCCAAGACAATTGCGATTCCCGAGCACAGGAAGAAATTTCCTGATAGAAGCCATCAGAGGAGAAAGGAAAGGGAGGCAATGGAAGCACGCGCTGCTGCAGACCGGCTGCGTAATATAGAAGAAGAATTAAAGCTGCAGAAGGAACAAATTGCCGTGCTTAGCCAGCAAGGTACTAGCGGCCAATCTCAACGGCACATGGTAGAAGCTGCATGCGATGGTACCGGTGGCCCATCGAATCGGAAAAGCAGCGTGGCTTCCACGGAGCTCCAGGATGGTAATGATGATGCAGTGGCTCCACTTCGTCGCTACCCAGTGGATGATATCACGGAGAGCACACCTTGTGAGATGCATGTGAAAGTTTTTAACTTAACCGTGAAGGTGGCGGTCGGCTATGTCGTACCAATTGGACCTAATCCAACTTACCATTTCTCTCCGGTTCCAAATGGCTACGCTGTTGTCGCGGTGGATGAAGTGATGAAAGATTATGAGGAGCTGAAGCTGCAACACCCTGCAGGTGAAGATGGGGAGGTGCTTGAACTTGGAGAAGCCAAGAAAGCGACCATTCTATGGCCAAAGGAATTCATCGTGCTTCCGAACTGGCAGCCAAGGCCATCGACTCCTCACCAGTCTCCAGCGCAACAGTCCTCTTCACCGCCTCAGCATTCTCCAGCGCAACAGTCCTCTTCACCGCCTCACCAGTCTCCAGCGCAGCCGTCTCCGCCGCCGCGTCAGCCGTTTCCGCCCACCGCTCGTACTATGAGGGGTAAGCGATCACCGAAACGTAAAAGGTCGCCCCTCCCAACAGTACCTCATAAGAATCTTCCCATTAGACCTTATGACAGGACTGTAGCGGAAAACGCCGCGGAGGTGGCTGCCTACAATAAGGCTTTTTTTGCACCAAAAAAGCCCGAGCAGAAGCCGGTATACGATGAAAAACCAAAAAGTGGAGAAAGTCCTTCCTTGAGCAGCCATCCCAGATATCGATGAATCTGCCATCTGACTATGGTCGTGAACTTACTAAGCTAGCACGTGCCCAGTCTGAGCAGAACAAGGGAAGAAGTGCAAAAAGCGGGAAACAAATTGCCCAGCTCGGACAGCAGAAAAATCAATCGGTCCCCCCGCTCATAGTGTGTTCCGATGTCGACAAGGACTTCAGAGTCGCTATGGATAAGACCTGGAATTATTGGACCCCAGAGCCATAGCTGCTGCTAAAGAACTTGGTGTCACTGTATCTCAGGCCAAGGAACAGGCTACCGCCTTGGGTATGAGCCTTGGTCAACTTTTAGGCTATGAACATGCGCCAATGTTAGAGATGGCACGGAAATATGTCCAAGGGGAGCCTATGGTCAGTAATGAGGAGCTGACGGGTCTATCAACACATATGCGAAATCTGCATACCTGGTACCTGGTGCACACATCAAAGAAGGACGCGAAAGAGTGGTTTCCGCTGGACGTTAGAGTGGAGCATTTCTTCAAACGTTACTATACAGGTTCAACTGACTGAACTGTTCCAGTTATTCCAAAAGCGCGCCCTCGACAAATCTATCCTCTCTTGCTATTGTCTGTAAGTGATTTATTTTCGTAATTAAGTCTCTAGCTCAGCTCGTTCATTGCCTGTATTATATTATCCTGACTATATATATATCCTTTTGTACGCTATTATGCAGAATGAAGATGCTGGAATGCAAAAGATCTAAAGTTTTTGAGGTTGGGTTCGTTGACCCATATATCGTGAATTCACATACGTTAGTCAATCACCCCAAAGACGTGGAGCATGACCTGACCACCTTTTTAACCATGCAACATTTCTGTACGGAAATACTATTTCCTTACAACTTCAGGTGAGTGTTTCTGTCTTGTACATATTTTTATTTGGCTTTCTCGATGTTAAGTGTAATTGATGAGCTATGCATGTCTGCTTTATGTAAACGTCCGCAGGTTCCACTGGATTCTGCTAAGCATTCAACCTGACAAGTCCACAGTTGAAGTCCACGACTCATTAAGTTGGGACCAAGCGTTGTGGTCCGACATGAAAGAAATGCTCAACAAGTAATTTCAATCATTATCGCATTATATCGCCCTCTTTCGTTCGTTCCCTGATGTCAAGTAATTAATAACTCCTTTGTTCATTTTCTTTGCCAAAGCAGGTGTTGGACAATTTTCAAACAGAAGGTAGAAGGTCCATTCAAAGATGAGCTAACTTATAAAACGGTGAAAGTCCGCAGCAGCCACCGGGGAGTAATTTATGTGGATTCTACGTTTGCGAGTTCATTCGCGAGTTGACCACTGAGCGGAGAACAACTGCTTTCAGCAAAATGCGGGAGAAGATCGACCCAGAACTGCGCGTAGGAGCAATTCAAGAGGAATTGGCGGGATTTCTGCTTAGGGAGGTCATCGATGAAAGGGAGAACATTATGCTTCGGACGATGAACTACATATGGCTTGATCTATCTCCATGTAATTAAATAGTTGTATTCTCGCAAGAGATCGAATATTAATTATATATGCATCAACATGTACTGTGTATATAGTAGAGCGTATAATATGCGTACGGAAACGATGGAGAGCACGTCGGCGATGCGAAGAAGGGGGAGACGACGGAGGCACCGGCGAGAGGGAGAGGGGGCACCGGCGAGAGGGCACCGGCGAGAGGAGAGGGGCACCGGCGAGAGGGAGAGGGGGCAGCGAGAGGGACCGGCGAGAGGAGAGGGGGACCCTAAACCCTAAATACCAAAAAAAAAAAGCACTCATTGGTCCCGGTTCGTATTAAGAACCGGGACCAATGAGTCTCCCCCCACGCCCAGCCAGAACTGGCCACGTGGACACATTGGTCCCGGTTCGTGGCCCAACCGGGACCAGCATTGTCCCGATTGGCCAGTCCCGGTTGGGCAACCGGGACTGATGGCCCAACCGAACCGGGACCATAGGCCCATTTTCTACTAGTGGGATAACTGTTCCTCAAACGCTTCACACCCGATATTAACACCAACTTGCGCGTTGCGCCTCTATCTTGATCCTCAGCTTGTCGTTTTTGCGGTTGCTAGCATGTAATAATTTCTAAACCTTTCTTAATCAATGAAAAGGCAAGCCTATTGCCTCGTATAAACAAACCTTAATCAACTGCCAGTAATGAATAATGATCCAGATATTTCGTGTTCTTCGGCCACACCTCAACTTATTTAAATGTGAAATTGTTGGATGGAGAAGAAAGGTTTTCATAAGGTGGTAAGATAGGTGGAACTATAGAACCTTTTGTGTTCATGATATTGATAAGTGGCAGGGGAAGCCTAGGACAATACGGATACGACTCAAAGGCTGGCACATTCATGCGGAGGTGACTTAGAAGAAAGAGAAAAGGAGTTACTAGCTAACCTGGATTTGCAGGATAAAAATGGAGAAGCATTATCTCTATCATTTATAAAAAAAGATTTATAAGAACTCTTAATTCTAAAAATGCTAATGAGAGAGTAAGTGATGTGTGTGAACCGGGTCACACTTGGGAGTTGGATATTGAAGAATTTCATGTTCCACCACACTTATATAGTACATAACTACATATCTTAGCATGTGGCCCCCATGTCATCTACCCCTTTTTACCGACGTCGAAAGGGGTAGAACTGAAGTGGGAATTTCCCGCTATAAGTTCAGAACCTTCCAGCACACTTGGGACTGGATTTTGGCTATTTTATGGACTTTTCTCTTTGTATCATTTTATAGGATATAGTCATATCAAATAAAAGGATCCGAAAAGAACCAAAAGCAAACATACTAGCAATAATTAAAAGCATAATGGAAAAGGCAAAAAAAAAGTAAGAGAGAAGAAACTACTTGGACGAATCTCGCTCTAATACTGAATGAATACACTGTAATCGATTGCTCAGAAATTTTAAGTTCAAAATAATTATACTCAACAACAACAGCCTCCTCAACATTAACCTTCTGAATTAGAATTAAACTTGTGTTCTGCAAGCCACTTGTATATAATTTCAGCAACACCCGATCGAGTGCCGAACTAACTATGAACAGTTGACGGCATCCCACATGCAAGGATCGCCTTGCATGGGGTTTCTCAAAATCTGTTGAGCACGGCGCAGTATGGAGGTGACGAGGGCGAGCTGGAAGTCGGTGCCGTTGGCCGCCCAGTTGCTGACGGTGGGGCGCCACCGGTCGTCGGCGTAGAGCACCTCCTCGGAGGTGAGGAGGCCCATCCGTTTCTGCAGGTTGATGAAGTACTGGTTGTCGAAAACTTTTAGTATATTGACCGCCGGAGCTGCCGACATCGGTCATAAGAATTGGATTACGTTAATGTATGCTCCCCGTCTCGATTGCTCATGTTCTGAATTCTCACCTAATCGTCCGGATCCTATATCTGGGCACTTATTCACGCGTCCGCCTATTTGCACACTCTTAGAGGGCCAATGCTGTTTCTATCTACATATGGCCTCTCTCTGCTCTAACTCTGACGATGCCGTTCCAGTTTGCGCGTTCATCATCACATCCCTGAGATTAGAATGCGCAGCAGTAGTAGACGAACCGCCTCCACGCCGCCTTCTTCTTCCTGACGCCGGCGGCGGCCGCGACGGCCGCGATTGCGGCGGCCTCCTTCTCCTCCAGGGGCACCGCCGGGGAGTCCATGTCCCGCAGCATCTCCCACATGATGTGCACGTCGCGGTACTCGCACGTCCGCACCTCCTTCCTCAGATTCCCCAGGCCTGCAGCGCAACGCGAGCGAACCGATCCGTCAGAAGCTAATCCAAGAAAGAAATCAAGAAGGCGATCGATGAGCTAAAGAAAGAAGATGAACGTACCGGCTGTTGGGCGGAGGCCGAGGCGGGCGGCGATGGCGAGCCATATCTTCCTCGCCGGCACGGCCGATTTGTCCATGCACATCTTGATTGATTCCTTGATCGATCTCTCTTCCACTCTTTTTCGAACTATCACTCTCTTTCTCTGCAAGTCCCGTCGACCACGCGGTGCCGAGAAGCAACCAGAGCACGGGATGGAAGAAACTGAGAGCAGCTGTTTCTTGCTTGCCGCCTGCCGAGTTGAGTTGTGTCCAGTTCCGCCGCGGCAGGGAGCTTTTATAGCTGGGGAGTGGGACAAGGGGGGTATGCGCGTGCGAACGGAGCTTTTTGGGCGCCATCGGATTTTGACGGCCCCCGACCGGGACGTGGCCGCGGTCCGCGGCACACTGTACCACAGGTGTCGCGGGTCCCCGGCGAAGCTTCGGCCGGGGTTCCCTGGGGATCCTGGCGCCGCACGGGAAGCTGCCGCGTGCTCGGATCCGACGGCCCGGGCGGCCGTGAGCTGGTATCTACTCCCACCGTAGTATAACTGCCCCTCGATCGGACAAAAACAAAGTCAAAGTTTGATTTCAGTTTCGCCTTTTCATCCTCCGTTTCAGACAGTCTCGAGAACCGGTGAGGTGAGAGAGACGGTGCATTTGTCGTATCGTGCACAATATCTCTTCCGAGCATTGTTTAGCTGCTAGCTGTGGCGTGACGGCGCGCGACGCGATCATGTTACTACTACTTGTCAGTGATTGTTAAACTAAACCGAGTAGGAAAACCATTCGATTAGCGGCTGCACGGGAAGACAGGTGGTTGTTCATTTGAGAGAAATCGCGTGACTGGCGGAAATCGTGCACGAATCATGAAAACGTGATGAAGTGTCCTATTGAAAAATCGCCCAAAAAAATAGTTGGCACGGAAAGAATTAGGCGCTCTTCAATCATCATGTCCTAGGTCACTGCCTAATTAATAAATGAGATACTTCAGAAATCAGAGCTACCCCTAACATAGGCTTTGGACGTCCGATCGTTTAGCCTAGCGCGGCTGGCCAAATTGCGGCTTATGTCATCTTTGTAAAGAGCTCTGGAATCGATATCCCATCTTCTCGTCAATTGCTGCTACACTACTCACATTTCGAGACCCATAAAGATTGGGTTGTCATCCACGATTCCACGCTCTCGACACATCTCAATGGCTGGCCCTCACCCTCTCTATAGTTGGTTTCTCAGGATGATGGATGGCTCTACTCCTAGGGCAAAGCTATGGCGTCTCTCACCTTGCTTACCTCGTGCGTGTCTTTCGAAACAAACATACCCCCCACAATCGTCCTTGACAAGATAAAACGAGACGTCCACCTTTGGGTCACAGCGGGAATTCCGATTTTAACGTTACTTTAATTTGCCGTAAAACTCCTTCTTTAATTCACAAAACTTTTTGCCACTGTTTCAAAACACAAAATGGTGAGCTGCAAGTGCAGAGACAACAACATTAGGTTCATTGCTTCCACTGAACACGCAACTGGCTCATGTACGTTCACGACAACCCTAAAGTGTTCAACTAGCAATCCATAGTGCTTCATGAAGAAAAGACTTGTCTTCCAAAGTATCGTACATCACTGAATAGCAGAGATGGTGACTTGAGTGAAGCTGTGAGCCACAATGCTGTTGTTGACAATTGCTTTACGTGATCTGCAGTGCCGTATTACTTACGGAGAGTACGTACGAGCTTAAAGCTCTGAGCTTTCTTCGTGAGTCCATGCACCTCTTCCATCGTGAGTGCGCGCGCAGCTTATAACCAGTTGTCCGGTTGCGCAGCTAGCGCACACAGCCACACACTACTTGCATGGTTGATCGATCGAGTGCGTCGCCGTCAGGCGTCGCTGTCGATCGGTCACCGATGTGAACATACACATACATGGCGCTATTGCTGCTGGCGTCGTGCGTGCATGCACCGCGACGCCGGCTGTCACACACCATCAAATTACAGTTGGGATACGCATGTACTCTCTCCGTTCCAATTTAAATGACTTCCATTTATCCATATGTGGATGTATTTAGGCATGTTACAAGTCTAGATACATCCACATTTATACAAATGGAAGTCATTTAATTTGGAATGGAGGGAGTACTAACTCCGTTTCAATTTAATTGACTTGCTATTCACGACATGTGGGTGTATCTATACATGTAACGTGTCTAGATACATCCACATTTGATAAAAAACAAGTCAATTAAATTGGAACGGAGGGAGTATCTCGGCCAGTTGCATCTCGCCCAGGGCAAACCAAAAGCTCGGAGCACGACGAGTCCAAAAGCCTTTGGACGCACCTGGTTCGGCAATGTCGTGTGTTCTTCATCTTCTCCGCGTGCTTGCTTGCATTGCTTTCGGACAAGATAAACTTCGCTGCGTATGTGAACAGTCATACCCCAATGCCCACTGTTTGGCTGGCTATCCATGTACTGCGGTTACCAGGGGAGGAAAGAGCTGATCTTCTGATTCCAGAGGGTTCCTACTATCTCCGGATGGGCGCCAATGGGAGCTGGTGAGATGACTGTCCGCTGGTGAGGCGCAAATGATGTATGCGCCTAGCTTAGCTGTATTCTCCATTTTCTGCAACGAGTTGCATGCGGTCGAATACGCAATACGCACTGCGAGTTCTGAAGATACTACTAGTAGTATACCTAACCTGGCCGCTCTGGGATGGGATCCTACTGGAAGATCACCAGGAACTATCGGAACACGCAAGCGTGTGGCGCTATGGCATCCTGCCTGGGCATTTATTAAGATTAGGACCCAGAAACAATACACATACTCCATCCGTTCAGAATTAATTGTCACAATAATGAATGTATCTAGACGTATTTCACAACTAGGTACATATGTTCCGACGACATCCTTTTCCAGACGGGGAGTATTAATTTCGACAGTTGAAAACCATTAGACACGGCTGTTTCGGATTAGTGGCCAGGAGGCAGCCAAATTTAGAGGTTCAAATTAAGTGAGTCGTCTCGATTGGTACTGATGATGGACATCATTTTGTTCCGACGAAGTTAAAGATTTTGTCTCGTTCCATGAATTAAGAGAAACACAAAGGAAGAGCTCGAAGATTACAAAAGGATTATTATTGTCGCGGTATAAAGTTACTCAGAATGATTCACACCCGAAATCAACCAATTTACGCCACCTTCTTATTCATCAGCTTGTATTGCACTATTGCTAGCATGCATGTAATAACTTCTAAACCTTCCTAAATCAAGAAAAAGGTTAGCCTATTGCCTCGTCTGATCGAGTGCCAATAGTGAATAATGATCAACATATTACGCGTGTCTGCAGCACACCCCCCACACACTCTAACTTATTTAGATATCATAATTGTTGGCCGGAGAGGAAAGGTTTCCATGAGGTAGTAAGATAGCTGGAATTATAGAACCTTTCACGAAAGATGGAGATTGCAACACAAAGTATTTTCATTTGAGACTATTGACGGTGAAAAGAGAAAACACTTATTTGAGTTCCATGACAATGCAAGAGAGAAAAAATGAGGGAAGACAATCTGATTAAACATGTGACTAGATTCTACAGAGGCTTGTTTGAAAGAGCTGAGGAAGCTAACTTAAGATTGGATAGACTTAAGTGTGATGAGTTCTTGACTAGGCCGTTTAAGCTATAATAGATTGCGTTTGATGGTTAACGTGCAAAATTATACATAAGGCCCGTGCACTGAAATTTTGGGTCCGGCCAATACAGTTTTTACTAAACTTTTATACTTACCTATTTGGTTTAGCATGTTACAACTTTTACTAAGTATGATCTTTCCTCTGTTGGCATGGTTTAACCACTAATTGACAATATTACTAAGTATTCCTTTTCGTAAAGAAACACAGTATAGGGAAGCTCCTACAACCATTAATTCAATGATAAGACCGAAATCCGCTTCCGTGAGGAGTTGAACATGGGTGGTTGGGTTGTACATCCACTTTCCTAATCGGAACAAATTAGTTGATAGTGATAAGATCCCTTTTTTGACGTCCCCATGTCCCCCCTTGGTGTGGCGGCATGGGGATGTCAAAAGGAAAGGGATGGAGTTTTTCTTGCTTTTGGTGTACCAGGCCTCCCTTTCTTTGGGAGGCCCGCGCGACGGGCTATTAGCTCATTGGTAGTAAACTAGACTCACTTCTTTATTAAATATTAGTTGGTGTATTTTTGTTTGTACTGAATATTATTGAAACATAGTAAGGTGTATTTTATAACAAGATTCTTCTAAAACTATTTTTCTATATTACGTCATCTATATAATTAATACCTTTTAATCGTAAAGATGTGCAAAGAATACGATCTAACAAATATCTCAATAGTGTTTTCTAGTGTCTGATAAATTAAGAATATTTATAAAATTCTAGAGTATAAACTAAACCAATTTATTCATTACTCCTTTTTCGTGGTCAAAATTGTATACCACGCCAAAATTTATCAAAGTGTGCACGCTCTGTACTTAATATTGAAACAATATTGCTTAGAGTAATCACCAGTAAAATACAAATTGGTGTGGATTCTACTATATTTGCATATGTAATTTATTTGGCATGCTCTTATGCAATATGCTTGTTATCATCTCGTGTATACATGTCCCCTGTCAGATTATGAAATAAAATGTATTGCACGGACTTAAACAAGTAATATGTCTGAAGTGCATGGATTGAGCTGTATAAATGCCATGGATGCATTTTGTCTTGTAGAATACTTTTATTCATATGTATTTATTATATTTTTTAGAAATATTATAAGTGATTGCAGTCAAAGCCGTGCGTTGTTGACCAGTATTTGGGAACGAAGCGTTGGGTCTCGGCCAGATTAGGTTCCTTCCTGGATTGTAGCTGAAGGGCGGAGGTTGGAGCTTGCAGCGACGGAGAAGGCCGTAGTTTCCTCCAATAAGGCAATGGCTTGTGGCCTCTTTGGGGTTCAACATCTTTTGATGCTTCTACTCACTTTGCCGGCATTGGTGGCGAGAGAAGTGTGGAGGCATGAGGACCTGCAGGTCCGGGAGTTGGTCATGAATGCTAGCTGGTGCAACTTGGAGATCATACATGGTGGCTTTCAATGTCGCCGTGATCTTGGGCCGACGAGACGGCCTCTCCTGGGTGCCGACAATGAGGCACCTATTCAACCTCCTCCAGAGGCCCTTCTTTAGAGGATCAACGTCGGCATTCTTCTTCTTGTCCATCCAAGTGTCATGTTCCTTTTTTTATGGACGAGAAGGCCGGGGGTGTGGCCTGCTCAATCGTCGCGATGGAGTAGATGACTAGCTAGGACATGCTTGCTTTTTTTCCCAATTTTATTCTAGGGTGTTCTCTGCATATTTGAGGGATAAGCTATAATTTTCCGTATTTTCTAGGGTTCCATGTGTAAAATTATCCCACCAACTATTGTAAATGCAGTTTAGGGGTCCTGAGGCCCTATTTCTAGTCCAAAAAAAATAGTGATTACCGTACAGTTTACCATTTTGGACCATTCTTTCTCGGGGTGTCGTCCTTCTTGCCTAGCCTATAAGCCGGCTCTGGATGCACATAGAAAGAGGATGGTGTGGCACCATTTGGACGAGAAAAGATTATACACTTAGTTAGTAGGGAAACTATTTTTCTCCCTTAATATCGTCAAGGGCAGGAGTACTGGACTTAGAAACAATTAACAAGAGATTGCTTTGTTACCGGCTACTAAAATTGGAAATTCTGACGGAACCTTGCAACAACTCTTGTCAAGAAAATATTTGCATAATCAGGTTATGTGCCAGGCCATAGCTGGAACCGGAGTTTCCTAGTTTTGGCAAAGCTTGATGGGGTTAACCACATATTCCAAAATTTGGCAAAAAAGAGTGACTAACAATTGAGCTGAAACTTTGTTTTGGAAAGATGCTTGGGTAAATGATGTACCCATGGGAAGGTCGTGTCCCACACTTTACAACATTAAACTGTTCAAAAGTTAAAGAAGAAGATTTTGAAAACATCAAATTTAAAAGTACTCTGTGGGGAGAAACTACAACACATTTGGATGAAATGAAATATGTGATTGACGGGATACGACTAAATGAGGAGACCTGTCAGAGTGAAATGGAGAATTGGCAATATCGGCACTTTCAAAGTGAGAGAACTTTATCAAATGAAACTTTTCCTTAAATTTTATGTGGAAAACAAAAAATTTCCTTGAAAGTTAATTATTTTCTCAAGGTTGATGGTGAGAAATAGAATGTTAACCAAAGAAAAGATTGTGAGAAGATGTTGGACGGGAAAAGATCAATGTCATTTTCTGCGGGCATAAATTGATTGTTGATCGTTTGTTGTTCGAGTGTTCCCAAGCCAAAATTTTGGCATATGGTTTTTCGTGCTTTTGGGATGGTGAGACCTCATGAGCGTGTATATGACCTAGCTGGAAACTGATGTTTTCATGGATCCCATCGGAAACTGGTACTATATGGAGGGGAAGGGTCCGTTGGATGATCTAGAAGACACGAAATGCTGTGTGTTTCAATCGCCGCTTCACATCTGATCCTATAATTGTGATTTATAGATTGTTTAATATGATTAATTCATGGGCAATAATGTTGAAAAGCCAAGGCAAAAGAAACCTTGAGGAACAAGTACAGAGACCAGATATGGTGATGCGAGAAGTCTACTTAGACTAGCCATAGTGGGAGTATTATAGGTAGTATCATGCATGCCATGTTGGCAAAAAGCTGACGTGTCACTACAATTAATAAGGAAAGAGATGATAGTGATATCATAGGTAGGTAGATACCGTAACATAACGGATTCCAAGATAAGATAAGTGTACAACCTAATAAATATAGTATTATATGATACCACACATATGTTACTCATCACTATGAAGGTAGTAACATATACTAGTATCATATTCATGATACTAGTATATGATACTCCCCACTATGACTAGTCTTAAGGACACATGTACGATCATCAGTTAATGCAAGGTTGACATGACAATTTGTTCTTACTTATGTGGTTTTGGGAGCTTTGTGATGATTGATGATCCAAGATATATGCTTCATCTTCATGTGGATATATTTTTGTATGGATGTCTTCCAATTGCAAATGATGTGATGTTGTAATAACTAACCTAAGTAGCCTGTTTAAATCTGCCGGAAAAATAGTTCTAGTTTGAGTACAAACCGCTGGGTGGCAATCACTGAAGTGAAGAGACGTTGCTTCTTTGTCCTGTTTGTGTTACCCGAGCATCTCAGCTCCCAATTTTTGTACCGTTATGTTCTTATTTTAAACCCCTTTGTGTTCTTTTGGTCGCGTTCGTGATCGTGATAGCAGTTATCCAAAGGTTAGTCTCTTGTACTAACGTGGGAGCGATGTCAACGTCGCCATAGAATAATCTATGGGCCGAAGCTAGTAACAGAAGGATTGATGTTACTGCTACTTAAGGCTTTTCCAGCAAAGATAAAGTTCACTTGTTGGAATAATCTACTCCGTATGAGCCGTTGAGGTCCTATTGGGATTATTAAATGGACTGTTTTCCGCGTTCTATCCCAGCTACTTAAGGCTTTTCCAGCAAAGATAAAGTTCACTTGTTGGAGTTCTTCCTTTTGGCAATGACTTGTTGGAGTTGAGTACGGCATTGGCTTATTCCCCACGCCGGAAGTCATTTTCTGAAGCGCATTCCAGCTACTGAAGAGCGTGTGCAGCTGTGCACAGTTGTCTATAATCTCATTCACCGTCTTCTGTCAAACATCTATATTCAGAAACATATAGCAGGAAACATTTGGACGAATCTCGCTCCAATATTGAACACGCGATGAATGCATTTAGCCAGGTAATCAAATGCTCAAACAATTTTAGATCCAAAACAATCATGCTCAACAGCCTCCTCAACGATTAACATTCTGACGGTGGATTAGAACTAGACTTCCAAAAGCTACTTGTATGTAATTTCAGCACCACCCGATCGAGTGCATGCCGAACTAACTATGAACAATTGACGGCAGCATCCCCACGCAATGCATGGGGTTTCCCAAAATAAAAATCAGTTGAGCACGGCGCAGTCACGGCGTATGTTCCCGAGCGCCGGGTCGGTCTTCACCCCGACGCGGCTGAGGTTGGTCATGGCGGCGACGAATGCGGCCTAGAAGTGGGTGCTGTTGGCCGCCCAGTTGTCGACGATGGGGCGCGACCGGGCGTCGGCGAAGACCACCTTGTCGGAGGTGCGGAGACCCATCCATTACTGATTTCTTCGCGGTATGCTGCCTGTCTCGTCTCTTTTTAAGAACATGCAGGGACTGCATGTCATCACATTAAGATTGGACTGCCTGTCTCGTCTCGATTGCCCATTTTCTGAATTCTCGCTCTCATCGTCTGGATCCTATGTTTGGGCATGGCGATGATCTCCAATGGAACATTAGGATCCACCAATCCACTTACTCGCGCGTCCGCACACTCCGAAAGGGCCCAATGCTGTTTCTATCCACACATGGCCTCTCTGCTCTAACTCTGACCGTGCCGTTCGTTCCAGCTGCCCGTTGATGACGTCCTTGACATTAGAACGCGCAACAGTAGTAGACGAACCGCCTCCACGCCGCCTTCTTCTTCCTGGCGCCGGCGGCCGCCGCGACGGCCGCGACGGCGGCGGCCTCCTTCTCCTCCAGGCGCACCGCCGGGGAGTCCATGTCCCTGAGCATCTCCCACATGATATGCACGTCGCGGTACTCGCACGTCCTCACCTCCTTCCTCAAATTCCTCAGCCCTGCAGCGAACCGATCCGTCAGAAGCTAATTCAAGAAAGAATCGCCCGAAGAAAGATAGTGGCAAGAAATTAAGAAGACGATCGATGAGCTAGCTTAGCTAAGGAGGTTGAACGTACCGGCTGTTGGGCGGAGGCCGAGGCGTGCGGCGAGGGCGAGCCAGATCTTCTTGGCCGGCACGGCGGATTTGTCCACGCACATCTTGAGTTCTTGATCGATCTCTTTGCACACTCCTCGGAAGAAAATTTTCTTTATGATCAATCTCTCGTTTAGACTATATCGCTCTCTTTCTCTTCTAGTATTCTCACTCGTTGATTGAAGAACGGGGACGGAAGAAACTAAAGCAGCTGTTTCTTGCTTGCCGCCTGCCGCGGCAGGGAGCTTTTATAGCCGGGGAGCGGGACAAGTAGACATGCGCGTGCGAACGGAAGCTTTTTGGCGCGACGTCGCCATCGGATTTTGACGCGACGTGGCCGTGGTCCGCGGCACACTGTGCCACAGGTGTCGCCGTTCGCCGGCGAAGCTTCCGCGCGTGTTCCCTCGTGATCCTGGCGCCGTACGGGAAGCTGCCGCGTGCTCGGAACCGACGGCCATGAGCTGGTGGTAACTGCCCCTCCATCGGACGAAAACAAAAGTCCAAGTTTGATCTCAGTTTGGCCTTTTCGTCCGTCAGTCCGGTGAGGTGTGAGAGACGGTGTGCATGTGTCGTATCGGACAGTATCTCTTCTTCACATGGTTAGCGTTTTGTTTAGTTCTTAGCTGTGGCGTGACGGCGCGCGATCATGTACTTGCTTGTCAGTGTTTGTTAAATTAAGCCGAGCAAACCATTGGATTCGGTTGTACGTGCTTGAAGACAGGTGGTTGTTCATTTGGGAGAAACTGACGGAGGTCGTGCAGGAATCACATGAAAACGTGATGAAGTGTCCTATTGAAAAATCTCCAAAAAATAGTTGGCACTGAAAAGATACTTCTAATTAAGAATTGGCCGCTCGTCAATCATCATACTACTATCCTAGGCCACGGCCGAATCAATGAATTAGTATACTTCAGGAAATCAGATGCGAAGGATGAGCCACAAGTGCAGACAACCCCATTAGCCATTACGTGCTCATTGCTGCCATTGGACGAGCAACTGGCTCATGTTCAGGACAAGCTTTAAGGGTTCAAGTAGCCAAGGTGCTTCCATCATTCCATGCATCAAAGAAAAGCCTTGTCTTCCAAAATATCGTATTCCATCACTGACTCCACTTGGGGTGGGAACTGGGAAACCACTGGACGCCTCTAGAGACAGTGTGGGAGGGCCTCTTCTGGTTTAGTGGTCTACTTGCTCCATCATCGCCGGCCGACTCACGCTCCAAGCACACATGTCGCGTCCGTCCGCGGTCGGCCTCCGGCGTACGGCCTGCCTGCGTTTCACTTGAGTTGTACGTACGGCAAAACCACGATGCTGTTGTTGATAATGGAATTTTCTTTTAAATAATATTTTTAAAAATTTAATTCGGAAAATAGCGCGCAGTTTTAAAAAAGTTGAAAAGTAGCGCGCCTTCATCACGGGTACTGCCGAAACCTGAGCTTTCGTTAGGGGCTGGGACGAAACAATGGTTTCCTCATTGGTCCTGCCGAAACCTGATAAACCTGCATGCGCGTCAGAGTTTGGCTGCCAGTTTCGTCGCCGGCCGTGACGAAAGTCACCTAGCTTGCCTCGCACCGCATGCATGCGATCCTTGGTCCTGACCACGCACTCATGCCTCTAGCACATGCACATGCACATGCACATGCACATGCATGAACGATCAACCTACTAGCAATACATGCCCGAGCTCCTCCACATGAGACAAATCTCATGCACGCACTAATTAATTGCTCTGCTTAGCATTAGACAGTTGCTAAATCTGTTCAACGCAAAAGGCGGCAGGGACAAATCTCATGTACTCCCTCCGTCCCGGTTTATAGGTACTCTATGTATCTCTAGGTCGTAAATTTGACCAACATAATATGTTGTATAAATTATGAAAAATATATTATTAGAAAATTTAGATATTATATTTTCTAATGGTATAATTTTTGTATTATAAAATTTATATTATGTTGGTCAACTCTACCACCTAGGGATACGTAGAGGACTTATAAACCGGGACGAAGGGAGTACGCACTAATTAATTGCTCTGCTTAGCATTAGACCAGCTACGTTGCTAAATCTGTTCAACGCAAAAAAGCGACAGGCCTGCATTTTTCCTCGCGACGCCTCATTTCTCGTGACGTCAGGATCTCGACCAAAAATGTCAAAGTGTCATCCTCAATACTCGTCCTGGTCTTAGTCGTCGTCTTCCTCCTCCTTCTCGGTCGACTCGTCATAGGAATCAACCTTCTACACCTTCATCGTCCTAGTCTCATCCATCCAATTGGCGATCTCGTCATTGCCGCTGGACTGCGTCGACGTGTGCCCCGGCCAATCAACAGACCGTTGGACGGCAACTGAGTGCGCTCATGTGATTCCTAGCTCCAAGAAATCTTGGCTAATCACTAACAGGGAGTGAGAGAGAGCGGTTTCTATGTCGTAGGGACATAGCATGATCGGATTTTAAGAAGTAATGGGCGGTTCCACTACGCCGTAGCATTTATTCGGCTCGGGAGATTATAATTTCTCTAGAACCAATATTGATGGACAGCCGCGGCCCAGTTCTGACAGCCGTCGTGGGCAACGGTGAAATCACAATTTTGATTAGAGGAAAACTAAGTGGATAAAAAATAGTGGCCGACAGTCATTGAGCTAATGCTAAGCAAATCATTTGATTAGTGTGGTGCATGCGATTTTTCTTATTCGGCAATACCCATGACGACAGCGCGCTATTTTTCAAAAAAAAATTGAAAATGCGTGCTATTTTTCAAATAAATATTTAAAAAATATTATTTAAAAAAAAAACTCGTTGATAATTGCTTTACGTGATCTGCGGTGCGGTGTTGCGGAGAGTGCGCCGGGCAGCTTAACTAGTTGTCCAGTTGCACATAGCCACACACTTGCATGGCATGCATGCGTTGCTCGATCGAGTGGGTCGCTCTCAGGCGTCGCCGTCGATCGCCGGTGTGAACATACATGGCGGCGCTGTTGCTGCTGGCTCCGTACGTGCGTGCGTGCAGCGGGACGCGGGCTAGCTGTCACACACACACACACCATCAGCTATTCAACTTACAGTTGGCCGGGACACGGATGTATCTCACTCGGCTGCATCGCTCCCAGGGCAGGGTAAACCAAATGCTCGGAGTACGACGAGTCCAGCCTTTGGACGCGCCTGGTCCGGCCGTGTCGGCGTCGCGCCGTCTTTTTCTTCATTTTTCTCCGCGTGCTTGCTTGCTTTCGATCGGAGAAGATAACTTGGCTGCATATGTGAACAGTCATACCCCACTGCATGCCGAAAAAGTTTTGGCTGGCGTCACTCTACTATCCATTGTAGATGTAGTGCGGTTACCTAGGGAGGAAGACCTTACTACTACTCCCTCCACAAAAGCATCTCCCAACCTTCCACACACTAAATCATGTGTAGATACATGCAAATTTGAGCTAGGTTGAGGCATCGTTTTGTGAACGGAGGGAGTAGTATGTCCGGAGCTGGCGTGTTCGAGATGACAGTCCGCTGGCGAGGCGCGGATGAGAGGTATTAATTCTCCATTTTCTGCAACGAGTTGCACGCGATCGAATACGCTGTACGCACTACGAGTTCTTAAAAGATACCTACCAGCAGTATACCTAACCTGGCCGCTCTGGAATCCTAGTGGAAGATCACCAAGAACTATCTGAACACGCAAGCGTGTGGCTATATGCCATCCTGCCTGGCATTTATTAGGATCAGGACCCAGAAACAATACAACATATTTCTGAAACCATTAGACATGGCTGATTAGGATTAGTGGCTGGGAGGCAGCCAAATTTAGAGGTTCAAATTAAGTGAGTCGTCTCGATTGGTACTGACAATGGACATCATTTTGTTCCAACGAAGTCAAAGATTTTGTCTCGTTCCATGAATTAAGAGAAACACAAAGGAAGAGCTCGAAGATTACATAAGGACTAGACGGAAACGCGCGCTTCGCCGCGCCGCCTACCTAACATTCTTGCATGATGTGGTCGATGAGATGCATGTATCGGCGTTTCGGCGTGGTCATAACATTTTTGTCCGATGGTGTGATGTTAGAGAACGGTTTTTACATGGTCTGCGATTGTGGCTGCGGGTGGGCCGGTCATCATGGTATGTAACCGGTGTTACGTACGTGGCAGTCATGTGTAATTACATAGCGTTTCGCCATCGTGTGCATTAGTGCATATGTTTGTCTGTATTTTTTCTACAGTTAATTTAGAAGTATCGTTAGTTGTTTCCACATCATAAGGAGTCCAGAATCTTTGACTCCACGTCCATCACAATTTGACATGCTTCACACATCATACAAACATATAGAAAAGTTTACTGTTGCAGCAACATTCTGTTAAAATGCAAAAACAATGCCGAGCTTGGTTAGAAACCAAGTCTCATTATGCTTAGAATAAATGTTCCTTTTTCCACTAAAAGCATAGCTGACAAATAAGTTGGATCGTCTATATACGGAGAAACTAATTGCCACATGTGGTCTTTCGATTAATGGTAGACTAATAAGTTAACGATCAAGTAAACAGCATATAGTTAGAATGACAGAGAAAAACAAGTAGATTTCTTATTAGAGGGCATGCCAGACAATACTAATATGTGGTTAGTGAACCATCGTCGCATCTTGCAAGATCTTCACATTCAAATATTTAAAATAAAAAACATAACCGGACCAAAAGGTTTCACATAACTTGTTTACCAATCCTCCATAGGCACTATAATCCTACCTATATAAAAGGCCACCCCTTAAGGCCTCAGCTGCATGTGCCCACGTCGACGGGTACTGTTCACATGAACAGTACCGTACCTCTACAGTAACCTTTTTTTTGGAATTTGTTTTTAATTTTTTTCCAGAAAATTAAAGTATTTCTATAGATACCCCTATCCATCGAAAAATATGTAAAATACATCAAAATGTTCATAAAAATAAATACTAACTATTTATGGCAAAAAACAAGCATGCTTATATGTTTTGAATTAGTGAATATTTGAACAAAAAAACAAATGCACTTCCTCTAACTATGTGAAGTTAAATTTATTAAATGCTCACGTAATGTACTTTCTTTTTTTAGAATTTTTTTCCAGAAAATTAAAGTATTTCTATAGATACCCATATCCGTCGGAAAAATATGTAAAATACATCAAAATGTTCATAAAAATAAATACTAACTATTTATGGCAAAAAAACAAACATGCTTAGATGTTTGAATTAGTGAATATTTGAACAAAAAAACAAATGCACTTCCTCTAACTATGTGAAGTTAAATTTATTAAATGCTCACGTAATGTACTTTCTCTAATTATGGACTTAAATTGAACATTTCAATTTGGTAAATATTTGGATGTAATCTAGATGAACTTTCTCTAAATATGGAATTCAATTCAATAAATATACAGCAAACATGTTTAAATATTTTAAATTGGTGAATATCGGACAAGAAACAAATGTACTTCCTCTAATTATGTGAAGTCATCAAAATGCTCAGAAAAAAATGCTAACTGTTTCTGTCCAAAAAACAAACATGTTTATATATTTTGAATTGGTGAATATTTGGACAAAAAACAGCTGTACTTCCTCTAATTACGTAGAATCTAACTTATTAAATGTTTAAATATTTTGAATTGGTGAATATTTAAACAAAAAACAAATGCACTTCCTCTAATTGTGGACTTAAATTGAACATTTCAATTTGATGAATATTTGGATGTAATCTGGATGAACTTTCTCTAAATATGGAATTCAATTCAATAAATATGCGTTCCCACTCATTATGAACTTAAATTAAATATTAATGAACAATAGAAACATATTTGAACATTTCAATTTGCTAATTTTTTTTGGAAATACTCTAAAATATATCAACATTTTCACAAAAATATATGCTAACTACTTACGGCATAATGCAAACATATTTGAATATTCCAATTTGGTGAATATTTAGACACAATCTGAATGAACTTTATCTAACTACGGAGTTAAAATTAACAAATGCTCATATCATGCATTCTCCAACTATGAAGTCAAATTAAAAAATTATGTCGAAATACAAGCATATTTGAACATTTCAATTCACTAAGTATTTAGACATACTCTAGACGAAAAATTCCGACGGATTTCAACATTTCGAATTACAACGTGTGCGACGTGCCGCCGCGCCAAATTCCACTAGTAAGTTCTAATCTCCGAGGCATTCTAGCCACCCGCACGTGGTGGACATGGTGGACTCCCGTGGCCAGCGCGCACGAGAGTCATGGACTTTCGTGGCAGCGTGTCTGGAGAGCTCCTTCCAGGAAGCCCCAGTCGACACGGTCATACGCCTTGGAGAGGTCCAGCTTAAGGGCACAGTGGGCGTTTCTTGGGTTTTTCTGACGCTGGATATGGTGGAAGCTTTCAAAGGCAATGACAGCATTGTCGGTGATCAATCTTCCCGGTATGAAGGCGCTTTGGGTCTCAGAGATCATTCCATCCAGGGATGGGCGCAGTCGGTTGACAAGGCATTTCGAGATGATCTTGTACGCGACGTTGCACAGGCTGATAGGTCTAAAATCCGCAAGGCTTTCCGGAGCAGAGCCTTTTGGAATTAACACAATAACAGTGTCATTTAAGCCCTCGGCCATTTGTCCAGTAGCAAAGAAATTCTTAACAGCTTTGATGACATCCACCTTCAAAGTGGCCCAGTTCTTCTGGAAGAATTGGGCAGGAAGTCCGTCAGGCCCAGGCGCCTTGATGGGCCCAATCTGAAAGAGGGCGTCCCCTATCTCTTCATCCGAGAATTCTCTACAAAGGTCACCATTAATCTCCTCGGTGACCGGGCAGTGCAGCAAATCAATCAGGTGTTGAGAGTCTACGTTCCTGTCCTTGGTGTATAGGTCTTTGAAGAAATTTGTAGCAAGCTCTTCAATCTCAGCCGGATCGTCAGTCCAGTTGCCGTTCATGCCCCTGATTTTCTTTATTCTATTTTTTGATTGTCTCCAGGAAGCCTTCTTGTGAAAGAAATTGGTGTTTCTATCTCCTTCCTTAAGCTAGGCAACTCGTGACCGTTGCCGCTGCTGACATGAAGCACACGTTCGTTGGGAGACCCCAAGAGGAAGGTATGATGTAGTCCAGCAGCAAGTTTTCCCTCAGTATGAAACCAAGGTTTATCGAACCAGTAGGAGCAGTAGCACTTCAGAAAGTTGTTGGCGGCTCGCACGGCGCAACACGATCACCAACGTGGAATCTGCACACAACACAATCAAACTACTTTGCCCCAACGAAACAGTGAGGTTGTCAATCTCACCGGCTTGCTGAAAACAAAGGATTAAACGTATGGTGTGGAAAACAGCATTTAATTGCAGAAAATGAAAAGGAACAATGTTTGCAGTTGGTTGTATTATCAGTGTAAAAGAATGGACCGGGGTCCACAGTTCACTAGTGGTGTCTCTCCATAAAAGATAACTAACATGCTGGGTGAACAAATTACAGCTGGGCAATTGACAAAATATTGAGCGCATGACAATGCATATATATGACATGATGATTACTATGATATTTAATTGGGCATTACGACAAAATACATAGACCGTTATCCAACAGCGTCTATGACTAATAATCCACCGCCAGGTTGTCATCCGAGTTCCCCGTTGGTATTAAGTTGCAAGCAACGGATAATTGCATTAAGTAATGTGCGTAATGTAAACAAATACATATGACCGTGGACATAGCATTGTTAGGTTACCCCTAGTAGCAACAGCACATCCACAACCTTAGGCGTTGCTGTCACTCGCCCAGATTACTGGAGACTGAACCCACTATCTAGCATAAATACTCCCTCTTGGAGTTACAAGCATCTACTTAGCCAAAGCATCTACTAGTAACGGAAAGCATGCAAGATCATAAATAACATATAAGATAGATTGATAATCAACATGACATAGTATTCAATATTCATCGGATCCCAGCAAACACAACATGTAGCATTACAATAAGATGATCTTGATCATGTTAGGCAGCTCACAAGATCTAAACATGATGGCACAAAGTGGAGAGACAACCATCTAGCTACTGCTATGGACCCGTAGTCAAAGGATGAACTACTCACGCATCACTCCGGAGGCAGGCATGGTGATGTAGAGCCCTCCGATGATGATTCCCCTCTTCGGCAGGGTGCCGGGAAGAGGTTCTGGACCCTCCCGAGCTAGGGTTGACGACGGCGGCGCCTCTGGAACTTTTCGTGGATAATGGCTCAGGTGTTTAGGGTTTTCGCATCGGGGGAATATGTAGGCGAAAGGGCGGCGGCTGGAGAGCCCCGAGGGGCCCACACGTGGCCAGGGCGCGCCAGGGGGACCCGCGCCCTGGGTGCGTGTGGGGCCCTCCTGGCTCCTCTTCGTCGCTTCTTTGGACTTTCAGGTGTCTTCTGATAAAATAGGTGCCTCCGTAAATTTTCGTCCAATTCCGAGAATATTTCCTGACTAGCTTTTCTGGAATACAAAAATAGCAGAAAACAGGAACTGGCACTGTGGCATCTTGTTAATAGGTTAGTCCCAAAAAAATGTATAAAAGTGACATACACTGGATGCAAAACATGTAACAATTGGTATAATATCAGCATGGAACATCAAAAATTATAGATACATTTGAGACGTATCAGCCGCCACATCAGCTCCTCTCTGTGTAGGATTTCGTTCAGTTCAGTTCTGGCGCGGTTGATGGCCTGTTCCCGCCAGGCTGATTTGGGTTTTCTCCACAACTGGCTAAGCTTCGATCTCAGCTGCTTTGCTCTTCTGGTAACATGGCCAAAGTTCTTGCTACTCCACTCTTGCAGGTGGCTGCGAGTGCCATTGATCTTTCTAACGAGATCATCAAGAGAGGAGCATGGAGGTCCTCCGTTCCAAGCGTCGGAGATGGCATCAGGCAGGGATGGATCTCTTTCCCACATAGTTTCGAACCTGAAGTCCTTTTTCTTCCAAACTGGGACTTGCTTCTCGTAATCTACCAAGATAGGCAGGTGATCAGACCTAGAGGTGATGAGGTGAGTAACCTTGGTCTCAGGAAACAGACAGACCAGCTGTCACTAGCAACCGCTCTATCCAGTCTTGCTTTGACGTTCCTCCGTCCGTTCTGTCTGTTGTCGAAGGTCCAAGGCGGACCTGTGAATCCCAGATCATGCAGATTACAAAAGGAGAGGGTATGCCTAAAATCAGCCATCATTCTCTCTGATCTTTTTGTTTCAGATTGATGTTCAAACTGCCACATGGTTTCGTTGAAATCTCCCAGCATAATCCAAGGTTCACTTGCATTGGGCTTGATTCTGTGAAGCATTGTCCACATATGGTGTCTGTCCGCAGCCTTTGGTTCACCATACACAAAATTTCCCCGCCATTTGTGGCCATTGGGGTTCTCTTTAACCAACACATCAAAATATCTCAAACCTTTTGACAGCACTTTTATTTCCACATGTTCATCCCAAAACAGCGCAATGCCGGCACCTTTGCCAACGCCTTCCTGTGTTATACAGTGTTTGAGGCCAAGCCTCCATCTAAGATTTTTTATTTTTTCATCACGCTGCCTAGTATCTCTAACGAACACGATCTTGGGCCTATAGGTGCGAACGAGATGCACCTGTTCATGAACCGTCCCGGGCTGCCCAGTGCCCCGGAGGTTCCAGCCTAGGAGACTCATTGCTCCTAGCAGGCGCCGACAATCGCGCCTGCCAGTTGACCAGCAGCCCAGGGCTGGTTGCTTCCTGTTCCTCCACAGTCCCATGCTTCATCCTCTCTCTATCAGCTGCCTTCTCACCTCTGATCTTCTTGTTGCTCTTCTTTTTGTTGTCTTCTGCCATAAGCACATCCAGGACACTGTCCTTGTGCTTTCCCAGCACCGATTCTACCTCCAGAACCAGTGCAGGGGAGCCCCCGTCAGCTACTGTTGCCTTACTGTGTCGCCCTGGGAGTTGGGCTGCACCTCGTTCCCGCCCGGGTTTGGTGTGCCTTCACTTTTGGTGTTGGTGTAGCACGTTCACGTTGTGAGTCTTTGCTCTGAGCTTCGTCCTCCTCGCGCGGCCTTCTCTTCCACATCTTCATGGCCGCAGCCTGTTCAGTGTGCTTGTTGGTGTCGATGGAGTTGTTCGGGTCGGTGACGTGCTCGGTGTTCGTGGCGATGTCGATGGGTTCCTTGTTCTACTCCACGCTCGCCGTAGCGGGCGCAGTGCAGGGCGGAGGCGAGATTGCCGGTGTCGCATCAGCGCCGGAGCCGCTGCCACCGTCTTGCTTGTCCTTGCCGGTGTCTTGCACCGTCAGCTTGGTCACCTCCTGGGCCACGTGAGCGACCGTGGCGAGATGTTCCGCCGGCGAGGCCGCATCCTTGCGACCCATGGTGATCACGTTCCGCCATGGCAGGTCCATCCTCAGGGCGCGTCCGTTCTGACCTGCTGTTTCCGGCAGTACCCACTTCCTCGCGTCGTCAGGATGAGTTGGTTGAACACTGAGGGCGTTTGTGTACCTCTTCTTCTTCAGCTCTGTCGGGAGGGCGCAGGTGGGTTCTTGGTGACCAACGATGCCACAGTAGAGGCAGTAGTTGGGTAGGCGTTCGTAGAGGACCCGACGACCAGCTCCTCGATGGAGCCCTCATCCATGAGAGTGATCCATCTCTGGAGAGGCCGGGCGACGGGGATGCGAACTCTTGCACGGAGGATTTTGTCGTTGATGTCACCGCGAGCGTAGTTGTCGATGGAGATGTACTCACCTAGCCTCCTTCCCAGGTTCCTTGGCAGCTGCCTGGATAGGAGGAAGTAGGATGCCCGTGAACTGAGCCCACACCGGCATGGACACAAATTGTGCCATGTTCGGGTCCTCCTTCTCTTCCAGAGCGCGGATGAGCACCGCGTCTCTCTGATATCTCCATGGGCCTCCTTTCGTTACGTGCTCGAAACCCCCTCCTCTGAGAATTCGAGCACGAAACATTTATCTTCAAGTTGGCTAGATTCCATTGTACCTCTAATGCGCCAGACGTTCTTCATGTAGTTCACGAGTTGCTTGGAGGGGATGGCGATGACGGAGAGGAAGAAGCCAACAGCAAGTAGTCGCGATGCAGCCTTGCCTCTTGCCTGCCTTATGTTGATGAAGATGGGTGCCTTCTCCTCCTCCGTGCGGTCGTCAACGACGACCTCCTTCCCAGCGCGTTTCCATGACGCCTCCCCCTCCATGGGGATCAGGCTTCCGGCGGTCGGGGAGGCAGAGGAGAGTGAGGGGATGCTTGGTGTGGTGGGTGCAGATGGTGGTGTGGTTGTCTCCGTGACCGCAGGCTTGCTTTGGTGCTCCATGGATTGTGTAACAAAGGTGTTAGGGGATAATCGGTGAGGGTGTGCAGTGCCGGCCTCGCCGGGATGATAAATAGCTCGCCCGTCGGGCTCTGGGGCGAGGGCGGAGGGGTGGAGTGATTACGGGGCGGGTCTCCGGGGACGTTTCTAGCCGTTGTGATGTTGATGGCTGATGACGTGAAACACACGTTCGTTGGGAGACCCCAAGAGGAAGGTATGATGCAGTCTAGCAGTAAGTTTTCCCTCAGTATGAAACCAAGGTTTATTGAACCAGTAGGAGCAGTAGCACTTCTGAAGGTTGTTGGTGGCGCCGTTACTCGATCACCAACGTGGAACCTGCACACAACACAATCAAACTACTTTGCCCCAACGAAACAGTGAGGTTGTCAATCTCACCGGCTTGCTGAAAACAAAGGATTAAACGTATGGTGTGGAAAACAGTATTTAAATTGCAGAAAGTAAAAGAGAACAATTGTTTGCAGTTTGTGGTTTAATCAGTGTAAAAGAATGGACCGGGGTCCACAGTTCACTAGTGGTGTCTCCATAAAGATAAACGACATGTTGGGCAAACAAATTACAGCTGGGCAATTGATAAAATATTAAGCGCATCACAATGCATATATATGACAAGATGGCTACCATGATATTTAATTGGGCATTACGACAAAATACATAGACCGTTATCCAACCGCATCTATGACTAATAATCACCTTCAGGTTGACATCCGTGTTCCCCGTCGGTATTAAGTTGCAAGCAACGGATAATTGCATTAAGCAATGTGTGTAAAGTTACAAATACATATGACCGTGGACATAGCATCGTTAGGTTACCCCTAGTAGCAACAGCACATCCACAACCTTAGGCGTTGCTGTCACTCGCCCAGATTTCTGGAGACTGAACCCACTATCTAGCATAAATATTCCCTCTTGGAGTTACAAGCATCTACTTGGCCAAAGCATTTACAAGTAACGGAGAGCATGCAAGATCATAAATAACATGTATCATAGATTAATAATCAACTTGGTCATAGTATTCAATATTCATCGGATCCCAGCAAACACAACATATAGCATTACAATAAGATGATCTTGATCATGTTAGGCAGCTCACAAGATCTAAACATGATGGCACAAAGTGGAGAGACAACAATCTAGCTACTGCTATAGACCCATAGTCGAAGGATGAACTACTCACGCATCACTCCGGAGGCAGGCATGGTGATGTAGAGCCCTCCGGTGATGATTCCCCTCTCCGGCAGAGTGCCGGGAAGAGGTTCTGGACCCTCCCGAGCTAGGGTTGACGACGGCGGCGCCTCTGGAACTTTTCGTGGAATATGGCTCGGGTGTTTAGGGTTTTCGCATCGGGGGGAATAAGTAGGCGAAAGGGCGGCGGCTGACGACCCCCGAGGGCCCACACCACCCAGGGCGCGGCAGGAGGGGGACCCGCGCCCAGGGTGCGCGTGGGGCCCTCCTGGCTCCTCTTCATCGCTCCTTTGGACTCCATGTGTATTCTGATAAAATAGGTGCCTCCGTGAATTTTCGTCCAATTCCGAGAATATTTCCTGACTAGCTTTTCTGGAATACAAAAACAGCAGAAAACATGAACTGGCACTGTGGCATCTTGTTAATAGGTTAGTCCCAAAAAAATGTATAAAAGTGACATAAAGTGGATGCAAAACATGTAACAATTGGTATAATACCATCATGGAATATCAAAAATTATAGATACGTTTGAGACGTATCAATGGCTCCGGCGATGGCGCCATTGCAGGCTGGCAGGTGGTAACTCCGGTTATTACGACCAGAGCGAGCGGCGGCCTCGCCCAGCCGATCTTCCGAGATTACTGCAGGGTTTGGAGTTGGGTTTGGAGGGGAACGCGTGATTTGGGGGCGGGGAGTGGCATCGATGGATCGGGAGGGTTGTACAAATGGGGGCGGAAGGGAAGGGGAGATTGGTGGTGGGGTTGGGAGGGGAAAAATCGTGGAGGATTCCGATCTCGACGGCCCTAGGAGATGCGCGAATTTCTCACGAAGATCTTCAAGACTTCTTCCCGGATTTGCCGAACAGAGGATGATGGTTCTTCCTCTCTCTCTGAACTCGAAGGCAATGAGGCTGTGGGTGTGGCAAAACTCGGTGGATTTTTGAGAAATTTGGGTCTGGATGGAGGGCGTAGTGTGGGGAATTGGTTCTCTAGGATCTCTCGCAGTATCAGCTCCAGTGGATTCGGAATTCTTGGGTTCGATTTCATGGGGATGGGGATCGCCCCACGAGGGGGAGGGAGGGCTAGGCGAAGCATCATCAGCTCCACTGTCTGTCTAAAAAATCTTTGATCATGTACCAATAGTGAATAATGATAAGGATATTACGCGTGTCTGCAGCACACCCCTACACACTGTAACTTATTTAGATATCAGAATTGTTGGCTGGAGAGGAAAGGTTTCCATGAGGTAGTAAGATAGCTGGAATTATAGAACCTTCCGCGCTTGCACATATATGTGGAGGGGTGTTATAAGAAAGATAAAAACGAGTTACTAGCTAAGCTAGATTTGCTGGATGAAAAGCTAGAAACATTATCTCTATCTATTATAGAAAAAAGATTCACATGTAACTTTGAATTCTATATTGAAAAGTCTACTGAGAGATGGCGAACTAAAATGGAAGCGTAGAGCCAAGGAGAAGGATGTGAAAGAGGAAGATGGAAACAGGAAGTATTTTCATTTGGAGAGAATTCCTTATTTGGTCCTTCCTTAAAATCGTGCTCCCTATTTGACACCTTAATTTCATTTTCTTCCTAACATGGCCCTGCAGTGCATTCTCAGCACTAACGGTGTTAAATTTGAATGTAAAAAGACTCTCTTGCCCCTGATAGATTATGTGACAAAAAAACTCTCTAATTTGACCATGGAACCATTTTACTTAACATGGAACCATTTTATTTAACAGCACTAACTCTTTTGCCCCTGCTGAAATACATGTAACCATTTTATTTAACAGATTGCAATTTAAAAATTAAAAAAATGGGCAGAACCGTTCCCAACCCTGGAGCCACGCCCGTGCCCGTGAATCCGGCCGCAGCCATGCATGTGCCCGCGCACGCGCCGCCGGCCGCATCGGTGCCCGCGCTGCCGGCCGCAGTCGTGCCCGCGCCTCCCACGCTGCTCGCCGGAACAGTCGGCGCGCCTCCCGCACCGCCGGCCGCAGCCACGCCTCCCACGTCGCCGGCCACTGGTTCGATTCGTTCTAAGGGATGCGAGACTGGTTCGATTCGTTCGCGAGGGCTATTTTTGGTCCAAGGAAATGACAACTAACGGCAAAACGAAACAGAGCAAACGGTTGTGTCAAATTGGGAAGAAAATGAAATTTAGGTTTCAAATTGGGAAGAAACAAAATTTCAGGGCCAAATAGGGAAAATAATTTTAAGGAAGGGCCAAATAAGGAATTTTCTCTTTCATTTGAGGCTACTGATCGTGAAAAGAGAAAACACTTATTTGAGTTCCACGATGATGCAAGAGAAAAAAATGGGGAAAAAATCTGATTTAACATGCGACTAGATACAGAGTCTTGTTTGAAAGAGTTGAGGAAACTAACTTAAGGTTCGATGGACTTGAGTGGGATGAACTGACTGAGTTCTTGATTAGGACGTTTAAGCTATAAGAGTAGAAGTAGATCGTATTTGACATGAAGCACAAGAAGGCAATTGCGTTGAATGGTTAACGTGCAAAATTATACTTCCTCCGTTCCTTTATATAAGGCGACTAAGCTTTTTGCACGAATATTAACACAGCAGTATAATGTACGTATTGGACTTAACTGGCACTGGAAAAATGGAAAGGAAGCAGTCTGTATCAGCCAAAGGATCCCTCCGATCATATCCCTCGAAAGAAACGATCGCAAGAATTAATTGCGCCCGCGGGCCCCGAACTCCGCGATCTCTCTCCGATCTCTTTCCCCCGATCGCTTCTTTCTCTCTGTCGCGGGAAACAGTTTGGCGCGGAATTTTTCAGCCAAACAAGCGCTCCTAAATCTCTAAAACCCTCCGGCTCGATTCCTCTCACACGGGTACAGAAAGTAGCGAAAATTTGAAGGAGAATTGCTTAGCAGCGTTCGTACTAATGGGCGGCAAGGCAATGGCGGCATTTTTCTGAATTTTGATTTTTCAGCCGCCAAAACCATCCTATAAATCGTCCCCCTTCATGTGTTCTTTCTCCCCATTCACCATTGGCCCTCTCTACGCAGCTTCTCTTGCTGTAGATCTCCCCCCACCGATTCTCCCCTACCGTGGGCGATCACGTCTTGGACTGACAGGGCGCAGCCATCTAAGAGCACCGGTGACAAGATGGCCCGGACTCGGTAATCTCCAAGGTCAACTCTCATTCCGTGTCATGTGTTTAGTTTGCATGTGTAGTAGACTGTAGATTAGCAGTTGTTCATCATGTCTATAGTGGTTTCCTGCTATTGCACCAACTCGCTCTCCTCCCCTACCCCTGTGCTTTCTTTTTCTCTAATCTCTGTGCTGATGTAACAAACGAACGTTATCTTTCCGTGAGTAATGGAAAGGGGTATGAGCCCGGTTGGACCATGTCTATAGTGGTAGTTCATCATGTATGTACGAGTAGTTCATCATGTAATTTCGGTACTCCTGATTGTAGGACAGCAGTTAATGTGTAGTCCTGATTAGATGCAGTAGGACAGTAGTTCTTCTCGTGTAGGAACAGCAGAGGAGATTAAATTTTTTGGTTTAGTTAATCATGCATGTGAATCCACACTGCCATGAGATGCGCCTTGGTCCGGCCAGTACCATTTTTTCTCAAATTCGTCTATACATGCTCTAAGTTTTAAGCATAATTGTGACTGCAGACTCAAACGAGAATGGTGGACGTGGTGACGCCGAGGAGCATGTACAAGTTGAACTAGAGGGAGACAGCAATGAGGAAGGCGAGGGGAATGGAGAAGCATCAGGTAAATTCATTTTTGCATAATTTGTAAACTGCTAATGGCAGAGACATTTCATCGTGCGAAATTCTTACTTGCAGGCGCCAATGGGAGCAGTGGACTCAGCTACACTGAGGAGCATGTAGAAGTTGAACCCGAGGAAGACACCAATGAAGAAGGCGGGGTGAATGGAGAAGCCACGGGTAATGTTTGCCTCTTGTTAGTTAAATTTTTCTTGATATTCAGCCAAATCATACTCATGTTGCATGGATTGCTGGATTATAGACGTTGCATGGAGTAGCCTGCTGGTGTCCGTACTGGTTTTCATTTGCATGCAGTAGCCTACTGGGTGCCCGTACTTGTTTTTGTTTGCATGGTATACTCATTTTATTCACTGCAAGTTTTGAACTACTCAATCAGTGTTATTCATAAGTTTACTGGAACTTTTAGAACTACCCATTAAGTCTAATGCATTGGTTTAATGGAACTTTAAAGTGTTTAACTCATGGTCATTTTTTTAAGTCCAGCGTGAATGAATTTGCAGTCCTGACTATCCGATCGCTTTACTCTGCAGGTGCCAATGGTACATTGAGAAAAAGAAGGTCGTATAAACTCCATCAGAAGCAAGCCGTCTATGCGATGGTTCTAGAGAGGACCACTCCAGGGATACTGAGCCGAGGAGTATCAGCGGAAGTGTCTGCACTAACTGGCGTACCTATGAGGACAATTCAGAGCTGGTGGAATATATGCAAGGAAGCCGGTGGCATACATGGGCTGGAAAACAAACGTGCAAAAAATTGTGGGCGCAAGAGGATAGCCTTCGATCCGGAGGCTATTAAGCAAGTGGATTTGAGGAAAAGAACTACTCTTAGGGATTTAGCAAATGAGCTGCACATGGCGAAGACTACGTTATGGCGTCGTCTGAAGGAGGGGTTGTTAAGGCGTCACACAAATTCTATCAAGTCCACACTGACAGATGAGAACAAGGTAGCAAGAGTAAGGTTTTGTTTGTCAATGCTTGATCAGCTTACTATCCCTGAGGATCCAAGTTTCAATGAAATGTACAATGTCATTCACATTGACGAGAAATGGTTCTATCGCTCCCGCGGTAGCCAGAATTACTATTTGGCGCCCGATGAAGAGGATCCATACCGGAGCACACAGAGCAAGAACTTCATTGAGAAGGTGAGCATTTTTTTTATAATTTCAATGTTTAAGGATTATAAACATATTTTTAATAATGACATGATGATGTTCTTGTGTAGGTGATGTTCTTGGCCGGGGTTGCTCGGCCACGCTATGCTGCTGATGGCACGATGACTTTTGATGGGAAACTAGGAATTTGGCCGTTTACATACAAGGAAGCGGCAAAAAGAAAGAGCAAAAACAGATATGCTGGAACCATGGTAATGTGTTTACTTATTGCTATTTGTAATATTCACATGTTGATTAATTACTTTTATTTATATGGTGATGGCTCTCGTTGTGTAGGTCACTAAAGTACTCCCCGCGGTTACGAAAGATGTGAGCCGGGACTACATGATAAATTTCCTGCTACCCGCGATAAATGCCAGGTGGCCTGCGGCCGAGCGTGGCATGCCAATATTTATCCAACAGGATAATGCGAAGACGCATATCCCTGTGGATGACCCAGAATTTGTTGCTGTGGCTCAAGCTGAAGGTTGGGACATCCATCTCAGATGCCAGCCTCCAAACTCCCCTGACCTAAATATTCTGGATTTAGGTTTTTTTGCAGCACTGCAATCACTTTTCCACAAGTTATCTCCAGGTATTTGAACAAGTTGGCATTTTTTCATAAAGTTAATTTTGAGTTGCACTGATCGTTTACTATTTTGCAGGTTCTGTTGAAGACATTGTACTGAAGGTGCAACAGGCATTAGAGGAGTACCAACCCGAGCGAAGCAACAGGATCTTCCTCACTTTGCAAGCCTGCATGGGAGAAGTGCTGAATCAGCTCGGAGGGAACCGTTACAAAGTTCCACACATGCGGAAGGCTGTGTTAGAGAGGCTCGGTGCTCTTCCGGTGGCATTAGAATGTGCGGCAAATATTGTTAGAGCTCGTTTGGCACCCATCATTTCATTTCATTTGATAGAAATGAAATGATGGCATCATTTTATTTCATTTGGAAAGTGAAATGACAGGGTTAGAAACATGAATTGCCATAACACACAATAGGCATTTGCGGGAATTCCAAATGAAATGACATGTCAATTCCATGCCAGCCAAACAGGTTGAGCATGAAATCACAAATGAATTCCATGATTCCAGCTCGAAATGATGGGTTGCCGGATGCTTAGTATGATGTAATCAGATTAGGCCCATGCAGTATGGCTTTTCTTGTGTTGAACTTGGTGTGGATCGGAATTTCAGTTTTTTCTAACTAGTCCTACTTCGGCATGCTCATGCATAGTTTATGCAACTAGTGCTACTCCTACATGCTTTGGTAAATTGATTGAAAAGAGTACACGATAAGGGAGTAAATAAATTTATTCATTCTCATAGATCAGTTGATTGAAAGGAGTACACGACAATGGTTAACAAAATATTCATGCTACTGGATAAAGTGATCAACTACTACATGTCTCCTCTATTCTCTTTGAAAACTCTCAGATCTTTAGTAACGTCCCGAGTCGCTCCCTTGATCTTCTTCTTCATCGCTGGCCATATAGTAGCTGTTCGTTGAAGATTCATCTGATGGTGGATCCTACAAAGCTCTCATCTCGCCACATGCATAAGACTCAAACTTTGCCATCTCACTGAACCAATGTGACGATCTTAGTCCCGGGCAACTGAAGACACAACGAGCAAGGTTTGATCCCCTTTTTTTCCATGGAAACAGAGGTCGCCGGCATGGTGTCGTGTTTTTCCATGGGAACCTCCGTCGCCGGCACGGTGTCCTTCTTTTCCATGGGAACGGAGGTCGTCAGCTTGGTGTCCTTCTTTTCCATGGGAACGGAGGTCGCCGGCTCGATGTTCTTCTTTTCCATGGGAAGAGATTTCTACGGTGGAGGTCAACCTAATTGTACGCTAGGTACCTAAGCTAGCTACGTGAGGTAAATGATTCCTATTTAAGCTACGTGAGAGAAGAAAAACAAGAATGCTAATTATCGGAAGGTGCATGCGATTCTTTGGTAGGTGCATACCATGCAGTCTTTACGCGAGGCAATCGTCTAAACAGTCGCATCTCCCCGATTCCAGGGATACGCATGCGCTTCAGTTGAGGCGTATTTTCCTTCGAAAGCACGGTAGAATACGAGTGCGCACTATATTTAGGCATTTTCTCGAAAAGTTTAGGCGCCTTATATAAAGGAACAGAGGGAGTACATAAGGCCAGTCCAATAAACATTTGGGCCCGGGCCAATATAGTTTTTACTAAACTGTTATACTTATCTATTTGGTTTTAGCATGTTACAACTTTTACTAAGTATGATCTTTCCACCTATTGACATGATTTAACCACTAATTTACAATATTACTAAATATTCCATTTCTTAAAGGAACACGGTAGGGAAGCTCCTACAACCATTTATTTAATAATAAGACCGAAATCCGCTTCTGTAAGGACTTGAACATGGGTGGTTGTGTTGTACATCCATTTCCTAATCAAGTAAGCTAGACTCACTTCTTTATTAAATATTTTTTGGTGTATTTTTGTTTGTACTTATTATTATTGAAAGATAGTAAGGCGTATTTTATAGCAAGACTCTTCTAAAACTATTTTCTATAATGCATCATCTATAGAATTAATATGTATTAATCGTAAAAATGTGCAAAGAATATGGTCTAACAAATATCTCAATAGTGTTTTCTAGTGTCTGATACATTAAGAATACTAGATGATACCCCGCGCGTTGCCGCGGGACTTATATGGACTTTTTATATATGCTGGTCATATTACAATAGTATGCATGATATAAAGATATAAATATGTTTGGAAACAACTGAATGGAAAAATATAGTTCGGATGGTAGCAATAGTTTTTTGCTTGCATCTTCCTTTGAAGCCTCAAATGCTTGACAGTTGAGGGAAACAGAGGGAGGTGCCGGATGCAGTAGCTGCATCACCTTATTATGTAACCAATTTAGGTCGACATCATGGTCGATCAATAGGGGGCAATACACATTGGCGCATGCAGGTTCCATGACACATCTAATATAAATCCTAATAAATCTCGGAGAAAGAGTTTTTTCATTGCACAGAAGGATTTTCAGTACAATGGTAAAAAAGACGTTAACTGTTGATTCAGCTAGATCAATTCTGAATACCAATCCCTATGGGCATTCCATAAAAAAGATATAGTGCCATAAATTGGTTAATTCAAGTACAATGCAGGAGCCGCTGAGTCTCCTCTTCGAAGAATATCTCAAGTTGACAGTAGAGCATGCTGATGGATGCAATCATTAATCATAGTAACTCGTTTGCTTGCCCCATGCTCAATCGTTCAGAGACACGCATCAAGCTGCCGCTACTGCCAGTACACCACGTCGTCATGGAAGTTCCTGGCGTCGAATCTTCTAGCTGCCTGTACTCTTTTCGGAGAAGCTGAATCGGATGCAACAAAAGAAAATAAAAACATCAAGAACAGGAATAGCAGAAATAGCAACCAATCACCGATGTGCAGATTTCATGTGCATGCCTCGAAGATTAGGCGATGCCCAGGGGAATATAGAGGCAAAGGGGATGCAGCCTAGATTCGCTATTCAGGAGAGGGGAGGTCCGAGCCTACATGTTGGTGTTCGGCTTCAGAGTTCGGAGGAGGTCGTCGTTCATCTCGGCGGAGGAGAAATAGCATAGGTATGGAGAGCCGGTGGCACTGAATCTGGGGAGGGGTGGAGGAGCACATCATGGCTTTATAAGCTAGGGAGCTACCAATCAGATGGATCCGTTACTTCTCCAGTTGTTTCTCTTGGGGATCGTGCGGAAGATGATCTGTCGTCATAAGAGGGAGGAGTAAATACCAATCAGAATATCAAAAGTAAGAGTAACAATGGAGGAGTAACGGAAGAAAGAACGGCTCCATCAAGAGCATGACGATATGAGAAAGGGAAAAAATTAAGTGGTGATGTAGATACTTTTAATTAGGTGGCACATTTGCTTAGATGTCAATGCTATGATTGGTTAGAGATGATTGATGAGGTGGACACCTTGCATGTTAAGAGAATTACTTGTAGTGGGTCATTCCTATTTAGATATAGAAGATTAATAAAATTTCAGAGTATAAACTAAACCAGTTTATTCTTTACTCCTTTCTCATGGTCAAAATTGTATACCACGTCAAAATTTAGCAAACTGTGCACGCTCTGTACTTAATATTGAAACAATAGCGCTTAGAGTAATCACCAGTAAAATACACATTGGTGTGGATTCTAGTATGTTTGCATATGTAATTTTATTTGGAATGCTGTGATGAAATATGCTTGTTATCATCTTGTGTATACATGTCCCCTGTCAAGTTATGAAATTAAATGTATTGCATGGAAACAAGTAATATGTCCGAAGAGCATGGATTGAGTGGTATAAATGCCATTGATGCATTTTGTATTGTGGAATACTTTTATTCATATGTATTTATACTATTTTCAGGCATATTATAAGTGAAAATACTAGTAAAAGTCGTGCGTTGTTGACCAGTATTTGGGAACAAAGCGTTGGGTCTCGGTTAGATAAGGTTCCTGGATTGTAGTTGAAGGGTCGAGGTTGGAGCTTGCAGCGACGGAGAAGGCCGTTGTTTCCTTCAATAAGGTCATGGCTATTTGAAAGGAATGCGGTAAGGGACACCCCACAATGTTTTTTTTTGAAATACTAAGAACCCAAATATACGTCCGTGAGGACTTGAACCTGGGTGGCTGGGTTGTACATCCACTTCCCTAACCAAATGAGTTGGGCTCACTTCTTTTCTACTCACTCCGTCTGGCATTGGAGGCGAGGGGAGAAGGGTGGAGGCGTGAGGACCTGCAGGTCCGGTATTTCGTTGCGAATCCGGGTGCAACTTGGAGATACCTACATGGTATCTTTCAACGTCGTTGTAATCTTGGGCCGATGAGACGGCCTCTCCTGGGTGTCGGCGATGAGGCACCTATTCAACCTCCTCTGGAGTCCCTTTTTAGAAGATCAACGTTGATACGTCCAAAACGTATATACTTTTCCGAACACTTTTGCTATTGTTTTTCCTCTAATTTGTGTGATTTGAATGCAACTAACACGGACTAACGCTGTTTTCAGCAGAATTGCCTTGGTGTCTCGTTTTGTGCAGAAAGTCAAAGTTTCAGGAAAATTCCAGAAAAATTTCAGAAATTCTATTTTTCCAGAAGACCCACGGAGCCAGAAGACGAAGCGAAGAGGGTGCACAGGGCACCACACGCACCTAGGCGCGGTTGGCCCCCTGCCGCGCCCAGGGGTGGTGTGGCCACCCTGTGTGGCCCCCGATGCTCCCCTTCGGACTACTTAAAGCCTCTGACCTAAAAACTTCGGAAAAATCGACGCTTTTTCCAAAAACCTTCCAGAGCTCCGCCGCCATCGAAAACCCTATTTCGGGGATCAGAAACTCCGTTCTGGCACCCTGCCGGGACGGGGAATTGGAGGAGATCATCGCCATCATCATCACCGCCACCTCTCCATCGACCATCCATGACTCCCACATCCATGTGTGAGTAATTCCCCGCTGTAGGCTGAGGGGATGGTAGGGATTGGATGAGATCATTCATGTAATAGTTGTGAGATTTGTTAGGGCTTGGTGCCTAGTATCCATCGGTAGTACTTTATGTCATTGTTGCAACTTATTATGCTTAATGCTTGTCACTTAGGGCCCGAGTGCCATGATCTCAGATCTGAACATGTTATTGAATCATGAGAATAATTATTGTTTTGGATCATATCTATAAGTTGTATACACACGTCACTGTCCGGAACCCGAGGCCCCAAAGTGACAGAAATTGGGATAACCGGAGGGGATGGTTGCGACGTGAGGATCACATGTGTTCACGGAGTGTTAATGCTTTGCTCCGGTGCTTTATTAAAAGGAGCACCTTAATTACCAGTAGTTTCCCTTGAGGCCCCGCTGCAAACAGGCTGGTAGGACAAAAGATGTTGTGCAAGTTTCTCATTGCGAGAACGTACGACTAATTACGGAACACATGCTTATGATTGATTATTACTTGGATACCTTATTATTATTTATCTGCAATTGCCCTATGTATGACTATTTCATGAATTATCTCATCCATGCAGCGCCCGTTCATCCATCCCTATGCCTACAGTATTTTAATCCTGCTGTCTACTGCAATTATACTGCTGTCTTTATTTTACTGCTGCTATTATTTCACTACTGCTACTGTCATAAAACTGTTGCTACTGATAAACTGTGCCGAGCAAGTCTACTTCCAGGTGCAGCTGAACTGACAAATCATCTGTCAAGGCTTATAAATATTCTTTGGCTCCCCTTGTGTCGAATCAATAAATTTGGGTTTTACTTCCCTCGAAGACTGTTGCGATCCCCTATACTTGTGGGTTATCAAACGTCGGCATTCTTCTTCTTGTCCATCCCAAGTGGCAGGTTTCTTTTTTATGGACGAGAAGGCCGGGGGCATGGTCTGCTTAGTCGACGCAGTGGAGGTAGATAACTAGGACATGATTGATTTTTTCCAATTTTGTTCTAGGGTCTTCTCTGCATAATTGAGGGATAAGCTATAATTTTCGTCTTTTTAATGTTCCATGTGTAAAAATATCCCACCAACGATGGTAAATTCAGCTTAGGGGTCCTGAGGTCCTATTCCTACTTCAAAAAAATAGTGATTGCCATATAGTTTACCATTTTGGGCCCTTCTTTTTCCAGGGCGTCGTCCTTCTTTCCCGGTCTATAAGCCGACTCTTGATATACACAAAAAGAGGATGGTGCGGCACCATTCAGACGAGAAAATAATATACCACTTAGTTAGTAGGGAAACCAATTTTTTTCCTTAATATTGTCGAGGGAAGGAGTACTAGACTTAGAAACAATTAACAAGAGATTGCTTTGTTACTGGCTACTAAAGTTTGAAATTCTGATGGAACCATGCAACAACTCTTGTCAAGAAAGTATTTGAATAATAAGGTTATGTGTCATGCCATAGTTGGAACGGAGTTTCCTAGTTGTGGCAAAGCTTGATGAGGTTAACCATATATTCCAATATTTGGCGAAAAGAGTGACTAACAATTGAGCTAAAAATTTAATGTGGAAAGATGCTTGGGTAAGTGATGTACCCATGGAAGGTCGTGTCCCACACTTTACAACATTGAACTATTCAAAAGTTTAAGAAGAAGATTGGGAATACTTCAAATTTAGAAGGACTCTGTGAGGAGAAACTGCAACACAGTTGGATGAAATGAAATATGTGGTTGACGGGATACAACTAAATGAGGATACCTATCAGAGTGAAATGGACAGTTGGCAATCTCGACACTTTCAAAGTGAGAGATCTTTATCAAATGGAACTTCCCCATACAAAATTATGTGGAAAAACAAAAATTTCCTTGAAAGTTAATTTTTTTCTAAGGTTAATGTTGAGAAATAGAATTTTAACCATAGAGAAAGTTCTGAGAAGAGGCTGGACATGAAACGATCAATGTCATTTTCTGTGGGCATAAAGAGATTGTTGATCGTTTGTTGTTCCAGTGTTCCCTAGCCAAAATTTTGGCATATGGTTTTGTGTGCTTTTGGGATGGTGAGACCTCATGACAGTTCATATGACCTAGTTGGAAACTGATGTTTTCATGGATCCCATCGGAAACTGGTGTTATATGGAGGTGAAGGGTCCGTTGGATGATCTAGAAGAGACGAAATGTTGTGTGTTTCAATCGCCGCTTCACATGTGATCCTATAATTGTGATTTATAGATTGTTTAACATGAGGCTTATGCTTCCATAGGCCCCCAAGAGCGAAGGGGTATCTTGAGAAGAAACATAAGGACGGCTGAGATTTAATCTCACAAGGAGCCAAGCCAACTCAGTTCGGTTCGAGCCGAGCCGGATCAGAGCCGAGCCTGGAAGTCTGGAGATTATCTAGCCTAAGCCGGATCGCGGAAAAAATTAAATAAAATACGTAGTTGCCAGGGTTCGAACCTGGGTCTCCCAGGATAGATAAAGGGAGTAGAGCCACTGGGCTACAACCGTGTTTGTGACAGGAATAGAATCAGAGTTGATATAAACATAGCGGACGAGATTAACTGAATTTTAGACGGAAAAACTTCAGACGGCACGCGGCGGCGACGAAGATCGGTGACGACTAAGAACGAGCGACGCGTGACAGAACTAGTACCCACCCGCAGAAGCAGCAGCTCAATCCGACCACCTGCAAGTAGGCACCGCGGCGCTGGCATCACCGAGACATTGAAGGAGGAGTCGAAGGGTGTGCGGCACCTATGCGAGCGCGGCATTACGGCCCTCCCCACCCGCTACGTCCTCCCACCATCCGACCGCCCGGCGCCTGTCGCCGTCCGCGGCATCCCTGTCGTCGACCTGGCCCGTCTCCGCTCGACCGTCCCTTCCGAGCGCGTCGCGGAGCTGGCCGCCATGGACGTCGCATGCCTCGACCTGGGCTTCTTCCAGGTGGTCAACCACGGCGTGGATAGAGAGCAGGTGTTGGACGTGGCGAGGCAGTTCTTTGAGCTCCCGCGGGAGGAGCGTGCTCGACACATGTCGCCGGACATCCGGGCGCCCGTGCGGTACGGGACCAGCTCAACGACCGTGTGATCTGCTCGCGGGACTTCCTCAAGCTACTCTGCAATCCGTCCAGGCTCGACGAGGTCGTGCCCTCGTGGCCAGGCAACCCCGCCGACCTCAGGTCTGTGCTACGTGCTTGAGTCAGTAATTAATCACTCACTTGGTAATTTGTTGTCTTATAATTTGCGGAGCTTATGTAATCTGACAATCCAGATTAAACTTAATGTGATGATGCATGTGCCATGCTCACAGCTTCTTGTCTACACATTCTTGTCTACCCGCCGAAGCTCGGGCACGAGCACGGCCATGACGCATGGAGCTTCGGTAACAATGTATTATGCATCTTATTAAATAATATCTGAATTTTCTGTGGAGCTGAGTGTACACAACATAAGTAGTACATGTCCTAACTATAAAAAGAAGATTTCCACCGTTGTTTGACTCTGAAATTGAGCATCAAATCATTGAAAATTAATTTTAGAAAATTACCAACATGAAAATGAAATATAAATGAACCCATTTTCATGAAAAACTTGAGAATTATAGCAAGTGATTTTTTTCGACTCGCTCGAAATGACCTATTATTTTTTCCTAGTATAGTATGACCAAATTAGGCACATGTACTTTTATTTCTGACAAGTTCAACCTATTATTAATTTTTCTCTCAACAAATATGTCAAAAAAAGGTATTCTCACACGTGCAACGAATATTGCGACAACTCATATCCATAGCACATTTGGGATATGTGGACCCACATGCAGCACTCATATCCATCTAAATGTATATTTTTCATCTTTCGAACATGTGGACTCATATGCAACACCCCCTAGACAGTTTGACCTAGCACATTTAGGACATGTGGACCCATATGCTACATTCATACCCATCTAGTTGTATATATACTTTCACTGGGACATGTGGATCCACATGCAACACTCCTAACTATGTTGCATGTTTTGGGAACCACGTGATAGTTGTACGCCAACCTGTCCACATGTCCCAAGGGTGCTAACGTAGACCAAGCTGGCGTGATAGGAGTGTTTTCATGTGGGGTCAACATGCCCAAAAGGTGATAGATGTATACCTAGATGGACAGGAGTGTTGAGGTGGGACGACATATATCCCAAAAAGTTGTAGGGGCAGACCTATCTCACAAGGAGAATTGCATGTGGGTCCACACATGTCCCGAATGTGGTAAGGGTAGACCTAGCAGGTAAGATAGGAGTATTGCATGTGGGTCCACATGTCCCAAAGGGGGTAGACGTGTGTGGGTCCACATGTCCCAAGGTGCTAAGGGTACACCAAACTCACGTGATAGGAGTGTTTTCATGTGGGTCCACATGCCCAAAAGGTGATAGATGTATACCTATATGTCTAGGAGTGTAGCGTTGGGACGACATATATCCCAAAGGTCGTAGGGGCACACCTACATATCTTGTAGGGAGAGTTTCATGTGGTAAGGGTAGACCTAGCGGGCCAGATAGGAGTGTTGCATGTGGAACCACATATCCCAAAGGTGGTAGGGGTAGATGACGTGGGGTGGCCACGGCAAGTCCAAGGGTCGAGTACCCCAGGTTGATTGAGAGGGAGAGAGATGAAGTGCTGGTAGTTACCACGGCTGACAAGCAAGGCGATTTACCCAGTTTCAGGCTCCCGACGGATAACACCCTACTTCCTGCTTGTCTGAGATTGATATTATGAAGGTGTTACAATGGCGATCCCAGCGAGATGTTGATCTTGCTAGGGTTTTGGTGGTGGAATATGAGCCTCCCCTAGATCGGCAGCCCTCCCAGCCTTTATATTGGAGGCTGGGTCTCGGGAGTTCGCAACCGACTAGGTTTACAGGTAAGGTAAGCTTCTATCGACCTAAACTTCGCCCGCCTTGGGGCGTACTCTGTCTTCTTTGGGCCCCCTTCATGGGCCTCGAGTCTCGTCTCCTGGTAGGCCACTAGCTGGTCCCTAGTCCTGGCGTGCACCAGGTATCTTCATGGTGGGGCACCCGATAGGTAGGCCCACGTCAGTAGACCTGTGTGGGTCCACATGTCCCAAGGGTGCTAAGGGCAGACCAAGTTAGCGTGATAGGAGTGTTTTCATGTGGGTCCACATGCCCAAAAGGTGATAGATGTATACCTAGATGGCTAGGAGTGTTGCGGTGGGACGACATATATCCCAAAGGTTGTAGCGTCAGACCTATATATCTCGCAAGGAGAGTTGCATGTGGGTCCACACATGTCCTGAAGGTGGTAAGGGTGGACCTAGCCGGTTAGATAGGAGTGTTGCATGTGGGTCCACATGTCCCAATGATAGTAGGGGTAGACCTGTGTGGTTCCACATGTCCCAAGTGTGCTAAGGGTAGACCAAGCTAGCGTGATAGGAGTGTCTTCATGTGGGTCCACATGCCCAAAAGGTGATAGATGTATACCTAGATGGCTAGGAGTGTTGTGGTGGGACGACATATATCTCAAAGGTTGTAGGGGCAGACCTATATATTTCACAAGGAGAGTTACATGTGGGTCCACACATGTCCCGAAGGTGGTAAGGGCAGACCTAGCAGGTCAAATAGGAGTGTTGCATGTGGGTCCACATGTCCCAAAGGTGGTAGGGGTAGACATGTGTGGGTCCACATGTTCCAAGGGTGCTAAGGGTAGACCAAGCGGGCGTGATAGGAGTGTTTTTATGTGGGTCCACATACCCAAAAGGTGATAGATGTATACCTAGATGGCTAGGAGTGTTGCAGTGGACGACATATATCCCAAAAGTTGTATGGGCAAACCTATATATCTCGTAAGAAGAGTTGCATGTGGGTCCACACATGTCCCGAATGTGGTAAGGTAGACCTAGCGGGTGAGATAGGATGGTGCATGTGAGTCCACATGTCCCAAAGGTGGTAGGGGTAGACATGTGTGGGTCCACATGTCCCAAGGTGCTAATGTAAGACCATGCGGGCGTGATAGGGGTGTTTTCATGTGGGTCCACATATTGATTGATGTATACCTAGATGGCTAGGAGTGTTGCTGTGGGACGACATATATGCCAAAAGTTGTATGGGCAGACCTATATATCTCGCCAGGAGAGTTGCATGTGGGTCCACACATGTCCCGAATGTGGTAAGGGTAGACCTAGCGTGCCATATAGGAGTGTTGCATGTGGTCCACGTGTCCCAAAGGTGGTAGGGTGACTTATGTGGGTCCACATGTCCCAAGGGTGGTAAGGCAGACCAAGCTGGCGTGATAGGAGTGTTTTCTTGTGGGTCACTAGTAGGAAAACAGCTTTTAGTGGCGCACCAAAAAAGCATTCTGTGGCGCATGGTGGTGCGCCACAGAATGCTCGCCACAAAAATTTTATTCTGTGGCGCATCTGGTGGGTGCGCCACAGAATACTCAAAAAATTTAAAATATTCAAAAAATGCAAAAAAAAAATGCAAAAAAAGTTGAAAAAATCAGGAAAAAACAAAAAATGAAATAATTTGGAAAATCCTAATTATTTGAATTTTTTGGATTTGTTGAACTGATGACTTCCCGCTAGGTCACCCATCCTCAAATTGCTCCAACCCAAGCACACTTAACTTCTAAATTCTATTCAGTCCAGCTACCCTTATGCTACTCAAGTTCTTATTGATATATGTATCATATGAAGCCTCTTAAGGCTTGTATGTGTATATGTGTGGAATGAGTTATAGATGTGTGTTTTTAAATTTCAAAAGTTTCAAAAACTTCTAAAGTTTCAAATGGAGATTCAAAAGTTTCAAAAATCCCAAAAAAATCAAAAAATAAAAAAATCGAGGTTTTTTTACCTCTCATGCATGCCTCCCCCCCCCCCCCCCCCCCCCCCCCCCCCCCCCCCCGCGGATCGCCTTTTCAGTTTTGCAAAAAAGAAAAGAAAATGATAAAATCTTCAATAAATAAAATCCTTTGAGATATTGTTAGGTTTTAGTGTCTAGTTCGTATAGAAATTTTGAAATATAAATTTTGACCTTTTCTGCGAAAAACAGAAAAAAAAAGTAAAACGTCCATAACTTTTGCATACAACGTCGAAAAAATGCGTTTAATATGTCAAAAAATTCGTGAGAGAAAAAGGAGTTTACCCGTGATACGTCTCAAACGTATCTATAATTTTTGATGTTCCATGCTGATATTATACCAATTGTTACATGTTTTGCATCCACTTTATGTCACTTTTATATATTTTTTGGGACTAACCTATTAACAAGATGCCACAGTGCCAGTTCCTGTTTTCTACTGTTTTTGTATTCCAGAAAAGCTAGTCAGGAAATATTCTCGGAATTGGACGAAAATTCACGGAGGCACCTTTTTTATCAGAAACACATGAAGTCCAAAGCAGCAACGAAGAGGAGCCAGGAGGGCCCCACACGCACCCAGGGCGCGGGTCCCCCCCCTGCGCGCCCTGGTGGTGTGGGCCCCTCGGGGCTCTCCAGCCGCCGCCCTTTCGCCTACTTATTCCCCCCGACGCGAAAACCCTAAACCCGAGCAAATATCCACGAAAAGTTCCAGAGGCGCCGCCGTCGTCAACCCTAGCTCGGGAGGGTCCAGAACCTCTTCCCGGCACCCTGCCGGAGAGGGGAATCATCACCGGAGGCTCTACATCACCATGCCTGCCTCCGGAGTGATGATTCATCCTTGGACTACGGGTCCATAGCAGTAGCTAGATGGTTGTCTCTCCACTTTGTGCCATCATGTTTAGATCTTGTGAGCTGCCCTACATGATCAAGATCATATTATTGTAATGCTACATGTTGTGTTTGCTGGGATCCGATGAATATTGAATACTATGTCAAGTTGATTATTAATCTATGATACATGTTATTTATGATCTTGCATGCTTTCCGTTACTCGTAGATGCTTTGGCCAAGTAGATGCTTGTAACTCCAAGAGAGTATTTATGCTAGATAGTGGGTTCAGTCTCCGTTTAATCTGGGCAGTGACAGAAAGTTCTAAGGTTGTGGATGTGCTGTTGCCACTAGGGGTAACCTAACGATGCTATGTCCACGGTCATATGTATTTGTTTACATTACGCACTTTACTTAATGCGATTATCCGTTGCTTGCAACTTAATACCAACGGGGACTCGGATGACAACCTGCGGTGGATTATTAGTCATAGATGCTGTTGGATAACGGTCTATGTATTTGTCGTAATGCCCAATTAAATATCATAGTAGTCAACTTGTCATATATATGCATTGTCATGCGCTCACTATTTGTCAATTGCCCAGCTGTAATTTGTTTACCCAACATGTTAGTTATCTTTTATGGAGAGACACCACTAGTGAACTGTGGACCCCGGTCCATTCTTTTACACTGATTAAACACCAAACTGCAAACTGTTCTTTTTCATTCTCTGCAATTTAATACTCATTTTCCACACCATACGTTTAATCCTTTGTTTTCAGCAAGCCGGTGAGATTGACAACCTCACTGTTTCGTTGGGGCAAAGTAGTTTGATTGTGTTGTGTGCAGATTCCACGTCAACGCCGATCCCTGCGCCGCATCATATTTCGCCGTTGACAACCTTCTGAAGTGCTGCTCCTACTGGTTCGATAACCTTGGTTTCTTTCTGAGGGAAAACTTGCTGCTGACTACATCATACCTTCCTCTTGGGGTCTCCCAACGAATCATCAAGCTATTTTTCTGGCGCCGTTGCCGGGGAGACAGCAGTCTTCTGCAAGGGGAGTTTCACGCTTCCAATCTCTTTACTTTGTTTTTGTCTTGCTTAGTTTATTTTATTTTATCTTGTTTGCTTTCAATTATCAAAAACACAAAAAAATTAGTTACTTGCATCTAGTTTACTTTCAAGTTATTTTCTGTCTGTTTTTAATTTTGCTAAAATGAGTACTCCTGAGAACACTAAGTTGTGTGATTTCACTAGCACGAACAACAATGATTTCATATGCACACCTATTGCTCCACCTGCTGCTTCAGCAGAATTTTATGAAATTAAACCTGCACTTTTAAATCTTGTTATGAAAGAGCAATTTTCTGGTGTTAGTACTGATGATGCTGCTGTTCACCTTAATAACTTTGTTGAACTTTGTGAAATGCAAAAGCTCAAGGAAGTAGATGGTGATATTATTAAACTGAAACTTTTTCCTTTCTCCTTGAGAGGACGTGCTAAAGAATGGTTGCTATCTTTGCCTAGAAATAGTATTGATTCATGGACTAAATGCAAAGATGCTTTTATTGGAAAATATTATCCTCCTGCTAAGATTATTTCTTTGAGAAGTAGCATAATGAATTTTAAGCAATTTGATAATGAACATGTTGCTCAAGCATGGGAGAGAATGAAATCATTGGTTAAAAATTGTCCCACTCATGGACTGACTACTTGGATGATCATCCAAACCTTCTATGCAGGATTAAATTTTTCTTCAAGGAATTTATTGGATTCGGCCGCTGGAGGTACCTTTATGTCCATCACTTTGGGTGCTGCAACAAAGCTTCTAGATGATATGATGATTAATTATTCTGAGTGGCACACCGAGAGAGCTCCAACAGGTAAGAAGGTAAATTCTGTTGAGGAAACCTCTTCCTTGAGTGCCAAAATTGATACTATTATGTCTATGCTTGCAAATGGTCAAACACATGTTGATCCAAATAATGTTCCTTTAGCTTCTTTGGTTGCTCAAGAAGAGCATGTTGATGTGAACTTCATTAAAAATAATAACTTCAACAACAATGCTTATAGGAATAATTTTGGTAATAGCAATTATAGGCCCTATCCTTCTAATAGTGGCAATGGTTATGGAAATTCCTATGTACTCCTACAACAATAATAAAAGTGTACCCTCTGATCTTGAAGTTATGCTTAAGGATTTTATTAGTACACAAACTGCTTTCAATAAAACTGTTGAGGAGAAATTTGGGAAAATTGATGTTCTTGCCTCTAAAGTTGATAGTCTTGCTCTTGATGTTGACTTGTTGAAACTAAAGAACATGCCTCATGATGTTAAAGAGAGCAAAACTCTCAATGCTATACAAGTTAAAATTGATAACAATGTGAGGATGTTAGCTGAATTGCATGCTAGATGGGAAAGAGAGGATGAAATTGCTAGAAAGAATAATATTGCTAGAGTTTATACTATTACTACTTCTGAAAATGCTTCAAACTCAAGTGTTAGCAAACCTCCTACCATTAATGGCAAGATAATTGGTGTTGGTAATGTTTCCACTTCTATTGCAAAATGTCCTAAATTGCCTGATAACTCTGAAACTGTCCTTGATAAAGATGCTGAAATTTCTAGCAATAAGGAAGAGAATAACTCCATTACTTTTGATGATAATGACTTTGATTTTGATGGTTGCAATATTTCTGAAGTAATTAAGTTCTTGCAAAAGCTAGCTAGAAGTCCTAATGCTAGTGATAAACATGGCTTTTACTAAACATATTACTAATGCTCTCATACAAGTTAGGGAAGAAAAATTAAACATGAAGTTCTATCCCTAGGAAGTTAGAAGATGGTTGGGAGCCCATCATTAAAATGAAATTGAATGACTTTGATTGCAATGCTTTGTGTGACCTTGGTGCTAGTATTTCTGTTATGCCTAAAAGATTTATGATATGCTTGATTTAGCACCTTTGGAAAATTGTTATTGGATGTTCACCTTGCTGATTCTACTATTAAAAAACCTTTGGGAAGAATTGATGATGTTCTTATCATGGTTAACAACAATTATGTCCCCGTTGATTTTATTGTCTTGGATATTGAATGCAATCCATCATGCCCTATTGTGCTTGGGAAGACCTTTTCTTAGAACTGTAGGTGCTATTATTGATATGAAAGAAGGGAATATAAAATATCAATTTCCTCTCAAGAAAGGTATGGAACACTTTCCTAGGAAGAAGATTAAGCCACCTTATGATTCTATTGTTCGAACAAATTACAATGTTGATGCTTCTTCACTTGGTAATACTTGATGCATGCTTTGTGCCTAGCTAAAAGGCGTTAAAGAAAAGCGCTTATGGGAGGCAACCCATTTTTTTTTCTGCAATTTTTCTTTTATTGAGTCAAGGAGTTGTTTACTTCTGTAGCAACTCCTTTGTATCTTTATTTTCTCGCATTGTTGTGCCAAGAGTAGCCTCTAATGATAAGATGATGCTTAATTTTGATTGCTGCGCAGAAACAGATTTTTGCTGTTCACTGTACGAAATTCCTAAAATCACCAGATTGTTAATTAAATCTGAAATTTTTGTGCGTAATCTTTATGAATGTCTGAATCTTTCATTAGTTCAAGTTTTTCGATCTGAGCGTCGTAAGTGCCTCGAAAAAATTCGTCTTTGCGGACTGTTCTGTTTTAGACAGATTATGCCTTTTTATTTTGCATTCTCTCTTTTACTAGTGTTGAGTGAAATTCTTTTTTGGGTGGAAGAGCTTCACATAACATCAGTGGCTGTAGCTAATGTTTAAAGTAACAAATCATATTGCGTCTTTATAGAACATGTGAGTTTTTGATTATGCACTAACCCTCTAATGAGATTACTTTGAGTTTGGTGTGACGGAAGTTTTCAAGGGTCAAGAGAGAAGGATGATATAATAGGATCAAGAAGAGTGAAGAGCTTAAGCTTGGGGAGGCTCCCATGGATCTCCCCAGCATATTTCAAGAAGACTCAAGCGTCTAAGCTTGGGGATGCCCAAGGCATCCCCTTCTTCATCGTCAAAATTATCAGGTCATCTCTAGTGAAACTATATTTTAATTCTTTCACATCATATGTGCTTTTCTTGGAGCGTCTGTGTGCTTTTATTTTCAGTATTTTATTTTATTTTCAATAACTTGACTGGACCCTAGCATTCTTGATTGGGAGAGAGACACGCTCCGCTTTTTCATGAGAATACTCCTATTCTTCACTTATATTTGTTGAGTATTCATATCTAGCGCTGTTCAGCTTTTAGCTCTTGTTTTCATGTATCTCTTGTCAGAGCTATTAGCTTTCTTTTAGAAAGTACTCTCTTGCTTCACTTATATTTGTTTGGAGAGTTGATTGAAATAAATTGATTGGTGTTTGGTTGGTTCAGAAAATGTTGCATGTGGTAATTGGTATAAGGAAAAACTTGCTTAATCTTGTAGATCACTAATTTGGATAACTTGATGCTTGTCAATTGTTTTGAGTTAACAAGTAGATCATGATTAAATTTTGCATCATGAGTTAAGCCTATTAGTGAAGAACTACCGTAAAGCTTGTTGAAAATTTGGTTTGCATGGTGGTATCTCTAAGGTCTAGATATTTTCTAATAAAGGGTTTGGTTAACAAGGAAGACGGTATGAAGTCTTATAACGTTTGCAATATGTTTGTCATATAAAACTTGGTGTACGGGTTGATATTCTTGTTTGCTTACATAACCTTGCTAGCCTAAACTCTGTACTGAGAGGGAATGCTTCTCGTGCATCCAAATCCTTGAGCCAAAATCCATGCCATTTGTGTCCACCATAACTACCTATATGTGGTATTTCCTTGCCACTCCAAGTAAATTTTTCATGTGCTACCTTTAAATTATTCAAAATGTTATTATTCCTTTTTGTGTCAATGTTTACTAGCTCATGAGGAAGTAGTGGGTTATTCTTTATTCGACTTGTCAAACAGACTTTACACCTGGACTAGTGGCATATACATCCGCTTATCCAATAATTTTGCAAAAAGAGCTGGCAACGGGGTGCCCAGTCCCAATTAATTACAACTTTAACCGCTTAATTCTCTTCACATTTTGCCCTGATTTATCAGTAAGCAATGACAAACAGTGAAATACCTGCATGTGTAAACAAAAGAGAAAGAGGGATGATCTGCCTTGCTGGTAGAAATAACGTCCTTCATGGGAGCCGCTCTTAAAAGTCTGTTTGATAGGGAGAATACTGTTTTCATCCGCTACCATTCGTTGACAATTAACAAACACCTCTCAAAACTTAATTTTTACTCTCTATATGATTTCAAAAACTAAAAAGCTCTAGCACATGATTTAATCCCTGCTTCCCTCTGCGAAGGGCCTTTCTTTTACTTTTATGTTGAGTCAGTTTTCCTATTCTTTCTATCTTCCACAAGCAAACACTAGTGTCAACTTTGTTACAACATTTGTTATATGCTACATATTGGACTTATTATATTGCTTTGTGTTGACAATATCCATGAGATAAATATGTTGAAAGTTGAAGCAAATGCTGAAACTTAAATCTTCCTTGTGTTGATTAAATACCTTTTGTTAGAATCTATTGCTTTATGAGTTAACTCTTATGTGAACCTGTGGATGCATTGTCTCCAAAGTACTATTCATGAAAAAGTTTAGCTTGTGTGATTCATTGTTTACTCATTATCTATTTGGTAGCAAACTATAGACCATTGACTTGGATCACTTCATTCATTTACATGTGCCTTACAATATTATATGATCAAGATTATGATGGTAGCATGTCACCTCAAAAATTATATTGTTTTATCGTTTACCTACTCGAGGACGAGCAGGAACTAAGCTTGGGGATGCTGATACGTCTCAAACGTATCTATAATTTTTGATGTTCCATGCTGATATTATACCAATTGTTACATGTTTTGCATCCACTTTATGTCACTTTTATACATTTTTTGGGACTAACCTATTAACAAGATGCCACAGTGCCAGTTCCTGTTTTCTGCTGTTTTTGTATTCCAGAAAAGCTAGTTAGGAAATATTCTCGGAATTGGACGAAAATTCACGGAGGCACCTATTTTATCAGAATACACATGAAGTCCAAAGGAGCAACGAAGAGGAGCCAGGAGGGCCCCACACGCACCCAGGGCACGGGTCCCCCCTGGCGCGCCCTGGGGTGGTGTGGGCCCCTCGGGGCTCTCCGCCGCCGCCCTTTCGCCTACTTATTCCCCCCGACGCGAAAACCCTAAACCCGAGCCATATTCCACGAAAAGTTCCAGAGGCGCCGCCGTCATCAACCCTAGCTCGGGAGGGTCCAGAACCTCTTCCCGGCACTCTGCCGGAGAGGGGAATCATCATCGGAGGGCTCTACATCACCATGCCTACCTCCGGAGTGATGCGTGAGTAGTTCATCTTGGACTACGGGTCCATAGAAGTAGCTAGATGGTTGTCTTTCCACTTTGTGTCATCATGTTTAGATCTTGTGAGCTGCCTAACATGATCAAGATCATCTTATTGTAATGCTGCATGTTGTGTTTGCTGGGATCCGATGAATATTGAATACTATGATCAAGTTGTTTATTAATCTATGATACATGTTATTTATGATCTTGCATGCTTTCCGTTACTAGTAGATGCTTTGGCCAAGTAGATGCTTGTAACTCCAAGATGAAGTATTTATGCTAGATAGTGGGTTCAGTCTCCAGTAATCTGGGCGAGTGACAGCAACGCCTAAGTTGTGGATGTGTTGTTGCTACTAGTGGTAACCTAACAATGCTATGTCCACGGTCATATGTATTTGTTTACTTTACGCACATTGCTTAATGCGATTATCCGTTACTTGCAACTTAATACCGATGGGGAACACGGATGTCAACCTGAAGGTGGATTATTAGTCATAGATGCGGTTGGATAACGGTCTATGTATTTTGTCGTAATGCCCAATTAAATATCATGGTAGCCAACTTGTCATATATGTATGCTTGTCATGCGCCTAATATTTTGTCAATTGCCCAGCTGTAATTTGTTTACCCAACGTGTCGTTTATATTTATGGAGAGACACCACTAGTGAACTGTGGACCCCGGTCCATTCTTTTACACTGATTAAACCACCAACTGCAAACAATTGTTCTCTTTTACTTTCTGCAATTAAATACTGTTTTCCACACCATACGTTTAATCCTTTGTTTTCAGCAAGCCGGTGAGATTGACAACCTCACTGTTTCGTTGGGGCAAAGTAGTTTGATTGTGTTGTGTGCAGGTTCCACGTCAGCGCCAGATTCCCTGGTGTTGCGCCGCATCATATTTCGCCGTTGACAACCTTCTGAAGTGCTACTGCTCCTACTGGTTCGATAACCTTGATTTCATACTGAGGGAAAACTTGCTGCTGAACTACATCATACCTTCCTCTTGGGGTGTCCCAACGGAAATATCAACCCGGTGAACTTTTCTCAGAGTAAAAAGTTATTTCAAAAAGAAGATTTTTTTCTAGAAATTCAAAATATTCAACAAATTCAAAAAAACTCCAGCTTCTAAAAATATATTTTTTGGATTTTTTGGGATTTTTTGAATTATTTTGGATTTTTGGATTTTTTGAGTTTTTTTGGATTTTTTGAATTTTTTTGGATTTTTTGAATTTTTTTGCTTTCTGTGGCGCATATACAACATGCGCCACAGAAATGTGGCTTTCTGTGGCGCATGTAGCTATATGCGCCACAGAAAGCCTCATTTCTGTGGCGCATGTAGTGGGTGCGCCACATAAATGTGGCTTTCTGTGGCGCATATAGCTACATGCGCCACAGAAAACCATATTTTTGTGGCGCATTTGGTTTTCGTGCGCCACAGAATTCCAAATTTCTGTGGCGCATGCAAAACAATGCGCCACAGAAATTATTTCTGTGGCGCATGGCTATTTCGTGCGCCACAAAAAGTGATCCACAGAAAGACAGTTTCCTACTAGTGGGTCCACATGCCAAAAAGGTGATTGATGTAAACCTAGATGGCTAGGAGTGTTTTGGTGGGACGACATTTATCCCAACGGTTGTAGGGGCCGGCAGACCTATCTCGCAAAGAGAGTTGCATATGGGTCCACACATGTCCCAAAGGTGGTCAGGGTAGACCTAGTTTGTCAGATAGGAGTGTTGCCTGTGGGTCCACATATCCCAAAGGTGGTAGGGGTAGACGTGTGTGGGTCCACATGTCCCAAAGGTGCAAAGGGTAGACCAAGCGGGCGTGATAGGAGTGTTTTCATGTGGGTCCACATACCCAAAAGGTGATAGATGTATACCTAGATGGCTAGGAGTGTTGCGGTGGGACGACATATATCCCAAAAGTTTATGGGCAGACCTATATATCTCGCAAGGAGAGTTGCATATTGGGTCTACACCTGTCTCGAAGGTGGTAAGGGTAGACCTAGCGGGTCAGATAGGAGCGGTGCATGTGGGTCCACATGTCCCAAAGGTGGTAGGGGTAGACATGTGTGGGTCCACATGTCCCAAGGGTGCTAAGGGTAGACCAAGCTGGCGTGATAGGAGTGTTTTCATATGGGTCCACATGTCCAAAAGGTAATAGATTTATACCTAGATGGCTAGGAGTGTTTTCATGTGGGTCCACATATGATTGATGTATAGCTAGATGGCTAGGAGTGTTGCGGTGGGACGACATATATCCCAAAAGTTGTATCGGCAGACCTATATATCTCGCAAGGAGAGTTGCATGTGGGTCCACACATGTCCGAAGGTGGTAAGGGCGGACCTAGCGGGTCAGATAGGAGTGTTGCATGTGGGTCCACATGTCCCAAAGGTGGTAGGGGTAGACATGTGTGGGTCCACATGTCCCAAGGGTGCTAAGGGTAGACCAAGCTGGCGTGATAGGAGTGTTTTCATGTGGCTCCACATGTCCAAAAGGTGATAGATTTATGCCTAGATGGCTAGGAGTGTTTTGGTGGGACGACATATATCCCAAAGGTTGTGGGGGCAGACCTATCTCGCGAGGAGAGTTGCATGTGGGTCTACACATGTCCCAAAGGTGGTAAGGGTAGACCTAGTTGGCGAGATAGGAGTGTTGAATGTGGATCCATATATCCCAAAGGTGGTAGGGGTGTGTGGGTCCACATGTCCCAAGGGTGCCAGGTTTGAATAGAATCTAGAGAGGCCATCCTTGCTTTTCTATCAGGATTCGTCAAAATCACTCTCTGATTTGAAGTATCATGGGGCCACAACCATACCTCCGTATCTCAAACCTAGTAACCTTTGCCTCTCAAACGATATATGAATATAGCAACTCAAGTTATAATATTAATATCATCTGCCTCTGGAAAGACCACATAATGGAAAACTGGTAATTCTATGAATTTGGAGGTTGGATATTGTCTCCTCAAATTCACTCCACACCTACACGCGAATATTAGGATCAAGTCCAACTTTTCGACTGGTCTCGATGCATAATATCATAGATTCTTGACGAACCGTGATGATCTCTCTATCGTGCGTTGTCTACCCCTTGGAACATCGTCGAAATGGGTAGACCAATTGGATTTTCTCATTGACTGTGTAAGGGTAGGCCATAGAAGCACGTGAGTACCTAAAATGGAGCCTCACTTCTCGCTAGATTCGCTAAAATAATTGGTAATTTTTTCATAGATTCTTGACCTAAAAAACATTTTTTTTCAAAACATTTGGTGAGCATGTGGGTCCATATGTACTAAAGATGGTAGATATATAAATAGATAGTCATCAGTGTTGCATGTGGTTCCACATGTCACAAATGTGCTAGATTAAGATGGCTAGGGGTTGCATATAGGTCCACATGTATCAAAGGTGGTAGATACATACATATAAGAACTTAGACATTTTAACCCACATGCACGAGCCCTAGAGTACGAACCATTTAGACTTGTCCCAAAATAAAAGTACTTGCCAAGTATGTCTAATTTAGTCATAATATAGTAGAAAAATAATGGGTCATTTCGAGTAGGTTAAAAAAACCACTTGCTATAATTATCAAGTTTTTCATGAAAATGGATAATCTATATTTCAATTTTATGTTGGTAAAATTTTAGAATTAATTTTAAATAATAAATAATCTGATCCTAAATTTCAGGGTCAAAGAAACGGTTGAAGTCTTTGTTGCCGTCGTCGCGTACCATAGTTTAAAAATCGGACCGATAACCGAACCGGCGAGGGTCTGCGACAAAATTGTGCAGTACAAATTTTCCGCTAACTTACTGCAGTCGTTTTTACTAAGCTGAGAGACGAAGGAAGAGAAAAAAGCTGCAACACACGTGCATGCTGCACTGCTAACCCGTGCGTGCCCAGGCTAAGTTGGCTAATAAATTTTCAGCAGCGTGACAGCACAGGCCGATCGATCCGTCGCCGGTACACTGAGGCACAACGCGGAAGCTGCCAAACTGCGGCATCGCTCTCCGTGCTAGCACGTGGCGGGTCCTGGGCGTCCCGCGCCAGTCGCACGCGCTCCACCTAGTCGCCCTCGAAATCTTTACTATTAAATGGGAGTTGGTCGTTCGTGTCACGGAGCGAACCACCAACTCCCTCGACCGTGGCTCGCTGCACCGTGGCTCGCTCGATCGACATGGGCCGGCCCAGTACGAGAAAATTCAATCACGGACGATTACTTTCCTTTTCCTGGTTGCCAATCAGTGCTTTCCGTACGATGGACACAACGCCGGGCAATCAAGGCAATTTGAATACAGAATAATCAACGCCGGGCAATCGACCGACTCATGATTGCTTTCCATAATGATAGACGCTAAAATCGCAATCAAGAAAATTTGAATACATAATCCTGCCGTCCTCAACCGCGCCGGTGCCCTGCAGTAGCTCCACCTGCTTGGCAACCTGCCATCCTTCACCTGGCGTCCTCGACCTGGTTGTACCGACGCCGGCCAATCGACGACGCCGCACCATCAATCGCCGACCTGTTTCAAATTGCAGCCATCGATCGCCCACCTGGTTGCATCAACGCCGGGCAATCGACGCCGGGCTGCACCATATACTTTACTGTGAGACAACATCGCAGCCATCGAATAGCAGGTGAATATATGAAACCGTGCTGACCTGAGAAATGTTCTGGCAACATTGGAACACTTGATAATCATCGTTTCAGCCCAGAGAAAATTTGATTGCTGAGCCTGACTTTGCTTTACCGTTGTCTCACATTAACCAAGCCAACTGCAGGAAATTTGGTCCATAGGTTGCGCTGTATATGGCATCATCAAAGCCTACTGGGGTTCGAACTCCATTCCAAGACCTGACAAATGTCAACAATTCAGGTAAATGTTGTCATACACCACAGTTACAAGCAGAAACAGCAATGCATTTTTACAAGCAGAGAGAAAAAATAAGGAGATAATTAAGCCAAAGCAGCGGTTCAGGATCCATCATGCATATGTATGTACAAGCATATAAAAGGTAGAAGAGATTTGTTTCACTCAACCAGGGTAAACCTCTATGATCCAGCGAGCCATAAAGAGATATTTTTCTTCACCTTAAATGGTTCTTAGCAGTAGAGGACAAAAAGGTATCAGCACCAAAATAGCTAGGAGAAGATGAGCAGCACCAAAATAGCTAGGAGATCTGTTTCTTCAACTGATGCTTTGGCTTATTTCTGACTCACAGGACAAGCAGCAGATCCAAAAGAACTGAAGAGACAAAAGGACCGAGAAAGATATGCACGGAACAGTGTTGAGATTAATAGAAAGAAGCGTGAGGCCCGACAGCTGAAGAAACTTGCAAATTCTAATCTCGATGGAAAACAGATTACACCTAACACACTGGTTCCCACATCACCTGGTATGTTCATTCTTTAGACCACCCCACATCACCTGGTAAGAAAAATGACGATTTCTTTATCTCAGGATTTCACACTCCAAATAATGCCACTGGCCACTCAGCTGTCACCCAACTGCCATACACCCCGGTTACGAAAGGTAATGTTTACTACCAGGTAGATCAGCATCATTTCTGTAAAGACTACTGATTGTATACAAATGCTCATGTAGGCAGAACGACCATTGTGGAGCCGTCCTGTGAGACTACATTTCGAACACCAAACTCGGGTAGTTCAAATGGTTTGCGAACACCTTCGTTATGCCTATCGAATGTGTCTAAATATCACGACAAGCCAGCAAACAAAGGAAAAGAAGGTAAATCAAATGTGTTTAGTACATATAAATCTTTACTTTGTGTTTACATTATAACTGATTAAGCTTTACTTATTACACAGTGATTGTTCCAATAAATCAACCAAAGATATCAGCTCCAGATCGACGGGGCGCGTGTGCATACATGAAGCAAACAATACTCCTGCCAGCAATTATACATCCTCTGATGATGATTACCTTTCTACGCAAATGGCTTCTTGGAGGGCTGTTGGGAGCACTCTCACAAGTGCTTATGCCACTAATCATGCAGAAAATTCAAATGGTACCACCGTTTACACAATTTTAATGATGCAAGACATGCTACTTGTTCTGTGCACGTTATCATGTTAGTTAGACATGCTACTTGTTCTGTGCACGTTATCATGTTCATTATTGAACTGACTTATCTGTATTTCTTTCAAGCTCCCCATTTTCAAGATGAGTGCTATAATGCAAATCAAAGCAGAATTGAAAATGATTGGTCCCAATCCTGGTCCTTGTCAACCCCGGCAACACAAGATCCTCCAGAAATGGCCACAGTCAATGTTGATCATAAAGAACAAGGACGCCAACGTGCTAGGGAACACAGAGCTAAATTAACGCCTGAGCAAAAGGAGGCGATAAACGCACGGAGACGGGAACAATATAAGAAGCAACGAGAAATTTAACACATGACCAGATAGCACAAAGGTCCGCAGAAAGAAGGTCACGTGGAAAGAGCCGTTCACCCGAAGAAGAGAAAAGGATCCTAGCGCGCCGCAGGGCCAACTACGAGACTAGGCGGAAGACCCCATGCGCTGCGTCCATCGCAATGCCATGCCCGACAGTTAGCCCACAAACATCACCTGACGCTTCACCTCACGGCTCACCCTCGGCGCTCAGGGGTAACTACAGCTTAGAAAACGACGGTAAAATTGTGATCTTTCAACACCTTTGTATGCATAATGTATCAAGCTAAAACTTACCAGCTCGACCATGATGCAGGTGATTACCTTTCCAGGACCTTCAACAATAATCTCACACCTGACGATCAATTAACAGAGCAGAGGCCAGAGACCAGAGCTCAGCGGAGAACTCGAGAACGAGCTCATAAGGAAATTTTGGCTGCAGAACAGAGGCGAGAGAATTGTGCCAGCCGAAGAGCGAATAGGCAAAACATCCCACACGGGGAGAGGCATGCACAGCAACAACGCTCTAATGCTCGCTTCGCTGAGAATTCAACAACTTCTTCCCATACCGTCTCTGCTTCAGGAAACACACAAGATTACACCATCGGGACTGACGGTAACACTCCTGACTTTGCGATTCTTATGTACAGACTTTAGTAGTAATGGTCCCTCATCTGCTATAAAATGCTTCAGGTGAAATGGAGGCCATGCTCAGCAGACTAATGGAGGATAATCCCCATCCTGCGGACCTCATGGATGATGAGTATTACTTATTTGACAATGAAGGTATTACTGCACAGCCGTTCAGTATCTACAAGTATTGCTTATGAGTGGACTATAACTCGACATTTCATCGCAGGTGATGACTATGATGGCATCGACCCCGATGAACCACATGATTCTGCTCAGCCGACCCCGATGAACCCCGATGAACCACATGATCCTTTTGAGTTTGTCTACTCTAACCTGCCAGACAGCACACACATCCTAAAGCACGCCGTGGACTGTGAAATCTGCAAGGCCAAGAGATTCGAGTATGAGACCGACGGTTTCTGCTGTCGGGGCGGGGCCACGGAGTTGCTTGAACCCGAGCCTATACCAGAACTGATGAGGCTCTGGTCTGCATCCGATAATGACTCCCGGCATTTTCGTGAGAGCATTCGGTACTTCAACGGCCACTTTGCCTTCACAACCCTTGGTGTCACCCTCGACGAAAAGTACACGAACATGAGGTCAGGGACATACACGTTCCGGGCATGCGGCAACATGTACCATAACGTGCACTCGTTCGGGCCAGGCTCGCGGCCAGAACATCTACAGCTGTACTTCTACGATGATGACCCTAACCTAAACCATCGTGCACCGTTGACCGAGAAGTTAGATCAGACTGTCGTCAATATGGTGAAGGAAATCCTTAAAGAAAACCCTTACTCCGAACAGTTTAGGAGTCTAGGAGCTCACAGGGCAAACCTAGACGAGTACCAGATAGAACTGAACACCGACAAAAGCTAGATCAAAGGAGATATAACAAACCGCTCTCATCCGAGGTGGCTGCTATTTGGGTAGAGGGCAGCAACCTGGCAAAAAGGTTTGACCGCAGCATCACCCTACATGGTACCGACAATAAACGATACGGTATCCAGGCCACACAAGGCTGCTATGACCCGCTCTCGTACCCCCTCTTTTTCCCAAAGGGGGAACTCGGTTGGCATCCAAATATCCCGAAACGTAAGGTGTCTTGGGAAGATGCGCAGCAGCCAAGAGCTAGCCGCAGCGATGCAGGTCCGCCTCTTGCATTCCATATGCTTTTATATGTGTTTCCTATCATTATTTCGTATGTTGCCTTATTTTTTGCTTTCTCGCCTTTGCACAGAGGGAAATAGCCGGTTGTGCGTCTCAGTAAGGGACTACTACTGCTACAGGCTACAGACGCGTCCTGCGATATTTAACCCTATACTGCATGGAGGACGATTGTTCCAGCAGTTCGCCGTCGACATGTACATCAAGATTGAGGGTTGCAGGTTGAACTGGGTAAGGGAGCACCAGCCGGAGATACGTGCTGACCTATATAAAGGAATTGTTGATAGCATCACTGCAGGAGAATCTCGAGGGAGCAAAGTTGGCGTAAGGACGGTGCTCCCTTGGTCATTCCAGGGGGGCTATCGAGACATGAAGCGGAGACATATGGATGCCATGGCATTGGTGCAAACATACGGCAAGCCAGACATCTTCCTGACAATGACTTGCAACCCGAATTGGCCGGAGATACTTGACGAGTTGTATCCTGGTCAGACCCCGCAAGACCGACCAGATCTTGTTGCACGTGTGTTTAGAGCCAAGCTGGAGGCGATGAAAGAGATGCTCCTCAAGAAACACATCCTTGGTGTTGTGACAGCACATGTATATGTCGTTGAATTCCAGAAGAGAGGCCTCCCGCATGCTCACTTTCTTTTGATCATGGACTCAACACATAAGCTTCTTGTGCCAGAGCAATACGATCGACTCATATCTGCTGAGCTCCCTGACAAGCATAAGTACCCGGAGCTCTATGCCATGGTTGTAAAGCATATGATGCACGGCCCGTGCGGTGTTCTCAAGCCCAACAACGTCTGCATGCAAGATGGGGTGTGCAAGTGCAGATACCCCCGACCGTTCAACGATAGCACCGTGCAAGGAAAGGACTCCTACCCTGTTTATCGTAGACGTAAGAACGGTCCTCAAGTGAAGGTCCGTGGTCAGACTCTGGACAATAGATGGGTTGTGCCTTACAACCCTCACCTTCTGCGGATGTTTAACTGCCACATCAATGTTGAGGTGTGCTCCAGCATCAAGGCCGTCAAGTACCTTTATAAGTACATATACAAGGGCCATGATAAAGCGTCGTTCAACATCGATCAGCCTGACAGCGATGGTAACATAGACGAGATCAAGAGATACATTGACGCGAGGTGGGTTACTCCACCAGAGGCGATGTGGAGGATATTTGGCTTCAAGCTCTGTGAGAACTCCCCCTCGGTGCTACAACTGCCACTTCATCTCCCAAATATGCACAGGGTCACGTTCAATGCAGCCGAGGACCTGAATGACGTCGTAGCCCGAGAGAATGTGTCGAAGTCCATGCTGACGGAGTATTTTGTGGCCAACCAGAATTATGAGTGGGCTCGAGGTATTTTGTACAGAGATTTTCCAGGGAGTTTCACATGGCAATCATCAAAATACTGGAAACCAAGGCAGCAACGTCATCAAGTAGGTCGAATTGTGTCAGCACATCCAGCTGAGGGGGAGCGATATTTTTTGAGGGTGCTGCTAAACCACGTGTCAGGATCGACGTCCTTCGAAGATCTGAAAACCGTAGATGGTGTCTTGTGTGGTAGCTTTCGCGAGTCTGCTGAGAGGAGAGGACTCATCGAGGCTGACAACACGCTCGACGAGTGTCTGACCGAGTCTGAGCAGTTCGCGATGCCAGCTTCGCTCAGGAGGCTCTTCGCAACAATCCTGGTATTCTGTGAGCCTGGCGACGTGCGAGGTTTGTGGGATAGGCACCTAGAGGCAATGTCTGATGACTACCGGCGACAACACACATGCCCGAACGCAGTTGAGCAGATGGTGTTGCTAGATATCAGTGCCATATTGCAATCCATGGGAAAAGACATACGAACTTTCCCTCTACCTGACATGGACGAGGCGTATGACAACACTGGAGGCGAGCCTAGGGAGATCATCGAAGAGACCAACATCGAGGTTGACCCCAGTGATGCTAATCTAGCGTCTTCGTTAAATGAAGAGCAGAGGCGTGCCTATGATGAAATATTGTTGGCGGTTGACAGTGTTGAAGGAGGTGTCTTCTTTGTCGATGGCCCTGGAGGCACGGGGAAGACCTTTTTGTACAAGGCGCTCCTTGCTACAGTTCGAGGCGAGGGCAAGATCGCTGTGGCAACGGCGACATCAGGAGTCGCCGCCTCCATCATGCCTGGAGGTCGGACCGCCCACTCGAGGTTTAAGATCCCACTGAATAATGAAGATGGAACGTCATGTAACTTCACGAAGCAGAGTGGGACAGCCAAGCTCCTGCGGAGAGCTTCGCTCATCTTATGGGACGAGGCCACAATGACGAAGCGACAGGCAGTTGAGGCACTGGACAACAGCATGCGTGACATCATGGGTCGACGGGACAAACCGTTCGGCGGAAAGACTATCGTTTTCGGTGGTGATTTTAGGCAAGTGCTTCCTGTCGTCAGAAAGGGGTCACGGGGGCAGATAATCGACGCTTCCCTGCGGAGTTCCTACCTCTGGATGGGCATGCGGCAGCTAAGGCTTGTCACCAACATGAGGGCACAAAGCGATCCGTTGTTCGCAGATTACTTGTTGAGGGTAGGGAATGGCACAGAAGAAGCTGACGAGGAAGGGAACATACGTCTCCCTGAAGATATATGTGTACCGTCCACAGGGGGGAAGGAGGATCTAGAGAAGCTGATCGAGCATGTATATCCTGCTCTAGGAGACAACATGTCTAATCCCAATTACATGACTTCTCGAGCAATCCTCGCAACCAAAAATGACAATGTCGACAAGATAAACAAACACATGATAGAGCGGTTTACGGGTGATGAGAAGATCTACCACAGTTTCGACAGTGCAGAAGATGATCCGCATGGATACTATGCTCCCGAGTTCTTAAACTCACTAGCTCCTAATGGGCTGCCCCCACACGAGCTTAAATTGAAGATAAATTGTCCGGTTATACTTCTCAGAAACATTGACCCGGCTAACGGCCTATGTAACGGGACGAGGCTTGTTGTAAGGGGATTCCAGATGAACGCTATCGACGCGGAGATCGTGGTAGGACAACATGCCGGACAACGGGTGTTCCTTCCTCGCATACCTCTCTGTCCCTCCGATGACGACATGTTCCCGTTCAGATTCAAAAGGAAGCAATTTCCGATCAGGCTCAGCTTTGCCATGACGGTCAACAAGGCGCAAGGGCAGACTATCCCTATTGTCGGTGTTTACCTACCAGAGCCTGTATTCTCCCATGGACAGTTGTATGTCGCCTTGTCCAGAGCTACTGCTAAGATTAACATTAAGATCCTCGTTACCAAAGAACAGGAAGAGGACAGTGGCAAGGGCAAGGATCAGACCAATAATTCAAAGAAGCGAAAAAGATCCGAAGACTTAATAACGGCCACGAAGAACATAGTCTACAAGGAAGTCCTTAGCACTTGAATTAGTGTTGCATACACCATCAGGTTAATGAGATTCTCATGTTATGATCATCACTCAACTTTCTAGCTGCTGCTCCTTTTGATGCAACATGACAGCTAACTGTTAATTTCTTTTTCTTTTACATGTATGTAGTGTACAGTGTATAACCGGGGTTTCCATAGGAAGCTGAAGCATCAGGAGTTGAACCCTGCAAAACGACATGGAACTAACTTTTTTTATGCTGGCCATACAACCTGGATCCTACTGCGTTGAGCAGGGCCAACATGTTGTGTCCAAAAAGAGGGGAGCAAGGAAATGTACATTTTAGTCTTTTCTGGTTCGGATACATATATTTTGCAAAGTGTGTTTTATGCATAAACATAGTCTTATTCAATCTGTATTTTCTGGTGTACATGCATCTTTTGGTACTTTATTGGGTCAGAGATGTTATTTCCAGAAGTACAATTATAGAGGTTTAATCAGAAAGTAAGACATGATCTCTTAAGACGTACTGAAAATTACCAATTCTGATTATTTTTTCCCAGAGACAGTACGGTTCAGTTTAGCTATTGGTTTGTCTTCAGTTTTAACTATGTCAGCAAAAAGACATTTAAGTAAAAGCTAACACTACAGATGCGACCTATTGTCTTCAGTACAAACTGTAAAGATTTTTTAAAACATAAATGAAGTCAGAAAAATTACTCTGCAGCAGCTTGCATGCTAGACAAAAAATCCCGATCATCAACAACAAAAACAACTCGAGCTGCCTGAGGCAGGAATTCATCAAGACTTGAACGGCACCCGAGAGAGGATTTCCACCAATAGATCATCAGTCAGACTACCAGCAGTAAACACCTTCTTAGAGTCCATCTTTATGGCAGATAACTGAAAGGCAAAATTGACAATGTCAGAATAAAAAGGAAAACAAACTATGAAAATGGTTATAATGGAATCCAATCACTTGAAAAATATGTTTTTATCTCAAACAAAGCAGCTGGAAGAAAAAGTAAGCCGCAGTTTATAAGTCTGCAGAATTATAGAAAGAAATGGGTCAAAACAGACAGCTTGACTGAAGAAACTGGAAAAAAAATCCATTTCGCATGTATAATTCAAGTTTGTGTAACGATGTATCCTAGAGCTACCCAAAGCTCATCGAGCGCCCACCCACTCAGTCTACTATCTTTAGATTTTAGAATCACCAACTTGTATTCATTCTAGGGAGAGGGGTGTTCCAAATGAGTAAGAATGTATATCTTTTTGCTCCAAATCACCTGCTTCATCATATGGGCTGGTTTCAACAATGGACCTACCAAGGTGAAGAACCCCAAGCAAGCATATCCTACAGCTCAAGCAGGCACCACAGAGATGTTCCAACATAGCAAAAGGAGGAAGAACCAATAATAGCTATCAATCATCGCTGTTGGGGTAGTTTCTTTTGTGCTTATCCTTGTAGTTCTGTGAGTTCACAATTTGAAATATAACAATCTAATTACCAAGATGAGCTTGTTAGTAACAATACACTGGGACTGAAATATGATTCGTTGCCATGGTGAGTTGTATGATAGCTATTATTGGTTATTGGTCATGGTGAGTTGCGTGAATATTTTAGAGCATGGAAATTAATCTTCTTAACATGGAAAAGGAACTATTTAGAGCAAATATATGAGGAAAGTTCATTGTATCGCTACGCCAGATTATTTCTTATGGTGATAATGATTAACTCTATTAAATTGTCTCGAGATATCAGGAGCCAGATCAAATAAAGAAGGTAACAAGATATATTTTGTGATTCGACACATACCAAATACGAAATCATATTCCTAATCATTATGTACAAATAAATAGAGAGGTTTCCTGGCTCACCAATCCTCACCAGCGGCGTCAATCCGGCACCACGTCGAATCGGCGACAAGGTTTGATCCTCTCTGCCACCATCGATCCCATCCATCGATGCTGCTCCCCGTCGCCACAACCTGGGGCTCCCCGTCGCCGCCGTGTACTTCAACGCGCAGAAGGAGCCGGCCAACCGCCGCCGCCGCTAGCTCGATCGTCAACCCTGACGGCCGACCAAATCCGCTGCTGCTGGTCCTTGTGCGTGCGTGCATAAGTCGAGGGCGGCGCGGCGCCGGAGGTCGGGTCGAAGGGGCCGAAGGCGCTGCAGCGGAGGGCCAGAATACGAGGCAGGAGCGCCATAGGTCGAGGGCGGCTCGGCGCCGGAGGTCGGGTCCTGCGAGCGAGGACGGGGCGTGGGTGAGCAGCCGGCCGTGAGGAGCCGACTAACTTCCACGGGCGAGCGCCGCCCTCGACCAGGAGGAGGAATAGGCGCAGTTGAAGGAGGCGCGGGCGAGTGCCGCCGAGCCGGCCAGGAGCCGAGCCGCATTCGTTGGTTGGCGGCGCCGGCGAGGCCATGGCGGGCGGCTGGTCGAGCGCTGACGTGGGTGGAGAGGAGGATGGGGAGCAGTGGTTGGGGCTTGGTGCTGCTGCTGCTCTCCGCTGTGAGCGAGTGGCCCGTGGAAGAAGATGGGAGCAGGAGTGAGGGATTGGAGCTACCGAGCGGACCAGGAAGAAGATGGGTCGTGCGAGCTGCTAATTGGAATGAGAAATTGGGGATGGGGAATTGGGGTCAACGGAGAGCTAGAGAGTGAGAGTGATGCTTGTCATTTTTAATGTTCCTGAGATTATACGGCAATATCTAGCTAGCATCAATGAGAATGAGTAGACATTAGTGGGGTGCTAATTTAATGTTCGAAGGATGTTAAATTATACCTTTTTCTTGATATACATTTCAATTGAATTGGAATCTTATTCTTTTTTAATATCGAGTGGATGTTTTATTCTTACACATTCATTGTTGCATATATTCTATAGACAAAACATTACGAAAGTTGCTCATATCTGTAGCAACGCACGGGCATTCAACTAGTATTAATACTTTGTGAGAAAATTCAATGTATTTAAACTCTACGTGTACTAGTTTATATAAGCTCTAATTCTCTTCAATCACAAACCGTTTCGCGGCCCAGTGGCTGCCTCCCTGTCCGCGCGTGGGAGATGCAGGGTTCGATTCCCTGCGGCCACACCGTTTCCTTCTTTTTTTCCAGTGATCGTCTCAGCTGATATTTCCAGCTCGCGTCGGCTCGGCTATATGCATCCCAGGGTCCGGCGGCTCGAGCCGAGCTGGTACAGTTATGCGATTGTGAATTTGGGGGCCTATGGAAGCACGAGCCTTAACATGATTAATTCATGGGCAATATTGTTGAAGAGCCAAGGCAGGAGTACAGAGACCAAATATGGTGATGCGAGAAGTCTACTTAAGGACACCTGTACAATCATCGGTTAATGCAAGGTTGTCATGACAATTTGTTCTTATGTGGTTTTGGGAGCTTTGTGATGAATTGACGATCTAAGATTTATGCTTCATCTTCATGTGGATATATTTTCGTATGGATGTCTTCCAATTGCAAATGATGTGATGTTGTAATAACTAACCTAAGTAGCCTGTTTAAATGATGAGGACATCCCTAGCTCTACTACACATTCTCCAATTGAAGAGGTTGATGTTCAAGATAAATCTAATGAAGTGAGAATTGGACCAATGACAAGATCAAGAACCAAGTTATTAGAACAGCAGGTGAATTCTCTCTTATTAGATTATGATGTTTCTGATTATGAGAGCTTTATACTACCTAAATCCATGTATGTATGTATTCTCAGGTTTGTTGATAACACAAATGCTATTGGAGGAGATCATCAAGACATGGATGGAAACATGAAGAAGCATGGAGGAAACAAGATGGAGCATGCTGGAATTATCAAGTCCAATACATCCAAGTGCTTGAGGGAGGAGAGGGAGGCAGGAGCACAAGAGGGGAGGCATGAAGGAGGCGCACCACACAATGTGGCTGCACCAATTGAGGAGTCCTAGTCATATTAGACTTGGACCTGCGTGTCCATATGGCTGAACCCAACATGGGTCAGTTTGTATCGTTTGAGTCGAACCGGATTAGGTTTGCACCACGTCGGTACTGTAGCTACAGTACCGCGCGCTACAGTACCGCCCCCACCTATTAATAGAGGCCTAGCCGCCATAGATGAGTTTAGACTACGATAAAACATAAACCCTAGAACCTCTAGATTGGATCGCTGCTAAGCATTCATCTTGAAGTATTGTTACTGCTTGCAAATTCTGCGTGTTATCTGCTGTTCCATTGGGAATAAGGAGGTACATGACCACTTGTAGTCGGTGGCTACTTGTGCAAGCGTGTGGAGTTGAGAATATCCATAGGGTTGCAAGCTATTGCATTGGCAATAGGGATCGGCCAGGAGAGTTTTCAGTATCACACGAGGTATCTACATAATCCATCCACGAATCCATCACCATCTCGCTGAGAAGATCGGTCCACCCCATATCATTAAATCTGCCGGAAAAATAGTTCTAGTTTGAGTACAAACCGCTGGGTGGCAATCACGGAAGTGAAGAGACGTTGCTTCTTTGTCCTGTTTGTGTTACCCGAGCATCTCAGCTCCCAATTTTTGTACCGTTATGTTCTTATTTGAAACCTCTTTGTGTTCTTTTGGTCGCGTTCGTGATCGTGATAGCAGTTATCCAAAGGTTAGTCTCTTGTACTAACATGGGAGCGATGTCAACGTCGCCATAGAATAATCTATGGGCCGAAGCTAGTGACAGAAGGATTGATGTTACTGCTACTAAAGAGCCGTTGAGGTCCTGTTGGGATTATTAAATTGTCTGTTTTCCGCGTTCTATTCCAGCTACTCAACGCTTTTCCAGCAAAAATTAAGTTCACTTGTTGGAGTTATTTTTTTCGGCAATGACTTGTTGGAGTTGAGTTACGGCATTGGTTTATTCCCCGGGCAGAAGTCATTGTCTGAAGCGCATTCCAGCTGCTGAAGAGCATGCGCAACTGTGCACAGTTGTCTATAATCTCATTCACCCTGTCTGTCAAACCTCTACATTCAGAAACATAGCAGCGAACATTTGGACGAATCTAGCTCCAATAGTGAACAAACATGAACACATTTAGCCAGGTAATCAAATGCTCAAACAATTTTAGATCCAAAACAATATGCTCAAGAGCCTCCTCCTCAACATTGAATTTCTGATGGTGGATTAGAACTAGACTTCCAAAAGCTACTTGTATATAATTCGAGCACCACCCGATCGAGTGCATGCCGAACTAACTATGAACAATTGACGGCAGCATCCCCACGCAAGGTATGGGGTTTCCCAAAATAAAAATCAGTTGAGCACGGCGCAGTCGCGGCGTATGTTCCCAAGCGCCGGGTCGGTCTTGACCCCAACGCGGCCGAGGTTGGTCATGGCCTGGACGAAGGCTTGCTGGAAGTCGGTGGCGTTGGCCGCCCAGTTGTCGACGACGGGCGCGAGCGGAGGTCGGCCCAGAGCACCTGGTCGGAGGTGAGGAGGCCCATCCCTTTCTGGAGGTTGATGAAGTACTGGTTGTCGAAGGCCTTGGGCGTCACCGGGTCCAGGTCCAGCGCCACGTTCGGGTCCACGCCCGGCGGGCAGGCCGCCAGCACCTGCGACGCGTACCCGGGGTCCATCGTCGGGTCTACCGCCGCGGGCTGGATCCGGCCGGCGAACGTGCTGCAGTGCGCGAAACCCATCGTGTGGGCCGCTGCCAAAACAACAGATCATGTTAAGGTTCGAGGTTTTCTCGGTTGACAGGCCCATGGTTCTGGAATCCATGGGCCGAAATTAAGCAGACAAACACTTCCCCGGTTGCATACTGTCGGGGTGAGGTTAATTATGGCAAAGGAAATACTAGAAAACCAAGAATATACATTCGCAAAAAAAGAAAACCAAGAATATACAACGGATGACCTTTCATTCACGTGCAAGCAAAGGTTCTCCTAGTCTCCAACTCTCCATAGTTGACTCCTTTCAGATCTACTACTGACCACTGTGACCAGCTACAGACCTACAGTTCACCTACTATGAAGCTCGAATTACTGACGAAAATAAAATCTGCGGAGTACATAATCTAGCAACGATACACTAATCCGTTTAAACAAACAAATCTCTCGAGCCGCACACAGAATCCTGCACTTTTAACCCGGCTTGGGTAGGATGCAAGACACGAAGAGAGCAAAGCACATGGAGCAGTACTGACTCCCTGCCCCGACTGGTACTACAGGCAGCAGCTAAAGTAGTAATTCTGGCCGGTGGCCGTTAGTGAATCCTCTTTTAATAATTGCTTACCGGAGAGGGCAATCATGTCGTTCTGCGAGAGGTTGTTCTTGGCGAAGATGGCCGTGAGCTGGTCCAGGTTGAAGGACGGCGGCGGCAGGTTCCCGTCGACGTCGCTCGACATGGAGCTCAGCCCGTCCAGCCTCCCAGCTCCACCGGGTACGTCGGCCCGCCGGCCTACGCACGCACGCAGAAAGACAAAGAAAAGATGCAGAGACGACATTAGTTAATGGATTCAGTCATCTTTGAAAGCCCCGATGCTTTTTGGTGGTAGATCTCGAGCGATAGAAAGTTGGCGTGCGTGGAGTGCGCGTACCAAGGCGATGACATCCCGGGTGGCCATGGTGAGGATGTCCGCGCAGGAGACCTGGTTGGCGCACTGCGGCACGGCGTCGACGGCCGCCTTGGCCTTGATGACGGTGTCGAAGCCGTCGCCGGCCAGGGAGAGGTTGGCCGGGTTGTCCTTCTCCGCCGTGTTGTTCCCCGACGACACGATGATGACGGACGCGTCGCATCCCTGCACGCGCGACGCGAGCGGCACAGTCGTCAGACAGGCAGGGGATTGAAATGCAGATGCAGGGGAACAAGAAAGCGAACCTGGACGAAGCAGTCGTGGAAGAAGAGGCGGACGGTGGCGCCGACGGCGACGGGCGTCTGCTGGACCTTGAGCGTCACGGCGTCGCGCACGATGGTCTCCACGTTGGGGCAGATGGTGGCGTAGTAGTTCTGCTGGAGCTGCTGCGCCGCGCAGCGCGTCGCCGCGACCGCGAGCGCTACAAGGAGCGCCGCCAAGATCCTGATCCCGGCGCCCATGCCGCCGCTCTAGCACAAGCTCCCCACGCCTGCCTGTCTCTGCCTTAACTCGATCTGGGAGGAGCGTCGACGTGCCTGCGGCTTATGGACGCTAGCGCGCGGCGCGGCGGTGCGGCGCGGGGCGGCACGGAGTACTAGAGGTGGCTAGTGATGATGACGAGGCCGTTGAGTGTCGCCGCGGCTGTGTGTGCGTGTGTTGTTGGCGAAGTTAATAATTATCGAGTGATGTAGAAGCCAAGATTTCTCGGAGTGTGGGGGAGGGGTGACTGGTGAGTGGTGAGTGCGGGAAGGTGGCGGCGCACCGTGATCGACGGTGGCGCGGGCTTTGAGATCCGTGGGTGGCGACTTGGCGGGGGCCCACCTGGACAGATGCGTCTGCCTGTCCGGCCACCCGGGGGCGACCCGTTGCCAAGAACGAACACGGGGTCGTCACGGACATACAGCAGATACGGTCTGGCTGCTTACACTGCAAAACATGTAGCAACCCCCACATGGCGCATAGCGGGGTTGGTGGGCTCCCGCATATGCACTGTGCGTGTGCGTGTGCGTTAAAGCTGTTTTTGGGGGTTACGCCACCGGCACAAATAACAACGCTCTCAGTAATAGCAATACTGAATGCAGAGTGATTTGGGGCTGAGAACCAGTGTTGGTGCTCAAACTCTATCTGAAACTGAAGAACCTGAAATTCAGAAAACGCAGAGATTTGGTGCAGGGAAGATACGTGTATCACGCGCACTGGAACTGGATCCAAAAGACAGCCGTAGGATTGCAGTTGCGTGCACATTTCGTTAGCAGTGCCGGAAATGGACACAGCAGATAAGGTTTCTGCCCTGGATGCCTGCCTGGAAAGGGCGAACGCGGCCAAGCCAAGTTTGTTCCTCTCCCGGCCTCGGAGCAGGTTTTATGATTGGAGACGAGCACGAGATCATTGCTTGCCGCTATAGTACGAGATCCAACACCGAAGCAGCAGGCATCCGTCATGTACTGAAAGGGCTCTCCCGGTTGCTGCTCACCGCTGTCTACCATGGTTTAGCTAATCCACAGCCTGAATCGGATTTGGACCCGTCGTTTCCAAGAACATGTTTCCGTCAATTTACCCGGCTGTGTTGACTGCGTACAGATTCGGTGTGTTGGGATTTCAATACCACGGTCGGTGGAAATGAAACTGGCGCCTTTTTTCCAGGGAAAATGACGCGCCTTTTGAGCGTCGTGATTTGTGATCGTGACTTTCAACATGCTTACCCTTTTTATTTTGAGCGGGGTCGCGGCCCCCAACGGCTCTATGCGCTCCAGCCGTCCTACTCTTTCTCCATCTTTAGAGGCCCACAAATCTCTGGACTGTATCTACGGCCCGGCCCACCGTTCCCAAAACAACGGTCGGTGGAAAATGAAACTGGCACGCCTTTTTCCAGGAAAAATGACACGCCTTTTGATGTTTTTTTAAGCGACAAAGACTTTTGATGAGTCATGATTTTTGAGCGTGCCTTTGGAGTGAGGATTTGTTGTAGCCGAGCTCACTAGAGCTTGGTGTAATGGTGTCTGAAAAATACAAAAAATGTTGTTTCGAATATTAGAAAAAATCTATTTTTTGCACATGGTATTCGGGAAAACAAATTGGTAACAAAGGCGTTTTACTTCAGGCTAAATAAAATAAAATTTGGTGAGTGTGTAAACGTGTAATTTTTTTATTTAATCACTGAATTTGTCATTTTTATTTAGTCCAAAATATAAATAATTTTTAACGACGCATACGTACCATATGTGTATATGTAGTTGTACATTTTATTTCAGTACTTTTTTATACTTAGAAATACTTTTTTATAACGGGAATATATTACTACCTAGCAGATATCAATTATACACAAATGATACAACAGTATAATGACAAGAGCTACTCAAGACATTAAGGATGCACAAAATCAAAAATCAAAACAGAAAGAAACCCACCGAACAATGAACAGGAACTACCACAACCATAGGCAACATCTCGACTGCCTAAAAGGCTCTCCAAAAACGACGCTTTCAAAAAGGAACCGTGCACAAAAACCTAGAAATATTTTTTTCAGTTTTTTTTTTTAAAAAAGATCTTTTCTGCTCACGTAGAAGAAACAGTTCTCGGCAACTTTGAGCTTACTTGTCCGCTCTTCAGCGTGGTCGCGGCCCCCAACGGCGTATTTTTTGACAAATCTGGCCCTTTTAGTAACTAAACACATATGTGGCCTCTTCTCTAAAATATTTTTAAATCTGTCCTCTTGAGATCGACGCCAAAAAGGATGGAGACTTAAAAAAATTAAAACGGGGTCGGCGTCAACGAGGATGTAGCCGACATGTACAAGGTCGGCGCCATCCTCTATGGTGCCGACCTCAGGGACCAGATTTGAGAATAGTTTTGCAGAGGGGCCAGATTCATCATTACTTTCGTAAAAGGGCCAGATTTGACAAAAAAAAATACCCCAACGGCTAAATGCACTCCAGCCTCCAGGCCTCCAGCCGTCCCATTATTTGTCCATCTTTTTTTTTCTTGAGGAAACGAACTCCATCTTCCTTAGAGGCCCACAAATCACTGAACTGTATGGATGGCCCGGCCCACGTGTCCAGAAAACGGCCCTTTTCGTCGTATGACCATGACCCCCCAGAGTCGCGATCAGAATAAACGAACGAGCAACCATTTCTGAGTTCAGACTTCAGACAGTTAACACAAATCAAACTCAAGTTGCTTCAACTGAGTGAGACATCATGGATTCTGACCGTTATTTAGGTAGGCCATGCGGCCTGCAACTGGAGGTTTATCCAACGCGAGATAAGGTAATGAAATGAGACGACTTCCATGGTTCGGTTGGGACGTCGATTTCATCGGTAGTTGTAGGGTCCCTAGCATCGGCGGCTTCAGACTTCAGGGCCTTGCCACGGCACCGTTGGCTGCACACGTTGCAAACTCTCGTCGTCTCGCGCGTTCACTGAAAGCGCCTCCAGTTTCTCGGTTCTCCGTCTGGCAAAAAAAACCTTCTCGTAGTTTGTAGACTTGCATAGGTCCCGCTGGTCTTGACAACTGGCGTGTGTGTGCTAGTTTCAACCCTTCACTTGGAACTTGGAAGAGAACTATATACAAGTGGACTAAGCTTGGAGTTTGAGATTCTTACGAAATGAACGGGGACTTTGCGCTGGTAACGTATGCAGAAAGTTACGGTCAAGAATATTCAGTTATGTGTTACCTCTTTTAAAGCATGTTTTCAGTGAACTTACTAAATTGATTTGAAGTTTCCACCCCCGTCAGGCTGTCACACTCTCTTTTGGCTGTAAATATCATGACGAGAGGCCGTGTTTTATGTCAAAGTCTTGTCCCAATAATTAATCCGGAGTTTCGAAGGACTCAATCTCCCTCCATACCGCCAATGATTCCTTTCACTTGAAAGAAAACGACAAAGAATAGTGGGAGGGGCTGACCGCCGGAGAGGTTTTCTAGGAGGAATGTTGTGACATGAGAGCATCTCCAACCATGGTTGTCAAAGCATTCTCAAACATCCGGGCAGACAGCCCGGTCACCATTTGTGTCTAAAACGGCCACCCAACCGTGGCCCCTATAGTGAGCCCAAACGCCCGGGCGGTCCGGCAAACTCGTAGTTTGAAGACTTGCAGAGGGCGCGCTTGTCGTGACAAGTGACAGCTTGTGTGTGTGCTACTTTAACTATTTCGTTTAGAAAAGAACGATATACAAGTGGACTGAGCATGGACATGTGTTCAGTGAACTTAGGAGATGAAACTGATTTGAAGTTTCCACCCCTGTCAGGTTGTCACCCTTGTTCTTCGGCTGTAAATATCATGACGAGATGCCGTGTTTTATGTCCAAGTCTTGTACCAATAATTTATCCGGAGTTTTGACGTACTCAATCTCCACCAATGATTCCATTGTTGGAAAGAAAACAACAAAGTAAAATAGTGTAACGGGCTGACCGCACGAGAGGTTACTCACCAAGCATTAGAACACAACAAAGGGAATATACTTTGCAATTATGCCCCATTATATTTGGAGAGTACTTTGTTTATTTTCCAAAAAAATTACGGGGAGTGCTTTATTTGTTTTTGTGGGAGAGTGCTTAATTTATTAAAATGTCAAACAAATTTGAGAAAAAAAAATCACGCGCACATCTCGACATTCTGCGTGCTCACAAAGTTGTTATATGAAAAACTTACATTTTTTATATCGTGTGTAAAAGATAAAATTCATTGCTAAAAAAGCTTTTCGTACGACATGTTTTTTTGCATTTTTTAGGCATGGCACAAAAATGCCGGTTTTCTGCGAAACTTAGCATGCTCACATAGATAGTTGAAAACTCGAGATGTATGCTCCAGAAAAAATTCAGAACTTTTTGACATTTCGGATTTTTTTCGGTGGCAGAAGCAATGCTCGGATGTGCCAAAAAAGGGAATTTAAGGGAACAAGTGCACTATTCAATTTCCTATCTTCGCACCTAGTCAAGTTTTGATGTTGTTTACCCATAAAAACAAACTGTTTCAAACTTTACAGCCACCGAAAACAATCTCCAAACTAAGCAAAACGTTTACTTGACTCGGCATTGACTTCGTTATGGATGTCATTGATGTGGCACCCATGTGAAGGCAGTTTCAGGGACTCTTTGGTTCAAACGATTTGCATAGCAATTCTAGAGGATTTGAATACTTAGAAATGTCTCCTATGATGATTGTTTGATTTGTAAGATTGAATCCTATTATTTCCCAAGGATTAACTTTGCACTAGATTTCATAGAAAATCTAACATCAACTTAAAATTCTTTCTTAGAATCTTTTGGCTTCCGTTCGATGAAATCAAACAAATTTTTGGTGCATAAAAAATCATTTAGGGTTGAAGTGAGTATGACATTGCAATCATGCGCTTTTTCATGTTTCTTCATTTTTATAGAATACTGCGAATCAAAGTGGCCCTTACTAACGTGGTCGCTACGTGAATGTGAGATTTAAGTTCGGTGACCGTGGAAATTGAGATGTGACACTGAAAAAATTCCATGGAAGGAAGTGCCATTAGCACGCAATAAAATTGATTAAAAACTAAACGGTCAAACTTATTTGAGGTGTGCAACCATTGCTTTTCGAGGTGCATGATGTGTTTTATTCATTTACTTGATCAAATCCACCTGATGTGCATAACCCCGCACATCCAAAAGCAACGAATGAAACAACACGTACAGGCCATGTACAAACCACACAGAACCTGATGACCCAACGAAGTTCTGTACCCCACGCACACACATTTTGTGCACACACACTAATTAAGGCAGGGAGTACTGCAATATTCCAGGATATATGATGCGCATCGATTTATCGAAGGATGACTTGATCGATCAGTTCAAGACGTTGCACTGCTTGCGTATGTTGCCCTTGCTGCCGGACTTGACCCCGACGCGGCCGAGCTTGCCGATGGCGTCGACGAAGGCCCGGCTGAAGGCGGCGGTGCTGGCGGCCCACGTGTCGACGTTGCCGCGGGTGCGGTTGTCGGTGTGGAGCAGCTGGTCGGAGGCGAGCAGGCCGCCGCCGTCCTGCAGGTTCTTGAAGTACTGGTTGTCGAATTGAGCCGGCGTGGCCTGGTCCATGAGCACCGTCGGGTTGGGCGAGCCGCCGGGAGGGCACTGGCTCCGGAGGAACGCCGCGTACGTGGGGTTCAGCGACGGGTCCGGCGGGTTGCCGTACAGCCGGTTGGTGATCTTGTCGCAGTGCGACTGTCCTACGGTGTGCGCCGCTGCATACAGAGGAAGAACACACCAAAGCTTGTTACTACATCGTACGGGCGTGTGCAGTGTGATTGTCGATCGATCAGTGTGTCCGACTGAACTCTAACCGGAGAGAGCGACCATCTGCGACATGGTGAGCCCGTGTGCTGCGAAGATGGCGACCAGCTGGTCAATGGTGTGGGTGGGGTGTGGCAGCTTGCCTGTGACGCTGCTGGCGGTGGAGCTCAGGCCGTCCAGCCTGCCCAGCTCCACCCCGTAGAAGGGCCCGCCGCTCTGTTGTACCACAGCACAAACTGGTTAATATACATGAAATGTACACGTGGACAAGTGTATACTCTGTAAAAGTGCGTGTGTGTGTGTCAGCGTGTGCTACTACGAACCAGGGCGATGGCGTCTCGTGTGGCGATGGTGAGTATGTCGGCGCAGGAGACGGTGTCGGGGCACGCGGCCTCCACGGCGGCCTTGGCGGTCCTCACCGTGGCGAAGCCCGACAGGAACTGGTTGTCGTCGGCGTCCCTCTCCGCCGTGTTCCCCGGCGTCGAGTCGATCAGCACCGATCCGTCGCAACCCTGCACGTTCCAATCGATTACAGTACATGCCGCGACATCGATCGTAGCTGGACGTGTTGCTGCGCGCGGGCGGCGCCGTGCCTACCTCGACGAAGCAGTCGTGGAAGAAGAGGCGGATGATGGAGCCGACCGCCCGGATGTTGGCGGCCCTGTCCTGCGCCACCACGCCACGCACGATGCTCTCCAGGTTGGGGCATGTGGTGTTGTAGTAGCCCGGAGACAGTGCGGCCGCGCCGAGCTGCGCGGAAACGGCGAGGACGAGCAGCGCCACAATGCACGAGGACGACGACGACCAAGCCATCTTGCTCAAGCCGATATGTCTCTGTACGTAGTAGTATCGGTGGTGAAGCAATTAGTGGAGGGAGACAGTACCATATATAGACGAAGATTTACAAGATGTATGATGTCACCTAGATTACATGGGCAGTTAAAATGACAGATTCTCAAGGTGTGACACACAAGAAATTGTCACGCTCTGGAAGAAAGCGAGCCGGGTTGACAAACTTTGATAAACCGAAAGTTGCATTTGTTTTTGTTTAGTCCCAGGACCGATTCTTGATGAGTACGTGGGATGTTTAGGGGGTATTTATTTCCATTGATGCGAGGATGTTTGGATATACTATTGGCGCTTGCATCACACGAGGAATATTGTGCACCGAGTCTTCAGCTTTCAGGAATTAAAGTGTCTGTCTGCTGTCAAGTTGCTTCTTCAATACTCCCTCCGATCCATATTAGTGGGCATAGCTTTGTCTAAATTCATATGTATCTAGTTAAGTATTTAGACTAGATTCATGTGTATCTAGACAAAGTTGTGCCCACTAATATGGATCGGAGGGAGTACATATTTCTTTTTTTCCGATTAGAAATCAGATGTCCATGAAGAGAGTTGGGAATAGCGACGCCCTCGCTATTTCGATTCGAATGGGAGGTAGAAGTTTGAACTTTTTTCGTAAAGGGGATCGAAACCCCGGACTCTGCATCAGTTGATGCACATAACTTTTATTAAAAGTTTCTTGCAATCAACGAGCACACAAACTCGGCACATAAATCAACCAAAACAAACGGCATGCCTAAAGAATTTAGACATTTTTTAAATCTACTAGTGTGCCGCCACCTAGCTCGGTATATGCTTTTCACCTATAGAATCATAAGCGACCGTCAGCAATTGTGTGCATATTACGCGTTGTACTGTCACCTTTATCTACAATATGACGACTAATTAATTTATTATATTTTTAATTGAAGTGGCAATGCAGGTATATGCTTTTCACCTATATGTGCCAGGCGGTGTGATGTCATAATGTTTATGGTCAACGTGCTTGTTCAGTCTCGACTTCTACTTTTGCATATCACTATCAAAGAAACTTGTTGGAAATATCTCAGAATGAGATCTACTAAAATGATAGCTTTCGATAATACAGGATATCAGCTAGATAGACAAATAACATATTTGCAAACAATTGTAGATGAGTAAAAATAAAGTTTTGCCTTACTGGTTGATTACCATATTTTTTAACTAGTATAAACGCCGTCAGGAACTGGTTGTCGTCGGCGTCCCTCTCCGCCGTGTTCCCCGGCGTCGAGTCGATCAGCACCGATCCGTCGCAACCCTGCACGTTCCAATCGATTACAGTACATGCCGCGACATCGATCGTAGCTGGACGTGTTGCTGCGCGCGGCGGCGCCGTGCCTACCTCGACGAAGCAGTCGTGGAAGAAGAGGCGGATGATGGAGCCGACCGCCCGGATGTTGGCGGCCCTGTCCTGCGCCACCACGCCACGCACGATGCTCTCCAGGTTGGGGCATGTGGTGTTGTAGTAGCCCGGAGACAGTGCGGCCGCGCCGAGCTGCGCGGAAACGGCGAGGACGAGCAGCGCCACAATGCACGAGGACGACGACGACCAAGCCATCTTGCTCAAGCCGATATGTCTCTGTACGTAGTAGTATCGGTGGTGAAGCAATTAGTGGAGGGAGACAGTACCATATATAGACGAAGATTTACAAGATGTATGATGTCACCTAGATTACATGGGCAGTTAAAATGACAGATTCTCAAGGTGTGACACACAAGAAATTGTCACGCTCTGGAAGAAAGCGAGCCGGGTTGACAAACTTTGATAAACCGAAAGTTGCATTTGTTTTTGTTTAGTCCCAGGACCGATTCTTGATGAGTACGTGGGATGTTTAGGGGGTATTTATTTCCATTGATGCGAGGATGTTTGGATATACTATTGGCGCTTGCATCACACGAGGAATATTGTGCACCGAGTCTTCAGCTTTCAGGAATTAAAGTGTCTGTCTGCTGTCAAGTTGCTTCTTCAATACTCCCTCCGATCCATATTAGTGGGCATAGCTTTGTCTAAATTCATATGTATCTAGTTAAGTATTTAGACTAGATTCATGTGTATCTAGACAAAGTTGTGCCCACTAATATGGATCGGAGGGAGTACATATTTCTTTTTTTCCGATTAGAAATCAGATGTCCATGAAGAGAGTTGGGAATAGCGACGCCCTCGCTATTTCGATTCGAATGGGAGGTAGAAGTTTGAACTTTTTTCGTAAAGGGGATCGAAACCCCGGACTCTGCATCAGTTGATGCACATAACTTTTATTAAAAGTTTCTTGCAATCAACGAGCACACAAACTCGGCACATAAATCAACCAAAACAAAACGGCATGCCTAAAGAATTTAGACATTTTTTAAATCTACTAGTGTGCCGCCACCTAGCTCGGTATATGCTTTTCACCTATAGAATCATAAGCGACCGTCAGCAATTGTGTGCATATTACGCGTTGTACTGTCACCTTTATCTACAATATGACGACTAATTAATTTATTATATTTTTAATTGAAGTGGCAATGCAGGTATATGCTTTTCACCTATATGTGCCAGGCGGTGTGATGTCATAATGTTTATGGTCAACGTGCTTGTTCAGTCTCGACTTCTACTTTTGCATATCACTATCAAAGAAACTTGTTGGAAATATCTCAGAATGAGATCTACTAAAATGATAGCTTTCGATAATACAGGATATCAGCTAGATAGACAAATAACATATTTGCAAACAATTGTAGATGAGTAAAAATAAAGTTTTGCCTTACTGGTTGATTACCATATTTTTTAACTAGTATAAACGCCGTCTAAGAGTAAGAGCATCGTGTCGTGGTGGGATCACGGCAGATGCCATGGGTATGGCTTAGTTGGGGCCGAACGGTCGTTGGGGGAATCCGGGGAGGGTTTATGCACTCAAGACGTGCACAAGCAAGAACATGCAAGAAACCACAAGAACATGAACAAGAAACCAAGAAAGCCAAGAACACAAAAGACACCACGATGTACCCAGGTTCGGGGCCTTCGTGAGGAAGTAAAACCCCTACTCCTGCCTTGCCTCTCTCAATATATCAGTGTGGTTCTCAGTACAAGGTGCTCCTCGAGCTGTATGTTGCTACCAAAGTGAGAGCTCGAGGTAGAAGGTGAAACTACGAAGGGGGAAATGAGCTAGGGTTTGTGCCTCCTCTCTGGAGGTAGAGAAGCCGCATATATACACAGGCCGAAGTACATTTTTACCCCTGCCTACAACTGACAATGGCATGGCCAAAAGGTAGAAGACAAGCCTCTGCCTCCTGCCAGCCCAACGGCCGGACTGTCAGGCCAGCCAGGCCTAGCTTTCCTCTTCGGTCATACTTCAGTAGCCTGCCGAGGTCTAGCCTGTAGACCTTTCCCGAAATGGCCAAGTCAGCTCCTAGGCCCCCGAGCTTCCGGGAATCCCGTGGACGGACCTCGCCGTCCTCTGAAGCCTCGGGCTACGAGCTCTGCGGCACCCGTGACCTCTCTGACATGCCTCGATCCTTGCTGCCAACCTCGGATAACACTCCTGATCATATACCTCGGTGAGAATATCTTATTCCTGTGGTAGCTAGCTGACTGCCCCGAGGTTGATACCTCGGAGGATATACCTCGGAAAGTATACCTCGGACGTACACCTTACGTCGGATGACGCCTCCTGCGTCCTTGCTCAATCGTTCCCTCGGACAGCTTACTGCCTTAACCTTACATGTCTTTACCTCATCATTACCCTACCCGGGGGTAACCCCCCGACAGTAGTCCCCGAAGCTGATGTGGTCTCGCAGCCTCGGATGAAAGGCCGCATCAGGTTCAACCCGAAACCACATGCGCTACAATGTTTTGCAGGTTACCGAACCAATACCCGAGAAATCCATCGGTCTGTTCCTCGGGCCATGCTGCTTTTCCGAAGTATCCGCCGAGATCTCGGACGTCAACCCCTCGATTTCTGCATCCTTACTGACTTCGGTCAGAGAACACTGTTCACGTGTCCCATCCGTCACTTCCTGGTCCACGATAGTCAAAGCACTCGAGTGCTTTCCACCACGCGGCCCACGTCAGCGGAGGTTTCCCGCTTGCGCCGCTTCGCGCTCCAGTAACCGCGCCGCACGACGGTTTGCCTCCTGCAACCGATCCTGTGGCCTGCTCGCCCACCGCTATCTTCGTGCCACGTGGGCCATTGTGCACAAACGATCCCACTCGCCGCTCCGATAACCGCGCGGTAGTGCGCAGTTACCGCCCGCGGTTATAAATACGGGCCCAGGGCAGTGCTTCCCTCTTCTTCCTCATTCACTCGCCGTCTCGCCTCCATCGCCACCAGCGCCGCCGCTTCCGGTTGAGAAGAAACGCGTTCCAGCCGCCGCCGACGAGCAGCTCCTTCGTCGCCGCTGCGACCGCGTCACCGGCGCCGCCCTTCAGCACCTCGTTTTCACGGTATGTACTCCCTTTCTTGATACCCTAGGCATTGCCCTAGGTTTCTTCCTCTTCGCGCTTTGGTTCTTCATATGTTCTTGAATAAAATTCTATTTACCTCCTCCGGTAGATCTTACTCGCATACTTTTTTGGGTAGAAATGAGTTTCATACCTCGGACAGACGTTCGCCTAGCATATATGTGCCTCTATGTACATTAGATAGCCGTCCAACTCCTCCTGAGTTAGCCAGATATAGCCTTAGATTCCAGATTTACTTTTTCCTTTGCTAAACTTCTGTGCATTCTCTGCAGATTGATTCTGCCGAGATGTCTCCTCCTGAGACTTCGGAACAAACCGAGGTTCCAGACCTCGAACTGGAGGTCGGAGAACGAGCCGGCTGGGAAGGTTCGGATGTAACTCCGGACGAAATCCAGTGGCTCAGGGCGACTCGGCGGATTCCCGCCGGGGTAGAATGTCGCCTGCCAGAGGGCGAACTCGAGCCTCAAGTCAAGGAAGGGGAACGGGTGGTCTTCGTCGCGCACTTCCAGCGCGGCTTCGGACTGCCCGTTAGTGATTTCTTCCGGAGCTTCCTCGACAAGTTCGGACTCCAGGTTCATCACCTCCCCGCCAACGCCATCACCACTCTCTCCTGCATCGTTTCCTTCTCTGAGGGATACCTCGGCCTCAAAGCCACGGTAGACCTCTTTTCTCGCTACTTCCAACTCAAGCGGCAAGTGATCCCGGATCCAAAGAACAAGGATCTGCCCAAGCAATTAACCGCCTGCGGAGCTGCCACCGTAGCTCCTCGCCGAAACTCCATCTTCCCACGTATCACTACTCCGGACACCGTTCGCAAGTGGCTCCGGACGTGGTTTTACGTGAAGAACTCCGGCGAAGAGGACCTCCTCAACCTGCCGGCGTTTAACCTCAGCCCTCCTACAGAACAGCTCAACTGGGACTACACTCCCCCTCACAGCGGCGAACTCAAGTCCATCCATGGTACATTGCGAAATGGCAGGACCCGGAGGACCCCGGAAACGACGGGAAAGTCCTGACGGCTGATGACCTGGCCTGCACATTCGTGAAGCGCAGGGTCTCCCCTCTCCAGGCGAGGTCTCACAAGATCTGCCACATGAGCGGTCTTTATGACCCCACCCGCCATACGCACGTTGCACTGGACAACGCCGCGGTAGCTCGGCGAGTCCGAGCTATCACCAAGTCCAAGATCCCTGACGCTTGGACATGGGGAAGGGAACCCCACTACCGGACCAAGCCAGCGAAACAGGTACGCTATTCCGACGTTTTCTTCGTACTCCTTTACCACCGAGGTCTTGCTACCGACGTTCATCTTGACAATTTTCTTCCTAACTCCTTTTCATATGTCTGCCATACAGCTGTTCTCCCGCCAGACCGCCGAGGATGGAGTCCATCCTGCGGACCACTTCGGCAAGGATCTCCCTGTCGAGGACCCACCATCCAACGTGGACCCTGACACGAGGATTATATGCCCATTGCCTCGGCCCGCATCACCACCGCGGGTAAGCCTCAAGCACAAGCTTCAGTTCAAGAGATTTCGGATGACGAGGAGGGGTTTCTCGTCATGGAACCAATAAACGCGGTACCTATCTCCTGCCTTCCTCACCTTCCGAACTTTACTCCAGCAACCAGCCGGAAACGCGCTGGTGCCGCAACTTCGGCCGCCGAACCATCCGCCACTGGAGCCTCCGGACCCACTGAGGCTCCGGTCAAGAGACGTCGGCTGAAGAAGTCCGGAAATCCTCCTCATGCCCGAGGGGGCAAGAGGTTTCCTACCTCGGATGGGTAATGCTTTGCTTCTATAGCCAACAATGTTTGTTGCTTAAACATATTACTCGGTATTAACACTTAACCATCTTCTTTCGTTGCAGTGACCCCATAGACGTGGATCAGGAGGTATCCTCCATGACTGCACCCGTTGGTGCCTCTGAAGCCACGACCACCCCGACGAACTCTCGCCCCGGATCTCCTCCACCGAGGTCTGGCCCGGCCTTGGGGAAATCTGCCCCCACCCGAGGTCAGACTTCTCCGCGTCCTCAAACGGATGCGGGGACCAATCGCGCCAGAACTCCGGCTACCGCCTTGCCGGAGCCTCGACTCTCCCCCCGCAGCCAGACTGCCCGCAACCAACAGCAGCAACAGCAGAAGCATCAGCAGAAGCAACAGCCCAAGCAACAGCCCCAAAAACCAGTTCGCCAGACTACCTTGCCGTTGGAGAAGGGCAAGGAGAAAGAGAAAGAGACGGTGAAGTCTAAGGTCACCCCCAAACCAACATCTGGGTCTGGCACCCTGACTATCTCTTCTCCTTCAAGGATGCAACCGAGGTCTCCTCCCCCGGTGACACGCCGAATTCCTCCATTCGCCGCACCCGTTGATGAGACTGCCCCTCCGGCCGAAGAATATGCTCGGAGGGCATCTCTTATATTGGATAACCGGCCTGCTTCAAGCTCCGAGGCTGCTTTGGCCTTGGAGGCCTCGGTTAGGGGCATCGAGCAGGGCGGACCGTGGGGATTTCCTCCTCTGCGCACTGACAGTGACCAGAGCCTCGGCTCCTTGGAACACTACAATGCAGACTGGAATTCTGCAGACGAGGTCTCCTCGGCCTCCCTAGCTGCTCCGGTGGCTGAGCATCCTGCGGGAAACAGCGCCTGCGGCCGAAGCGTATATGATCTACAAACTGCTGCCCTGCGTGCTGCTCAAAACATCGACGTAAGTCCTATTCTCTTTACTTTCATGCAGTATCTCATCTAATATCCACCATTCCCAGTCCCCGAGATTCGAGGTAAACTATTGACGCTCCGCCGGAGTTAAAATTGTTTGGCTTGAATCTCAACTTTCCATTTTCATCCGACGTATCCAAACCATTTTACTTACTTTAGCATGCACCTCGGGTACGAGTCCCCGAGACTCCTGTCGAGGCATACCCCGGCAACATTTTCCCAATGATTTGACTCCGAGTCCCCGAGACTCTTGTCGAGGTATAGCCTTTCTAACCGAGCTATGTTTTTCTTCCTTGCAGAATACTATGAACGTCCGCACGGATATCTTTCATACCCTCTTGTTTGACCACAAGAAACTCCACGACGAGCACAAGGCCGTCCTTGCAGAAAAGAACTCTTTGGACGAGAAGCTACAACAAGAGAAAGCCGAAGTAGCTCGTCTGGTAAAGGAGCTCAAGCGCATCACTGAGCTGCGGACGTCTGAAAAAGAGCAGCTGCAGGCGGAAAAGGCCAGTGTTGTCGAAACAGAGAAGAAACTTCGGGAGGATGCCGCCAAGGATCACCAGGAAGCGCTCCAGTTAGCCGAGACCCGCGCCACCTCGGCCACAGAGGCTTTGGAAGCTCTGCAAGCGCAGGTCAACCAGTTTCTCCCGACGCTGCAAACTATCAACCGCGAGATGGACGGTAAGTTTCTTGCCCCCTTAGCTTTGCTTTGTCCTCAACAATACCGGCTCTTTGCCGAACTATCTCTTTCATTATTAACATGCTATCCTTCTGCAGAGCATTTCACCTACACCCAAGTCTCGGCCCGCAGTATCACTGCTCGGCACAGGGAGAGGCGTAAGGAGACGAACCCCGTCTGGACCGTTGAGGACCACATCGTGGCCATCAAGGCTCGGATCAATCCCTTGAAAACCATTGGGTCGGAACTTCTTGATGCAGGTGCGTCTGCTTTCCGAGCCTTATGGCCTCTTGCCGACGCTCCCAAATCTACGCCCGAGCTCGCCGCCCAGCTTCGCGACACCGAAAGAAGATTGCGAGAGTGGCGCTCATCTTCAGCTCGCGCTGGAGCTGATGCCGCTCTCAGGTTTATCATGACTTGGTGCGAGAAGATCGACCTCGAGAAGATGAACACTCTCCGGCGAGGCTCCCTTGGTCGTCCGACCCGATCCTTGTCGCGCGCCGCCAAAAGATGGCCAACTACTTTGCTGGATATGCCACACGAAGAACTTGAGCGAAGGAGACACCTACTCCGACGCCGAGGATTACGAGCCAGAAGACGAGGAATACGAAACAGAATCCGACGTCGAGGCCGAGCAAGGTGACGGCGGTGAAACCCGCGAAGCAGAAACCGAGGCTTCTCCACAACCTGGTGCCGAGGTTACTGCCGACGTTGCCAGCACTTCCCAGGCTACCTCGGCTCCGGACGAAATCCCTGCTACATCGGCTGCTGCCGACGTAATTCCTGATGCCTCGACCTGAACTTATGCTTGGCCAAAAAACTTCATTAAATCCCCGGTATGCCGGGACGCAGATGTAATCAAACTTAAGTAGTTCCTTTGCTACCTCTATTACTATCATGCTCATTCGAACCATGCTTTTCTAAGCTTTATGTCGAATCCTTTTGAATGATTGCTCGAGTTTACTTTCGTGTTTACTATATTTGGCATTCTTTGCTCTTGTCTGCCATTCTGGCGTTCGACAGTCGAGTCACAAGATTGTTGTTCATAGCATACAGTACTTGGTAAATTCCGAGGTATGTTTCAAAGTCATCCGACATAAAAAAGAAGTAAAAACAGGGGTTAGTAAACGACATATGCCGAACTGTCTTTTTGGACCGAGTCCCCGAGTTCATTTTCATGTTTCCCATGTTCTTTCGTCTTTGCTCTTGACTGCCATGCTGGCGTTCGTCAGTCGAGTCACAAGATTAGTTACATAGCATACAGTACTTGAAGTTTGAGACGAGGTTCAAAATAGTTCGGCATACGAACGAAGAAAGAGTACAAACAAAAAGAAACATGCAATCATAAGAGCGAGGCAGTCCCCGAGCTCACTCTCGAGGTGCCGAAGTTTTTATTTAAAGATCAGCCGAGGTACATACATTACTTCCTTCAACAGTAGAAGGGTCGGAGTAGAGCTACATTCCATGGACGCTGAAGCTCCATCGGGTCTATCCAGCCCATCTCCCCTTGGCTCCTGTGCATCTATAAGATAGTACGAATCATTGTGCAAAGCTCGGCTCACAATGTATGGTCCCTCCCATGGAGGTGACAACTTGTGCCGACCTTTGCTGCGCTGAACAAGCCTCAGCACTAGATCTCCTTCATTAAACTTTCGGGGTTTTACATGCCGACTTTGATAACGTCGGAGACCCTGCTGATATATTGCTGACCGAGATAAGGCCAATTCTCTTGCTTCCTCGAGCAATCTACAGCATCTTCCCGAGCTTCTTTAGCCTCGGCTTCTGTGTACATTGCCACTCTGGGCGCATCATATTCAATGTCGGTTGGCAGCATTGCCTCGGCCCCATAGACCATGAAAAATGGCGTATAGCCAGTTGATCTGTTCGGTGTGGTCCTTAGACCCCACAGAACTGCTGGTATCTCATCGATCCAACACCCCGGTGTTTTCAACAGTGGTTCTACCAACCGAGCTTTGATTCCGGCCAATACCAATGCATTTGACCTCTCTACTTGCCCATTAGCCTGTGGGTGAGCCACCGAGGCTACGTCAAGTCGAATTCCCTTACTCATGCAGAACCGAGCAAACTCTCCGACAGCAAAGTTCGTGCCGTTGTCTGTAATGATACTATGAGGATATCCGTATCTCAGGATTATTTCCTTCAAAAAGGTCACCGCCGTATGACCATCCACTTTTCGGATTGGCTTCACCTCGATCCACTTAGTGAATTTGTCCACCATCACCAGTATGTGAGTCATATTGCCTCGGGCTGGCTTGAATTCTCCCACCATGTCCAGACACCAAACTGCAAAGGGCCACGTGATAGGAATGGTCTTGAGCGCCGAAGCTGGCATGTGCTGCTGCTTGGCGAACCTTTGGCACCCTTCACATTTCCGAACTATATCTTCTGCATCGGCATTGGCGGTGGGCCAATAGAACCCGTGCCGGAACACCTTGGCCACCAGAGCTCTTGTGCTGCAATGATGTCCACATTCTCCTTGGTGGATTTCTAAAAGCATCTCCTTGCCTTCAGCTGGTTCGACACACCTCTGCAACACCTCGGTCACACTTCTCTTGTATAGCTCCTTGTTGATGATGGTGTATCCCTTAGCTCTCCTCTGGATTCTCCTTGCCTCGGTTGTATCACTTGGCAAACTTCCATCGGCTATGAAGTTCATGATCTGCTCCGCCCATTCCGGCACTGGATGCAGAGGAAAAAGCCTCTCATCTATCTCCATTGGTTCGGTCGCCATGATCTCCTTCATGATTTCCTCCACCATTGCTCGGCCAGTCCCCGAGTGTTGGTGCGAAGTCCCCGGGTCAGACCCGAAGTTCCCATCATCTATCTCCATAGGAAAAGCTCCATCAGTCCTCGGATACTGCGAAGCAGTCCCCGAGTCCGGCCAAACGCATCCGACGTCTACCTCCATAGGAATAGGCTCAGACTCCGAACTTGGCGGTAAGAAAATTGACTCGGAGTCAGGCGAGGGCTTGATTGAAGGAGTTCTCAAATGGTTCAGCGCTATCCCCGGTGGCACCGGTTCTTTGGATGAACCGAGCTTGGACAATACGTCGGCGGCTTCATTCTCCCCCCGAGGTATGTGCTTGTACTCACATCCTTCGAAGAACCCAGACACCTTTTGCACATGAAACCGATACAACTCCATGTTCGCATCCAACGCATCCCAAGTGCCGGTGGATTGATGCACCACCAAAGCTGAATCGCCGAAGCATTCTATACGCCGGACACCTATCTCCTTTGCCACCTTGAGCCCATGGATCAGGGCCTCATACTCCGCCACGTTGTTCGACGCCGAGAAATGGATTTGCAGCACATACTTCAACTGGTCTTGCTTCGGCGAGGTTAGGACTACGCCGGCACCTAATCCGACCTTGGTCTTGGACCCATCAAAGTGCATCTTCCAATAATTATAGTCCGGCAAGGGCGGCTCATATTGCATCTCGGCCCAATCGCATAAAAAGTCCGGCAGCGCCTGCGACTTGATTGCATCTCGCCTTTCATAATGCGGAGTGTATGGAGATACCTCGATCGCCCATTTGGCAACTCGCCCAGTTGCGTCCTTGCATCCGATGATCTCCGAGATTGGAGCATCACATACCACCGTCATGGGATGCTCTTGGAAGTAATGCTTCAGTTTCTTAACCGCCAGGTATACTCCGTACGTCATCTTCTGGTAGTGGGGGTAGTTTTGCTTCGACGTGGATATCACCTCGCTCAGGTAGTAGATTGGTCTCTGCACCGATTTGCCTCCTTCGTCTCGCTCCACCACCACTGCAACACTTACGACCCGGTTTGTAGCCGCAATGTATATCAACATCGGTTCATTCTGCAAAGGGGATGCCAACACCGGAGCAGTGGACAACATCTTCTTCAGCTCATTGAACGCCGCGTCCGCCTGCGGGGTCCAAGTGAAACTGGTACTTTTCTTCATAAGTTGATACAATGGTAAGGCTTTTTCTCCTAGCCGACTTACAAACCGACTTAAAGATGCAAGGCATCCCGTGAACTTCTGCACATCTTTTAAACAGTTCGGCAACTTCATTCTTTCGATAGCTCGGATCTTAGCCGGGTTAACTTCTATACCTCGGCTCGATACGAGGAAACCGAGCAATTTTCCAGCCGGGACACCAAAGGTGCACTTGTCCGGGTTAAGTTTCAACCGATACTTTCTTAAATTTGCAAATGTCTCTTCGAGGTCTTCGATGAGAGTATGCTTCTTTTTAGTTTTGATAACAATGTCATCGACATACACTTGCACATTCTTGCCCATTTGAGAATGTAAGCACTTCTGCATACACCTTTGATAAGTTGCCCCGGCATTTCTCAAACCGAAACACATGACACGATAGCAATACGCCCCGTACGGGGTAATAAAGGCAGTCTTTATTTGATCATCAGTGTTCAGTGGGATCTGGTGAAAACCAGAATATGCATCAATAAAAGACAACAGCTCACATCCAGCCGTAGAATCGATCACTTGATCAATCCGAGGTAAAGGAAAGGGATCCTTCGGGCACGCCTTGTTCAGGTTGGTGAAGTCAATGCACATGCGCCACACCTTGACTACCGCCGGTTCGTCCTTCTTTTTCTCCACGAGGACTGGATTAGATATCCAGTCCGGATGCAGCACTTCCATGATGAAGCCTGCAGCCAGTAACTTCGCCAGTTCTTCGAGTACCACCTTTCTTCGGTCATCTGAGAGCCGCCGCGTCGGTTGACGCACTGGTTTCACCTCTGGCCGAACAAACAAAGAGTGCTCTGCCAACTCCCTCGGAACACCTGGCAGGTCTTTAGCCGACCATGCAAAAATGTCCCGATTCTCACGGAGGAAGTGACAGAGCGCGCTTTCCTATTTCTCGTCCATGCCAGTACCAATGATGGCGAAACGCTCCGGGTTCTCCGAGTCCAGCGGGATTTTCTTGGTCTCCTTGGGCACCTCGAATGAAGCGCTCATGTCCGGAGTAATTAGTCCGGACATGCCGAGCTGAGTAGACTGCGCCATTGCCACCACCTTCTGAAGTTGCTTCTTCTCCGCCGCGATCACCAAGGACTCGGCTAAACTGGATCCCGCCGAGGCACATTGCATAGCCTTCTTGTAGTCACCAGAAATGGTTATTATTCCCTTGGGCCCCGGCATTTTCATCTTTAGGTAAGCCACATGAGTGGAGATCATGAACTTGGCCAAGGCTGGCCTTCCCAGCAAGGCATGGTAAGGGCTCTGCAAGTCCACAACCTCGAACTCAAGACTTTCAACTCGGCTGTTATCTCGGGTACCAAAACCCACGTCGACCCAAATCTTTCCCATAGGTGCACAAGAGACCCCGGGCACAATACCGTGAAATGTACAGCTGCTAGGCTGCAACTGGTTCGGTGAGTATCCCAGCTTGACCATTGTGTCTCGGTACATGATATTTATGGCACTCCCATTGTCCACCAAGACTCGGGTGAATCTCACATTGTTGGTCGGCCCACAAAACGTCGGATCCACCACCAGTGCATAGTTTCCAGGGCTCGGCATGATCCGAGGTGTATCTTGCCTGCTCCAAGTGATCTCTTGCTCGGACCAGTTCATGTATTTCACCACCGCCGGAGATACTGCATTCACCTCCTTGGCACGCCTCAGCATACTCTTCTTATCAGTTGACTCAGTCACAAACACCACGTAGCTCTGATGTACTTCCCTATAATCATTACCGGGGTTCTCATACCTCTGATTCTCAAAGGACCACGTTTGGCTTTGGCCGGCACCACCGTTGTTGTTGTTGCCCTGGGCACTCACTGCATTCACCGGTTTCGCCTGCACCGTCTTCTGATTTTGGGCCGCATGCACCGGGGTTGAATTTGCTCCGGTTAAGCTCTGATTCTGCGCCGCTATGGTCGGCTTATGCTGCTGCTGCGTGTTCGGATATTGAGGTCTACGCCATTGGTTCGGTGGCCCACTCCGGTTTGCCCCAGCTTTCGCCCCTTCTGCAGCGGTTCGGTGATGAAAACTACACTGCAGAGTGGTATGGTTGGGTGTTCTGCCATTCCTGCCATGATAGATACATGGTCCATTCACCAATGACTCGTAAGTCACAGGTGGTCCGGCCTCCTGCCACTGCTTCGCACCACCTCCCTGATTCTGGTTCTGGTTCGGAGTCCACGCCTGACCCTCAGTCTTCGGTTTCTGGGCGCCTCCAGGTCCGGACTGACTTGGGTTTACAGCATTGACTTGGAAATCTGGTTCTCTCCTCTTCTGCCCGAACTCTTGACGGTTATCAAACCTCGGTCCGTTGTTGCGGTTGTTCATCGGATTCCTCCTGTTCCGGGCATTCCCATCCAGCAGAGGCTGCATCGGATCGCCAAGGGCATAGGAATCAGCTATCCGAATCGTCTCGGCCAGAGTCTTTGGCATATCTCTCTGGAGCCTCTGCCACAACATGCTACCATACCGACATCCATCAGCAAACCACGCTATAGCCTGTGCTTCGATAACTCCCTCACAGGAGTTCCGAACATTGCTCCACCGAGTCAAGAATTCTCGGTCAGTCTCATTGTCCTCCTGCTTGCACGCCTGCAAAAGCTGAGGTCGGTTTGGCCTCCTGTAAGTGCTGGCGAAGTTGCTATTGAATGCCTCCTCTAAATCCAGCCAGCAATCGATGCTATTCTCCGGCAGATTGTTCAGCCAGATCCGAGCAGGACCTTCCAACATGTGCGGGAGATACCGGACCGCCCATCGGCGATTGCCCCCCGCAATGTATACTGCTGAAACATAATCAGCTAGCCAATCTTGCGGCTTGGTGCTCCCATTGTACGGCCTGGTACTCCGACCCAACTGAAACTGAGACACCGGTGGAGGTGGTTCCTTCATGATCCGAGGTCCAAAACACGCCGGACCAGGAGGGCCTTCCTCCTCCAACTTCTCGGACATGTAAATCCGATCTAGCTTGTAGCGCGCATCACCTGTAGGCAACGTCCGAGCTCCGATACGCTCTCCCAATGCACCATCCACTCTATAGAATCCAGCCCGCTCCATGGCTGAATTTCCATCATCATATCGGTCGCCACCTCGACCGACGTTCTTCGGCTGCGGAACATACTCCGGCTCTTGCTGATACTGCTCCTGCGGCCGGGGTTGCTGCTGATGCCTCGGGGGCTGAGGTGGTTTACCTCGGCCAGCCGACGCTGCTTGCCCACCGTTCTGATTTCCCTGAGCTGAACGGCCCTTAGCTCGGCTTGCATCACCTGGGCCGGGGTCTCCATTGGCTCGGCTAGCGTTGCCGACCTTTTGCTTCCCAGCTAACACCGGATCGTACACTTGCAGCTGCATCTCCTTGTTCCGACCTGAAGTGACACTCCGGGCACGATCGGCTCCTCCGACGTGTGGAGACGAGGCTTGCCCCTTGGACCCCTGGCTAACTGGCCTAATCGAATGGACCGCCTGCGAACCGCCAAGCCCGGCCTTGCGGAGGGCTTCATTTTGCTTGCTGGCCACATGCACTAACTCATTGAGCCGCTTCTGCTGCTCACGCCATGCATCTCCGGTCAACTCCGATAGCCCGGCCCTTACTGCTTCGGCTGCTCTAAGGTTCTTAGCTGGTGAACTATACACCGGCCTACCAGTAGCCGACCTGCTACTTGTTGCCTTACTCGAGCCCGAGACTGCAGCCCTAGCCATCTCCCCATAGAGGTCCTTGCCTCGGTTGAGCAGAGCAGCTTTCTTACGCCGCACAACCGGAGTAAAACCATCCTCTATACCATGTGCAGCATTGTACTCCTTCTGCTCCATATCGAACTGCTGCTTAGCCTCGGCCAGCAACCGAGCTTCTCTCAGCACCCTCTGGCGCTCTGCCTCTAACCCGGCCACCGTATGCTCCACACTTGCCTCTACTGCGAGTGGCCGAGCTAACCTATCAACGATAGCTTCTAAGGGAACTTCTTCCCTTGGCATGCCCAACTGCTCATTCTGACTAGGTTTCTCGTACGGAAACTTCGCCGTCCGACCTGATTTCTCAGGCAGCGCGGTTGGCGTCGCCTCCACCTCGGCTAGCGCGACCTTGCCAGCATCTGCCTTGCTAGCTGCAGGCCTGGTACCAGCCATCATCACCTCCACACACCTCGGAGGGCGAGTGACACGCCGACCCAAAGCCGCCAGGAGAGGAGTTTCGTCGTCCACGAGCACCTGCTCCGGGTACTCGCGAACCACCTCGACAGCAACGTAAGTGGGGAAGCTGCCGAGCATCATGAGGAAACCATCGGTGGGGAAAGGCTTGCCGGCGAAGCACCCCGCATTGTCGCTCACAAAGGCGAACTCGCCGATCTTGGTAACAAGGCCAGAAAGAACACACCCAGAGGAGCCCGTCCGGATGGAAACTCCACCCAACGCCTCAATCTGCCCCACGGTGGGCGCCAACTGTCGTGGTGGGATCACGGCAGATGCCATGGGTATGGCTTAGTTGGGGCCGAACGGTCGTTGGGGGAATCCGGGGAGGGTTTATGCACTCAAGACGTGCACAAGCAAGAACATGCAAGAAACCACAAGAACATGAACAAGAAACCAAGAAAGCCAAGAACACAAAAGACACCACGATGTACCCAGGTTCGGGGCCTTCGTGAGGAAGTAAAACCCCTACTCCTGCCTTGCCTCTCTCAATATATCAGTGTGGTTCTCAGTACAAGGTGCTCCTCGAGCTGTATGTTGCTACCAAAGTGAGAGCTCGAGGTAGAAGGTGAAACTACGAAGGGGGAAATGAGCTAGGGTTTGTGCCTTCCCTCTCTGGAGGTAGAGAAGCCGCATATATACACAGGCCGAAGTACATTTTTACCCCTGCCTACAACTGACAATGGCATGGCCAAAAGGTAGAAGACAAGCCTCTGCCTCCTGCCAGCCCAACGGCCGGACTGTCAGGCCAGCCAGGCCTAGCTTTCCTCTTCGGGTCATACTTCAGTAGCCTGCCGAGGTCTAGCCTGTAGACCTTTCCCGAAATGGCCAAGTCAGCTCCTAGGCCCCCGAGCTTCCGGGAATCCCGTGGACGGACCTCGCCGTCCTCTGAAGCCTCGGGCTACGAGCTCTGCGGCACCCGTGACCTCTCTGACATGCCTCGATCCTTGCTGCCAACCTCGGATAACACTCCTGATCATATACCTCGGTGGAGAATATCTTATTCCTGTGGTAGCTAGCTGACTGCCCCGAGGTTGATACCTCGGAGGATATACCTCGGAAAGTATACCTCGGACGTACACCTTACGTCGGATGACGCCTCCTGCGTCCTTGCTCAATCGTTCCCTCGGACAGCTTACTGCCTTAACCTTACATGTCTTTACCTCATCATTACCCTACCCGGGGGTAACCCCCCGACACATCGCCAACAGCATAGTCATTTTTGGCAACCCAAACTAAATATGGATATACGAGAGAGATTGTTTACGTAACAAAAAAAATCAGCTTTTGTAGTATATATCCAAATCTGTACACCCATATTTCTTTTTGCATACACTGACATTTGGGGCCAGTCTGTCACTGAGACATTTGCGCGGGAAATCACGCAAGTTCACGCACAATGGTGGTGTCGCGAATCGGCAGCAGCAAACGGCTGACTCAGTCAACTTCCACCCAATTAGACGTCCATGAAAATTGGAGGATCGGTGCGGATGAATGCGGCCGCCAGCAAGCCCCTACAGCTGACATAATTGCGAGAGAGAGGGTGATGGGGAGCTTGGCGACGGCTTCCAGCCACCTAATTGACCGTAGTGGACACCGACAGTGGTGGGGCACCTCTAGAAACACGGGTTGCACCGATAAGATTGATGGGTGACACACGTGTCGAGAAGTCGCAGAAGGGAGGGGGAGGGGGTCTCGGTGGAGGCAAGGGCGACATGAAGAATATTCCAGCGGCGAGGTCTGGTGACTAGAGTCGGCTGGGAAGACCGGAGCTCGGGAGGGAAACTTCCGCTCGTGCAGTTAGTTTCTCCGGCGAGTGTGTTTGGATTATGGATATTCACCCCTTGGAGAACCATATTTCAGTATTTGGAACAGAAACATGGGTACCTACTCATGAATTATGGGTATTGCGACGATTTGGGTATGCCGTTGGAGTTAGTTTTACGATTGAAATCTCAAAAAATTCAGTTTCTAGGGTATAAAGGGAAATGTGGCTGTGTTGTTTGGGATCTCTAAACACGAGAGTGCATACTAGATGCCACTGGTGGTTTCTTTGTATGTTCCTTTTTTGCCTACTAGTTGTCTGAAGTGGAGTTAGAAATCAAAACATAGTAGAAAAGTGCAGAAGGAGAATGCACTAGAAATATGTAGTAAAGACTAAGCTGATAAATGTAAATAAAACTTGTGTATAAATGTCATAAAAAGATGCAACACGAAAGATGTTGAAGAAGTATACAGTAAAAATGCACTATGACAAAACAATTTCAACAAGAAAAAAAGGCTTCACAATATATCAAGTCTGGATCTTTTTTACTGATCATGTGGGAAAAAAAGAATGTAAACTCATATATTGATTTGGTCATCCCTCTTGAAAGCATTGGCATCTGAATTTCTGAACTAGAGCATTGAATAAGTGACATCATCTATTTAGAAAGCTAGCGTCTTTCAACTAACAAACCTATCTGACCATTTTTTTTCCGTGCTTGCTCATTGTTTTTTTCATCGAAATATTAAGGAAACTCCTAATTGTCATCTTAGCATTAGTTTGACCTAATCATTTAGTATCATCTTTCTTTCATAAATGAAAAATTGGTTGACCATGTTCTTTTAGGATGAATGATTGGACATCCATTGTACGTCGGTCATAAAGTCTAGGCCAGTTTTGTTTGACTACCTCCTAAGAACATTCTATAGCTTGCAACTTAATACCAAAGCTCATGGCGCTCCCTCCCACCCACCCGAGCTCTGGCGATTCCCATGGCAATGGCGGCGCTCCCTCCTCCTAGGACCATCACGAAGATCCCTCTACGGTGTGTGGGGGATGGATCCCTTCACTGATCTCTCCTCCATTGCTAACTGCCTTGATTTCTCTGTTGGTCACCGTTTTAGATCTAAGGTTCGTGAACTTTTCGCCACCTCCGTTAGCCCTGTGTCCAACCCCCATCGCTTCTTCCTTGTGGTCCCTTTTGCTCGCTCGATCTTTCGTCTGGATGAATTGAATGTGAGTCTCGCCCTCTCGGCTTCGCTTGGGGTGGCTCATGATGAGATTGGTACTGTATGTCTTTCTGAAAGGGTTTTTCGGTTTGCCGTCAGTTCTAAGGCCGTGGGATTCTTGATTCACAATTTGAGATCCATCTCTTGTCTGCAATTTAAGTGTTATTTTCATCTTTGGGGCAATGGAGGTCCGAATTGGCAGAGAGAGGAACAGATCTGGTATGCACAGACAGAGGCTGAATGGATCACTCCCGGGAATTCCCGTCTCTCTCGTCGACATCCTCAGAACTCATCACATCCTCGTTTGCCGAATGTTTCTGGAGTTTTTGGTCCTATTAGATCAGCACTGAACAACATCAACACTCCTACGGTACTTACGGGTGCCAATTTGGTGCCGATCGGGCCTAGAATTCCTCCTGTTCATCTGCATGATCGTGATCTACGTGATCCGCAATCTGCGCGGGTTCGTTCAATTTCGAACGCCAGCCATACGCCTAATCTAAGGTGGGTCGTGATTTCGCAGCCCACCAGGCCCACAACCACTGCTCCGCCTGTTTCTGTTGAACAGTCCACCTCCAGTTCGCCTGGCCCATCCACCTCCGAAACCTCTTTGTTGACATTAACTGCCCAGGAACAGAGGAGTTCCTCCCGATGTCTTGATCATAGGCATCAAAGGAAAGATTGCAGAAATAAAATCAGGTGTCGAATATGTTGGTATTATGGGCATATTTCTCGCACTTGTCGTTCTCGGTGCAAACAGAATCAGAATTATAGGCGTGTCGTGCGGGATCCTGTCTCTAGCTCTGCACCAAATATCCCATATGTCGCATCTCCTTCCTACTTGCTCCAATCCCCTGTACTGGAGGATGCTGAGCCTACCACCCCTCCTCAGAGCCCAATGCCTAATGCCAATCCTGCAGCTGAACCTCATGTGCATGCAGATGTTGGGGAAGCGAACGAAGATGATAATCTGGTCGCACCTGGGAAACAAGGGACAGTTGCAGTGGAGCACTCTTCACATTTCCATACCCAGCTTGCTGCAGTTCATGATATGCTGTCAAACCTAGCAGCATCTTCCAGCATTTTCTTTGCTGCCCTCTCTGACCCGAATGTTGTTGGTACTACCTGTAAGCCTGTTGAGGTGGAAGCTGAATCAGGAATACAAAGCAAATGCTACCTGCAGGTTAATTCAGTGATGGATCCCACTGTGCCCTCATCAACAGTCCAGATAACATAACTTGAGGATGCTGGTACCTACTTGGTTCCTATGCCCAGCATAGGCAGGAAAAGAAAGGAGAAGGCACCCAACACAGTGGACCTTGTTAGAAGGAGTATCAGGCTTGCTAAGATCAAGGATGTCTTCAAGGACACAGCAGCGGCTGCTGATGCAAAGAACAACCCTGCATTTCAAGCAATGGTGGAGACTCTGAAGCACCGCCACCACCGCACCTGCCTATGGAGATGATACAAGCGATTGCCACTGGACCGTGTCAGATGCATCTTGATGATGTATCAGAGGATAGCTTGAACTATGATAGTACCAATGAGTAGAAACTGGATTGTTTTTTATTGGAACCTGCGAGGGATTAACTCGCATTTGAGATGGGATGATACCAGGCAGAACATTGATGAATCTAACTGTAATATCATTTGTTTTCAAGAAACAAAAAGAGAAATCTTTGATCATAGTTATCTTAGAAATTTCTGTCCTAGAAGGTTTGACCAATTTGCTTATGCTCCGTCTTCTGGTAATTCTGGCGGTATTATAACTATCTGGAATGGGTCTATGTTCTCTGGACAACAGATTAGTTCTTCACGTTTCCATGTGACTGTTCAGCTGATCTGCAAGATGAGTGGGCATGTTTGGTACCTGACAAATGTATATGGACCAACTGTCGTAGAAGACAGGTTACTTTTCACCAACTGGCTGCAAGACATTGACACCTCTCTTATGCCTTTCTGGATGATCCTGGGAGATTTCAATCTGATGAGAGGCCCAGAGAATAGAAATAGACCAGGAGGTGACATCAATGCTATGATCCTCTTTAATAGAATTATTAGCGAGCATGATCTGGTGGAAATTCCGTTAAAAGGTAGAGCCTACACTTGGAGTAATATGCAGGATAACCCTTTATTAGAGAAGCTAGACTGGATCTTCACTTCAGACAGTTGGACTGCCACCTTCCCGAATACTTTTGCTACACCGCTTGCCAAGCTCTCCTCTGATCATGTGCCAATTCAGGTACAGATTGGGACAGACATACCTAAGGCTCAAATATTCAGGTTCGAGGACTACTGGATGGAGTTCCAAGGTTTTAATGATATTGTGACTACAAATTGGCACCATTCTGGGGTCTACAGGAATGCAGCTCAGGATATAACTTCTAGACTGAAATCTTTGAGATACAGTCTTAAGAAATGGAGTAAGAACATCTCTCAGCTTAACAAGACCATTGACGCTTGCAGTTTCGTTCTGGCCCTATTGGATGGATTAGAGGATCAGAGGCAGCTTTCTATCTTGGAAAAGAATTTTCGAAAATCACACAAGGCTCATTTAACTCACCTGCTAGAAGCCAAGAGGATTTACTGGAAGAGCAGAGCAAAAATCAGATGGGCTAAATTGGGTGGGGAAAACACCAGATTTTTCCACACCTATGCAACAAAGACATTCAGAAGCAATTATATTGCCAACATCACTACTGAAGATGATAGAATTCTTTGTGACCATGAGGCCAAGGCTGCTGTTATATGGCATGCTTTTAAAAAGCGCATTGGAATATCGGACAATCCTGCTATGTTATTTGACTTGCAAAGCCTAATCACACCAAATCCTGCAATTGATTTCGTTGCTTTGGAACTCCCTTTCACAAAAGAGGAGATTGATGGGATTGTGAATAATATGTCTGCTGATAAATCACCAGGGCCAGATGGGTTTAATGGAGCTTTTTTGAAGAAGTGCTGGGAGCAGATCAAAAAACAGTTCTATACTCTCTGTTTCAGTTTTTATGAAGGGACTCTGGATATTCATAGTATCAATACTGCTTTCATTACTTTGATCCCTAAAAAGTCTTCTCCGGAGTATATTAATGACTACCGGCCAATCTCTCTTGTTAGTATCACCTTAAAACTACTCACTAAGCTCTTGGCAAACAGAATGCAGAAGGTGATAATTCCTGCTATACATAAGAACCAATATGGTTTCATCAAATAAAGAACTATTCATGATTGTCTTGCTTGGGCTTTCGAGTATATTCATCTGTGCCACAAGTCAAAAAAGGAAATTGTTATCCTTAAGCTTGATTTTGAAAAGGCTTTCGATAAAGTGGAGTATTCTGCTATTCTACTCATGCTGAAACACCTGGGGTTTGGAGATAAATGGCTTGGTTGGATTAGGTCTATATTGTTCTCTGCATCTACATTTGTGCTCCTTAATGGTGTACCTGGTAAAAAAATTAATTGCATGAGAGGGGTGAGGCAGGGAGACCCCTTTCACCCCTTCTATTTGTTTCTACTGCTGAACTGCTACAATATGTGATCAATCAGGCATGGAGGGATGGTCAGATTGAACTTCCTTTGGATAACTCGTTTGATATGGATTATCCAATTATCCAATATGCTGATGATACTCTACTCATCATGCCAGCTTGCCCAGACCAGCTTCAAAGGCTTAAACTGTTATTGGATAAATTATCTGCATCTACGGGCCTAAAAGTTAATTTTCATAAATCCTCATTGGTTCCTATTAACGTATCTGGGATCAGAAGCAGTGATCTGGCTACATCTATTGGTTGCAAAATTGAGGCTCTGCCTTTCACCTATCTTGGTCTACCTATGGGTACCACAAAGCCCAGAATGGAAGATCTAATTGGTATCATCCATAGAATTGACAGAATACTGGTAGGAATTGCGGATACACTCTCTTATGATGGCCGTTTGGTGGTGGTCAAAAGCATTATTCAAGCTATCCCCAATTTTGCTATGTGTACTCTAAAGCTTCCTCTTGGCTTCTTAGATTATGTTGAGGGAACTACCAGAGGGTTTTTCTGGCGTGGAAAGGATATTCATGAAAAGGGCAAATGCTTGGTTAAATGGGAGAATGTCTGTAAACCAAAGAAAGCTGGAGGGCTTGGCATCTTGAATCTGAGAACGCAGAATATTGCTCTGCTGATGAAACATTTATTTAAATTCATGAACAAGGTGGATATTCCCTGGGTCAAACTCATCTGGCAAGCATATTATCCCAACGGAAAATTTCCACAGAGCTCTGGACCATGCGGATCTTTTTGGTGGTAAGACTGCATTAAGCTGATGGACACTTTCCTTGAGCTGGCAGAATGCACGCCGGGAGAAGGCAACACCATCAGGCTGTGGATGGACAACTGGACAGATGAACTTCTCAGAACCAAACTCCCGCATCTTTGTTCATTTGCAAAGGACCAGAACATCACTCTCAAGCAGGCTGTGGCTATATGTTGTGACGAGGACATCTTTGATATGTTTCACCTTCCATTATCCATGGTAGCTGCTCAGCAATGTGGTCAGCTTGGTAACCTCTTGACTAATAGAAGTGCTAACGATTCCTCAGACACCTGGCATATGGCTGGTGACAAGAAGAACTACTCTTGCAAAAGATCACTGTTCAAGATATCTTCCGATATGCCGATAAATCGGCCGGTTTATCGCTTCTCACTGTCTGACCGATAAGATAAATAAGCCGATAAATCGGCCGATATGCTGATAAATCAACCGATATGCCGATAAACCGGCCGATTTATCCCATATCTTGGGTCGACCGATAAGTTCCCGATAAGCGATATCCCCAACATTGCAAAAGAGTATATGCGGTTATGTCTCCTCAAGATATTGCCCCTGCTCCTATGAGGTGGATCTGGAAATCATGTGTGCTGCCAAAACATAAAATATTTTTCTGGTTGTTGCTACAGGACAGGCTGAACACTAGAGGCCTGTTGTCTCGGAAAAACTTTGTGATAGATTCGTATGATTGTGTCATCTGCACTGAAGGGGCTGATGAGGAATTCATGCACCTCTTTTTTGAATGTGATTTCAGTAAAAAATTCTGGTGGAAGCTAAACTTTGAAAGGAATACAGACCTGGACATAAAGAGTATGCTTGTTGAAGCTAAGAAGAGATATAACCTAATATGTTTTAAGGAGTCTCTTATGGTGGGTTGCTGGGCTCTCTGGAATCATAGAAACAGATGTATCTTTGATAACCAGCAGATTGATCTTGATGTTTGTTTCCAGGACTTTACTTATTCCTTTAAACTTGTTATGCATAGGGCTAAACCTTCTCTTAAAGAAGGCATGAGTCAGTGGGTGGACACTTTATGAACTCTTATGTTGTAACCGTTGTACTTTTTGTGGAGAAAATAGAAAATTAAAGCAGTAGGGATTTTTCCCTACTGTTTTTTCGCTTCAAAAAAAGAACATTCTATAAGCCAAGCAGCAAACAAGTGGGGTTATTTCACAATGTCCCTTACATCACTATGTAAGAATTTGTAACCACTGCCAGTTGTTCGATATCGACGACACGCCACGCGTTAACCGGAGTTGAAAATCAAATTAATAAAACCAACCTCTTCCAGAAAAACCAACCAACTTTGTGGAAAATGGTAAGCCCACTTGAGTGAATCTTGGGAAAATTAATACCAGGAAGACTTGTTAAAACATTTCAAAACTTTGTACGGTGCTTGTCATACATCATCGTCTAGCGAAATATCGAAGAAGTTTCTAAGTGCATATAGTTCCATTCGATCAACTCAACCGTACAGTATAGCTCCAAGCTTATGTCTTGACGACAACAACGATGACGATGTTGTGACGTATTTGGGTCCGACAGCGAAATATCGAAGAAGTTTCTAAGTGCATATAGTTCCATTCGATCACAGTATAGCTCCAAGCTTATGTCTTGACGACAACAACGATGACGATGTTGACATATTTGGGTCCGACAGGAGAAGACAGTAGTCACCCGCGGATCGCGGTAAACCTCCTACGTGCACTTGCACTACCTCTTGGCTAGGATCCGTTTTCAGCTACTCCCTTTGTTCCAAATTATAACATGTTTTTATCAGTTTAATACATACTAAATATGGAATGAAATTAGTAAATCAACACACGAAAGTTCATCCATATACGTACGAATCAGGTAAAAGTTGAAAAGCCTTGTATTTAAAAACGGGGTAGTTACGGTCAGAAAAAAAACGGGGCAGTACGGTTTCCGTGGCAGCTGCTAGAAGCGCCGTGTGTGCGGTCTGCCTTGTCCGCCTCAGCATCCGCGGTGATCTGGACGACTGGAGAAGTTTGAGGTATAATAACAGGAGCAAAGCAGCAGATGCTTCCTCTCAACGGCCGGTTTGGTGGTTAAAAATTAGAACAATACAGAAGATGGCTATCCCTATCCATTCCTAGTTGACCGATTCCAATCCAGTATATTGCTTGTCTGCTATCTTTTGAAGAATAAAAAAAAACCATAGTCAACGGAACATGAACATGACCCCAAACTCTGATCTGGCCATTGGCCCGGTCCAAGAGAAGGCATTTGCCTAGCTCACACTGAAAGCCCAGTACATGGTTTTGCTCTGGTTTTGAACTTACCAAATTCTGCATCCCGGTTAAAGGCAGAAGCAAAACGCATCACAATATTATACACGTGCGGGTTAACTAAAGGAAGCGCGTGAGTATTACTCTTTTATCGTTCTCTCTGTCAAGAAAAAGCATTACATTTGCAATTGCCAGAGCGAGAAAACCAACTAAGGAAGCCAACACACCATTTCCACATTTCAGTAATATATGCATATTGCTTGGCCCACAAGTTGTCGACAAGGTTTATCTATGCATGCATGATCGGGTCGGATTTTAACAGCCGAATTCAGAATTCGGTGTCTTTTTCAGAAAGATGAATTCCAAGACAAGGCGGGGGTGAATCCAGCTTTCCTTTAGCTCACAGTTAGAAAAAATCAGACAATGTTTCGAATTCTTCTGCGTACTTTTTTCTAAAATACATCCCCTAGGGGTTGTATTAAACACATAGAAGGATTCTTCTGCGTACTTTAACAAGCAAGTCTCAAACTTCAAACTTACCATTTGCCGTTGCTCATGGACCAGATCTCCAAGCCGAGAGACCAGCCATGCGTATGACTTTGTGATGTCAAGATCGTCTCGGCCTTTGGGGCTCCACGGTTTCGTGTGTGCCTTTTTCCTCAAAGGATAGCCAACGGCCCATGCACCTAGTCACCTACCACTTCAAAGGCTCAAAGCTGCCTGTGGGCTCCTTCCCATTTCCCTAAGCAAAGGCGAACCCCATCGTCTGCGTCCGGACGGTGTCGCGCTTTGCGAGGAGGGCTACAAGACGCATGTTCCGATCCGTGGTGCTTTTGCTGTCTAGCTTTAACCCTTTAATGGTCATTGTATACATATATGCTCTTTCGAAGACTGCATTTGTAGTATCATTGTGCATGTAAGACCATGTATGTTGGTAGGACTCACTGACGCGAAATGTGCTTTCAGCTTGATTCGTTCGTAGTATTACTTATTTATATCGTACCTGAATCTGATAAAAGAGAGGATTCTACATTTTTTTTCCTTGCTTTTATAAATGTATAGGAGTGTTGCCCCTTTTAAAACTTTCACCGGGCATTACACCGAAGTTGTTACATTGTGTCAAGTTTTACCGTATCTAACAATTCTCTGTGATTATGACCAGGTGGCAACCGAGAGGCGTAAACCATTTCCACACGCCTTAACTACCCGTGCGGTCCGCAACTTGCCCTAGTACGTTGAGCGAACTAGCAATTGAGGCCACCAAATCGTCGAGCAGGTGTAGTCAAATGAGTTGGTGTGGGTTGCCGACCAGTAGGGAAGTCAGTCAGGTCGAGTGAAAAATAGGGTCATGCCATGCTAACGGGAGAACATGCTCACTTGTTTTTGCTTTCGAGTTGGCATTCCGATCACCAAACATCTCAGCCTGACAAGTAGGTCCAAACTACTATAAATTGAACAATTTTATGGTGAAATACTCATAATTTTTAATGGGGTAAGAGTGCAAAATGGATTGCAAATGTAGTAATTCATGGCTTGCAACATTTTATACAGCTACTATATTGTCTGGATGAAGTATTCATGGATATAACACAATAACTATGTTGCAAAATAGTGTATATGAATATGCTAGAATTATATCCGGAAATAGTATAGAGTGCAAGGCCAGGTTGTCATAGGATTGGCTCTGTGAATTGTTAAATTCCGTGAGCTTGATTTTTAATTCAATCTCGACGCACGACTCACACATACGTATTTGGGATCTAATTCAATAACAATATTCGGGCTAAGTAACAGACTGTTAATTATTGTGATTGGTTAAACAAGTCACGATTGCTATCTGAAAATAGGTTGAAATGTCTATAATTGGAATCTATATAAAGATCGCACCTTATAGTCTCAATATGCATTGTGAGCGGCAACATCGATAAGGCAGAAAAATAGAGGGTAGACCGCTTCGATCAAAACCCTAGATTTGCTACAGAAAATACTGCGTAAAAACCGGAATTCACTCTTGAAAAATGATGCTATTGACTATTGGCATAGAAGTTTGTACTTCTTTTTCAAAGTGGGTTGATGAATTCGGTGTCGAGTACAAATCGGCGATGAAACTTATTTCGCCATGAGACCAAGGGGAAGAGATGAAAATTGAGAAAGCCTGCCATTTAAGCATCATGTCACTAAAGAATAATATGCCAGTGATTAAGGAACTGTTCGGCCACCTCCATGATGATCCCTAACGGCATGAGCAGGCTAGCTTGGCGCAAGGCACGAGTGGAATGTTAGGGTTTTACATGGCATGATGATGTCACGAGCTGCAGGATAGAACTCGTGCAGGCCAGCCTCGGTGATTGTTTAACATAAGCAGGGAATTAGGTTGCTAGGATCGATGTGCTTTTGGGGAAAGTTCATCACTGAATTTAAGCAGCTAGGTTTAACCTCTGGATTGCTGCCAAGCATGCATCTCTCTCATCATTGCTACCATTTCACCACACATAATCAATACAAAACAGGACACTCTTCTGGAGTTATCCTAGTCATCCCTATTCACTCGATGCTTACGCATATAGTTAATCCATTATGCACTCTGAAAATTCCAATTAGTGTGCTACTTATCCTATCTTAATATAAAAGAAAACAGTGCTTGCTGCCTTCGTAAAAAAAACGTAGCAACTGACCAAATGACCAAAGATACAAGGCAGAATGGGATAAGAGCACAGTTTTTTTTTAAGGTTTCAACGTGTGTTGGATAGTGTTGTGGATCATGCAGAGAACAGTGATGAACATTGAGTTCAGCTGTAAGTGAAAAGCGAGATGCTCTAGTGCCCTGCTGTTACGTGCCATGTGATTGCTTGTTTGGCAGATGACTGCTAGGTGGAAAGGATGACAAGCAGGACCGTGGCTTTCTCATCTTTCCACAAACTTTCTGCTGTTTTTGCTCCTTTTGATCCCTTCTTTAAACTTGTCAACCTTCCATTTTCTTTCAACAGTTTTGTTTGTGTACTTATGGCCATAGTCCATGGATCTTGTATGGCTGATGTGGCAATGGAGAAAGAAGCTAACATGTACCCATTTATGGTGTGTTTGAGCATATTTAAGGTTCATAATAATCTCACATAACATTGTTTGAGATTGAATTTTCATGTTCATATCAATGTATATTGAAAACTAGACGAAAAGTGTAACTACAAGTTAAAAAAAAGATAACTAACCCATGCACAAGGCAAACACGTACACATGTTAAATTTGGTTTACAAACTTATCATTCACAAGCTAGAGATTAATCAAAAAACTAAGTTACTTCACAATTTGCTACGTTGAAAATTCGCAAGGTGTTAAAAAATATTCGTCTATGTATTTGCTCTGTTTCTTGTTATAAGGTATATTAGGTTTCTTTAAAAGTCAAAATTGACAATCTTTGACCAAGATTTTAGAAAATATTATTAACATTTACAATATCAAATTTATCATTAGATTCCATTAGAAATACATTTTTATACATATTTCTTGGTATTTTAGATGTTTATAGTTTTTCCTAAAAATATTGGTCAAATGTAGTCAAGTTTGATGTTTTCAGAAACCTAATGCACCTTTTAACAAGTAACGGAGGGAGTATATAAACACATATTGTTACCAAAGTTATATTTTTTCTATTCATGTCATATATACACCGATTTGATTTCATAAAAAGTTAAACCATATGTTTTTTATTTTTTGGTAATTTCCATTATTGGATTAATGTTTTTTCAGAAGGGCAGGGTGGTCGGGGTAATAAGGAGTCTCCGCCATAATCAGGTATATTGCCCAAATAGAACATGATTACGAGTTGATCATGTGAGCAAGGAAATGATTAGATTTTTTTCGTGGATAGGATCGAGTTCGAATAAATTGCATAGGGTTGGGCTTGATTGTGTACACATGAAAAGATGACGAAATCTCTGTACGGATGGTTCCGCAAAATTTATTTCCACTGGTGTTCTGCCAAGAAATGCCGTCATGTTTCCGTTTCCGCTGGAGTTTTCATTGTCGGTTCCATGCCGCAATTTTTCAATTCGATTAAATGCAAATATTTTAGAGATCATGGTTATGTGTCACGAGTGCCTTAGAAATTATGGTTTGTTCTTTTTTTTTTTGAAGATCATTACCGTAGGGGCTTTGTTCATGTTTTTTTTCTTTTGAAGGAAAATGGTTTGTTCATGTTTATTCAAAGTAAAAAACGACCTTGGCACGGCTAGCCCACCTCTGACCTCGGGGTACTCGCTTCCTCTGTTCAACAAGTTTTTTTTTTTGAAATATCAATATATTAAGCTAGCAAGCCGCCTCATTGAAAACCTTCCAGTCCCCTCAGGTACCCTGGTAAGGAAAAAAGAGTGCATCTGAAACTTGCTGCTTTATGCATCCACAATAGTTACATCGTTTATAAGTTTGTCTAGAATAAAACCTGGGGGCTCATCTACCAACTACAAGAAACTTTATTTAAAAAACTATCGTAGGCTAACTCATGAGCTACTTTATTTGCTTCCCTCCAACAATGTTTGAAAAAAACACTACCTATAGATGTAGCCAGATCAACAGAATCCGCGAAAATAGCAGATGTTTCATTCCACCACGCAGCCTCCCCCGTGCATGCTTTAATAGTTTCAATCAAATCTGATTCAGTTTGTATCCTAGAAAAACCCAGTCCATTTGCCAAAGCTAGACCTTTCTTCATCGCAATCGCTTCTCCCATAGATGGAGATGCAAGATGTGGTAAAAACTTCGTAGCCGCCGCTAAGAAGCTACCCTGGAAATCCCGAAGAACAGCCCCCACAGCTCCTGCATGAACATCTTCATGAAAAGAAGCATCAATATTAAGCTTTACATGACGAGGCTCCGGCCTTGTCCATTTTGCAGAGGACTCAACATTTATTTTATCCGAGACCTTTGCCGCATTAGCTGCAATATCTTATATTTACTAATTGGAGGCACCATACGAGGCACCACGTTAATCCTGGAGAATGCATAACAAATAACCGTAAGATGTAAAATCTATGGATAGGATCTAAAGATCGTAACTCATGGCTTGGTAAGAGTCCTAGAAGCATACACCACGTTAATCCTTGAAAAATATAACGTCAACCGTCGGATGGAGCTTAACAATGTAATATAACCATTAGATCTGTGGTTGGGTCCCGTGAGTTACCGTTGTTCTATTGGCATTGGTCATTGCACGGTGGTTCGAAATTTCGAATCCTAGGAGTAGCAAATAATTATATCTTTGCCCGTCGAAAAAAGTGGTGCACAACCATGCAGAGCAGTCGCTGCTGCTCCTGTCGCAGGTGTCTTTTTTTTTGCTAATCAACATACTTGTATTCAACCAGGAAGAAGAACAGAGCTCGAACAAGTACAATTGAACAAAAGAAAGCAAAGGAAACAGAGGACGACGAAGCTCGCGCAAACCATCTTCAACCTCAAGATCGACTGGGGAACGAGCCCTGCACCGTCGGAGACGACGAAGGGAGCGGCCACCAAGCACGACCACCAAAGGAGCAGCAGAGCCCCTAGCCCAGGGGCGTTGACGAGCCGCAGGAGAATCCACCTCCGAGGAGCTGGAAGAGACGACGAAGAACGAGCATCGGCCGGGGGCAGCCCCCGAGCTCCAACTGCACCGGATCTGAGGCCGACGCCGCAGATCCCCGCCTTGAAACCACAAACCTGCGAGGCCGCCGTCTTGAATCCCGCTTTCCAGCAGCACCACCACTCGCGATACCCGGGGACGGACGAGGCCAGCGGATCCGCGGATCCCCGACCTCCAGAAGTCGCACGCGCAACGCCGAAGACCCGAAGAGCTCCGTCGCCGGTGAAGGAGCACGCCGACACCCAAAACCTCGCCGACAACGTCGCCCACACCACAACGCCGCCGGGAGGAACCCTACCCAAACCTACACTATGTACAAGCCGAGATCCGGGGTTCCCCCATCCTCCCGCCGCCGAAGCGGCCGGCGGAGGAAGAGGGAACCCGCAGCTCGCCGGCGAGCGAGGTGGATTGGCAAGGAGGAGCCCAAAAATCGCCTATTTTCCCTGTAGCAGAGAGGGGAACGGCGTGCGAGTGTTCTGATACTTCTGTCGCAGGTGTCTGTGCTGCGTTTCTGCCATGGCTCATGAAATTCCTACTCGGTAGCGTAGTTTACTTATTTCAAGATTTCTCGCTTATGACAGGACTCTCTCCATATAGTACTACGCACTGCCCAATCCTGTACGGATGACATGCATGCATCGGGACACACAGTGATACGAGCATGCACTAATGTTGGAATCAGGTGTGACTGCATGTCAAAGAAAAGTTGATATTATTAATATTTTTATATTTAATTAGTACCACACGTCAGATCTAAATCCTGTTTTCTGTGTGAAATAGTACATTTACTAATTCGGTACGAACCAGTTGTTATTCACATGCATAGATCCAAGGTGTAGGCTTTCTATATCGTACATAATTCAAGCTCATAAGATGAGACTAGGTTTATACACTCAAAATAGTTTTCTCGATATAATATAATTTAATTTAAGCTATAAAGGTACAGTTTTTGGTATACGAGTGTGCAATCTAATTCCAAATAATGAATATTAATAGTTCTTAATGCATGCAGATATAAAGTTATCATAAGATGAGAGTAGGTTTATACACTCAAGTTAGTTTCTCCATATAATAGAATTTAGTTTAAGCTATAAAGCTACACTTTTTTGGTATACGGGTCTACAGTCAAATTCGAAATAATGAACATTACTAGATCTTAATGCACACATATATAAAGTTAATGGGCTGTTGAAATATAATCAAAAACCATGCTTTCATGTGAAGCTTCATTTTGAAACTTATTTAAAGAATTAACTTATTGGCATAGACAACCAAGAAAAACAATTACATGCTTTCAGAATTAAAGTTGGAAACGATATCTCCCAAATGGCAGTGGAACTTCTTCGCTATTTTTGTCAACATGAAAACTAGCCCGTGCAGATGCACGGGTTAACGACTAGTAGAAAGAATGGACATTTTACATTTATTAACCGGAGGGAAATCATCATTCTGTACCCGTCGTCGACGTATCTACCAGAGGTACCAACAAGCAACCGACATAATTTCTTTCCAATTAGCTGTAGTGAAGCCTGGTCTTTTGAAGGAAAATGGTTTGTTCGTGTTTATTCAAAGTTTTTTTGTTCAACTCCAAATAGCACAAGCGAGGTGAGAGGGAACCGAGAACCTTGGCCGGGCCAGAAAGTTGGTCCCACGGGGGTGGCGATGTTCTCTCGGCCCATCGAAATCGCGGGTCCCGCGACCTGAGCTGTGTGCGCCTCCCCCTCGCGGCAGCGCGTGCGCCCTTGTCGGCCGGCTCGCCGTCCCACGCTCCACAGCGCCGTTGAAAAGACTACCGCTACCAGCTACTCTACCGGTTTCACTAAGCCAACATTACCGCAATTCAGCACATCTGCTGCTCCTTATTTTAACCTTCGTGATCATGGGGATTTGGGAAACAAATTGTCGCCATCGCTGAACTTGATCAGCTAATCCTCTGCATTAGCCAATCTGGAGTACTAGTACTAGTAACTCATTCCACTGGTCACCAGATTTTTTTGAAAAAGGTCATCAGACATTGCTTGATTGCTTTATTGACTCTAATGTGTGTCCATCATCAGGGCTCCCAGCTCCCTTTCAACACTTCTTTTCTTGGAAGCGCACTCAGGTTAACTTGCGTGCCCTACAAATGCCCTACGGAGTGACATGATGGTTGAAATAGAGGAGAGATAGAAAGGCACTTTTTGCTTAGTCTCTGCTAACACGCGATTTGTCCGTCTCGGCACTTTCTTTCCTAATAATCCTAGCAGCTAGCCAGCTGACCAACAGTATATGTAGAGTAGGAGTGTACCTCAGGTACGATGTGAGGTTCGGAGGTGGAGAACAATGGCTGGAGCTGGACCACTTGGCCGGGCCCTGCCCTCTCAAAGCATGGTGATCACAGAGGCTCATTGACCCGAGTCGTGCTTGGTAATGACCCACTGATGATCCATAGGAAAAATATTAATGTTGTACTGCAGCCACACTTACTCAATTGCAGGTAATGGGGCATACAATGTTTTCTTGCACTTGCAGGATCAGGTCAAGGCAGTCAAATACATGTCCTTTACGACAGGAATGGATCCGAGCCTCAGATTTCAGTTAGTGGTGTGCAGTGACAACCTATTTTACTATGCTCGGCCAGTGGATTTCATATCCTAGCTCTTGCCTTTCATCCTGTGACTGAAATGAAAGTTAAAAGCTGAAATTACAACAAAAATGAGCATGTCAAGTTGGTTATTTTTTGACTTGGTTGTTGAACATGTTTTTCTGATTGTTGCTGACGGTATTCATGTACTAGATGGATCTTTGTCGAAAAATATTTATGTTGTACTGAGCAGCCACACTTACTCAATTGCAGGTGTGGAGAATACAATGTTCTCTTGCACTTGCATGATCAGGTCAAGGCAGTCAAATACATGTCCTTTGATGAGAGCAACTAGGGCTTCAGAATTCAGGTACCTCCTAGTGTGCAACTCCAATGAGAGTATCTCTAACAGATCCCGGATAACCCCTGGTCCAAAAAACTCCGACCAATAGCGGATTGTGCCGTTTTACGGTTTGAACAGGTACCGCATATCGGCCCAACTCGGACAATTTTATCCAGGCCTCCGGATAAGCGGCGCGTCCGGTATCAGGGGTCATTCAGTTTTCGATCTCCGGATAACTCCACCACGATTTCTCCATCTCCACCGCTAGGTTTAGTTTGCTCCGTGCGAGCAATTAGTCCCGTTCCGAACCTTATTTCGCTCATGTTCCAGTATATCGATGGTGGGCGCGCCGGAGCCCCACGGCCTTCGTCCAAGGAAGAGGAGCGCCGCCGCCGCCGCTCGGAGAGAGCGACCAAGCGCGACTGCCTTCGAGGGTGCAGGTGGGTCGGGCTCATCCCTACGAGCTACCACAACGAGCCCGTCGCGCCACTGCCCCCCTCCTCGCACGACGCGGATGCGGGTACCTCACGCGCGGTGTCTATCAAGGTGCTGGACGAGGAGCCGGAGGAGGAGCTCATGGTGGTCTCTGTCGGCTGCGGGCGAAACGGGTCGTTCACCTAGGACGTGCTCGTCGAGCACGTGATGCCGGTCTTCAAGCGTGTCGAGACGCCGACAAGGAGTTCAAGGCCGCTATGAACGCGGTGGAGGAAGGCGCGGAAGGTGCAGCGGCCCCCCTCCAGCACGTGGTGAAGGAGCACGAGCTCGCATTGGCGCTGCGTAGGATGGAGACCAAGGAATACCTCGGCTTCGAGTAGATCTGCCGGTGAAGAAGAAGACCACCAGATTATCTAGTTTTAGTTTCTCTTTTAGTAGTTCTATCTATGTGTAGCTCGGTGTGATGAACTTAAGATGAAATCTCGCGCGAACTAGTTTGTTTGAATTTCCCGTAGAAATATGATTTATCTGTTTTGCCCGACTGACTTGCGAACTGGAAAAATAGTTTCGTGGGAACCGAAAACTTATTTTTAGAGCGAGATTATCCGGGATCTGGTAGAAATGCTCTGACAACTTATTTAACAACTTGGCCAATGCATTTTGTGTCCTAACTCCTATCACCAAATATCATATTAGTAATCTGGTGATCTCCAACTGGGTTTTCTAAGTATACCTAAGCTTAATAAAACGATGCAAAGATCTCATGCGGGTTCTCGAAGAAAAAAAGTATAAGGGGTTCTTTTTTATTGAAGGATTTTCATAAGAATATTGAAAAATCTAATCGTAACAATCTTTCTAAGGAAGCCCTTTAGATAAAGGAATGACACCTCCAAAATTCTTATGGATTGTATTTCTACGCCCCAATCCTATAGAAATTTCAACATTGAGTCTAACCTCTTTCTTACATTCACTGGTGTAGGATCGAGATAATTTTCTAGTGTTCCCATCCAAATGACTATTCCCACTGTTTTACTCTATTTTGCATTCCTCTCATTTGTGATTGAAATCCTGTCAAATTCTTGCGTTTTTCCAGTTATTGTGTTTTGTAATTAAGTGATCCAAATAAGCTCTAACTTTTGGAATTGCAACAACAAGGGAAAAACATAGCCATTGAATTTTATTTTAAACTTGCTGTTATGGTTGTTGGCAGTGGCGTGGGTGTAGTAGATGGATCTCGCCCAGCTGTACCGAACAAGATCTAACTTCGAACAAGAGCAGGACTACTGTCCGTTACTCCGTAATACGAGGTACAACAAAGTTGGTGTTGACGTCCTGTACTGCTGTACACACATCGTGTTTTACCACAAAGCTGAGCGACGTATCTGTAACCCAAAGCTTCTCCTCACCATCATTGGGCTCCAAGAAAGCTTTTGCATCCATCCATCCATCACGCTCGTTTCTCTCAGTCAGTGAGCAACTATATTTTACCCTCCATTTCAGTGATGCAACAGTATTTTACTCTCCATTTTCAGTAGTAATAGTAATTCTCTACCGACAGATCCATGATCGGCACACTTGGGCATGTGATTCTAGGTGGTCCGTTCCTTACTCCACCTCCAGTCCTGTCCCCTCTGCTGTTCGGCTCAGCTGCGCGCCTGCGTCCTGCATGCAAGGGTAGGAGAAGGAAAGATACTCTGTTGTTCGGCATGCCTGCGTGGCCTCATTAAAATACTGCTACGACTGTGAAAGGAATCTTACATCATTCGTGTCTTGTCTCCTCGTTCCTCTTTTCTTCAGAGAGGATAGAAAGAGAGAGAGGAGAGGGATTGATGGATAGATGGTCTGCTTGCTTGCTTGTGTTTGTGTATAAAAGGGAAAGCCTGTGGCCTTTGGAACCATGAAATGATCAGAGACTGAGACTGAGAGTGAGTAGAGAAAGAGAGGTTGAGTGGTAGTGGTGGTGGTTATTTACAGCTCCAGTGGGATTCAGCCTTTGAGTCACTCTCTGACATCGAATTGATACTAGGTGAGAAATGAGCTCACTCCCCTCTTCTTCCCTTCGATTCGCTTGATCATCAATCTTATCAGTAATCTGTTCAATCATTTTTACTAAGCTTTTTCAGGCTTTTCCTTTGGCACTCTGAGTCTCTGATACATATGTAGGCATAATTTTGATGTAACGCTTGTTTTCAGAATACAGTTACTCCTTTTAGAAAGCCAACATAGAGATTCTAGTCTCCTTCCTTTCCTCTCAATCTCTTATTCCACTCTTGATTCTAGCTTCGAAACTCCAACTGTTGTTATTCACTGTACCAAAATTCAGCTCACTCTTTTGGTTGAAGTACATTTCTGTTTGACAAGATACAGTACAGTACAGTTACAAACACTTGGAGCAAAGGCTTATCTGCTTCTCCATGCAGGTCCAGCGAGGAAGAAGCAGAGCAAGTCGAGAGATCTCCACACCACAATGCCAATGGAACAAGTCGTCGGGAACTGCGACAAAGACACCCTGAAGCTGGCCATGCTGAAGCATGAAGAAACGTTCAGGCAGCAGGTAAGGAACCAATGCTCAAAATGCTTCGAATTTTGCCTAAACGAACAATGCATTTCTGACGATATTAGTTGCAGGTTCATGATCTCCATCGCCTGTACAGAATTCAGAAGCTCCTGATGCGAGACCTCAATAGGGAGATCAAGAGCCAGCAGAGCAACCTGTCCGCCTCCCCAAACGGCTCCGGCGGCGCCGAGTGCAACTATAGCCAGAGAGCGAGCGCGCTCGACGTGTGCTCCTACGAGCAGCAGTGGCACGGCCCCGCCGCCGGACGCCGCGGCAGCCACGCAGCGCCTCGCGCCGCGCAGCAGGCCGCCGTGGAGTACGCTGCGCAGCTGAGCCCGGAGGCGACCGACGACGAGGAGGCGGAGCTGCAGCTCACGCTCGCCGTGGGCAGCGGTGCCAAGAAGCGGTACAGCAACGAGCACGGCTCCCCCGGGGAGAGCTTCTCGTCGTCGTCGACGGAGTCGGACGCGCTCACCGGCGGTCGGGAGTGGCAGCAGGCGCACGAGCACCAGCAGCTGGTCTGCACCGGCGCCGGTTCGCCGTACCACAAGCGGAGGCCGGCGGGGTTCGACGTGGTGCAGGTGGAGGACGGCGCGGTGCAGCAGCAGCAGCAGCCTTCGCCGCTGCTGTTCCACTGGCTCAGCCTCCGGATGGCATGAAGCTACTGGCAGGCTGGCAGCCGTGGAGGGAAAACGACCGGCCGGCGCATGCACGTACCGTCTCCGTCAGTCTCGTAGCTAGTGGCAGGCAGTTTGACTTCTTGTTTGTCGAGTTGTACTAGGAGTACTATGTTTCTTTGAATCCAGATTAGTTATATGGGTTAAGGTAATCCAAAAATAATTAACTTGTTGAGGAGAATGTAGGAGCAACTTTCCAGAACGAGAGAGGAGAATGTATGTATGCTTTTTTAGGTGAAGCTGCTTACTGACGAGCGCGTGACGGTTAGACTCGTGGAGTGGGTCCCACCTACCTGCCCCATCCCCTTGCTTCCTTCTCCCCTCTCGCCCCGTCCCCTTCCTTCCTTCGTTCCTTCGCCGAGACGTGACGTCGCGGTGGAGAAACGGCTGTCGAGAATATCGGTGGGGTGGGGTGGAGTCCTCGCTGATAACGAGATTCGATGGTGGTGGGGCGGGAGGAGAGGGGGGGGGGGGGGGGGGTAGAGGGATAGTCGTGGCGGCGGAGGAGGTGATTTGAGAAGGACGGACTAGCGAGGCGGGCGGCAGTGGCGGCGGGGACACGCTCATCTTCTTCCTCCCCTCGATTCAAGTGCGGAGACGCACAAAATGCACCCTAACACCTTTATAGCCATTTCCTAGAATTTTGTTATGTCACCATGTAGAGTCTTAGATTCTTCCCACAAATCTCGACGATAGCCGTTTGACACCATTTTTAATCGTAAGGGTGATGAGCCCATCTATTAAGAAGACCAATTGGCATTTGAGACCAGACTTTTCTTTTTTGCGGGGGCGAACATTTTTGTTTTGAGGAAAGTACGAGATAATTTCAACTTTCAAGCGCGACAAAATGTAACACCCTCGATTGTTATTTAGCAATCCACATTTATTTCATGACTGATCAGAGACTAGCCTGATGGATACACATGTTATAAACGATAGGTAATAAAACGATAAACAAAAGAGATCAAACCAAATGGGGACACGAGATTTAACGTGGAAAACCCTTCCAGCAATGGAAGAGAAAAACCAAGGGCACCAGCCAGCAATACTTCACTATGATCGGGTGAGGTTACAAACGACGTGATTTACAACTTTCGACTTATCCCAAAATGGCGGCTTAAAAGAGGTGTATATGGAGGCAAAACCCTAAGTCGACTGCAGTCCGACTCGAAAACGATCTGTACCGTTTGACCGGGCCCAAGCCTCCGGCGATGGGTCTAGTTAGATTTTATCTTTATATGAACTAGCAAGGTGGCCCTCGCAAATACGAGGGCATCATCTTTAGCATATTGAATAGGTGTATCAAAACTATTTATGGTTTCAGAGGTAGTAAATGTATGGAATTCTTAATTACACGGCTCTATTATGTGATGGTAAGTAAAATAATACATTATTCTTATCATATTGAAAATGTTCACGGATATTGTTTAAGTATACCAATTTGAAGAATTTTTTAACAAATTCACCTTGTTGCCTAATTTATTGCGCCATTTCCAAAAAATTCCATGTCTTTTGTAACATCGAGCAGCAGTGGTATTTTGATTTATTTTTTACGTCCTTCCTATTGTTCCCCACTCTTCAATCCAGGTGAGTTGTAATCACACTCAATATGTTGTGTCTAGTAGCATGACTACGCCGACTCAGGTTGCTCATAGTTTCAAAAAGTTCTCCCCGATTTACTTCATATCCTGATATAATACATCCCTACTATTTTCCAAGACACCACAAAATTCTTCTCATACTATCATCAATAGTCCTTCGTAGCGTCATAATCATGCACCAATATCTTAGGTAAATTATTTTACTCGCCTATCTAAAAGAGAAACTATCAAATAAATTTTAAACAAGATTGCTCGTAATTATATATCCATTAAACTCTTAAAGATTTAAAATTTATGTGACAAAAAGAGTATGTTTTTTAAAAAAATACACCTACAGAAAAAATTTAAAGTCATTTTATGCGTGATCCATAGAGAATCATTATTAAGATTTATCCCGATGCAGTGAACATTCTCAATAGATAAAAAAAATCGTAGGAACACATATTTTTCAACATCCTTTTGAAATTACTTTCAGCATGAAGTGAATAGACATACATTGTCCATACCAAGTTGACACCTTATCGAAGACTTGTTATCACATCAATCAGATATGTTGGCATTAATAATTCTATAGTAGCCATCCTTTCTATCTATTTGACAATCCTCACCTCTATGCACATCTTGGGTTTGCTTTATATCTTTTTGGTTGAAACCAACTACGTTTGGAGGTAATGAACAATTGAGATAAAGTCTAATTCCTAACTCTGACACTGTTCACGACAATGTTGAGGTACATAGAGGTAACAATAGTAATTCTTGTGACGACACGAAAAATTCACTCCGGAGTAAACAGCTGGAAGATGGTATCATGGGCATATCTATCTCAAATACTACATGGATACAATTATCTGTATAATCATGGATAATATGAAATACAATCGCTTAGTATTAAAACACATCCATATTTTGCATTAACATGGATATTATTAGCATCTGATATTTCATTAACGGATATCGAAATAACCACCCGAGACAAAACTCAAGACATTCTGGGTGATTACACATTTCTTAAGCTTGAAAATACCTTACAAAAACTATTTAAAAAGTACTATATGGAGTGACATGCAATAGTTATATGTCTGTGTTTTTATATTGTGTAAATTCATTCATGTATATGGGAAAAAAGATTGCTCAAGTGTTTACCCTATAATGCATTACCTTGCCTATCTTATGTGTGTTAAGCTATCTTTGTTTGTCTATCAAATGTAATTTAAATCATAGTTTTTAATCCATCATCGGTGTATTGAATTGCATATGTAAACCCCTTGTGATATCCATATAATATTTTGCAGATGTTTTTACAATATAATTAATTTAGTGCCTCCTTATTTCTTTTTTTTGATATAAAAATAGGTGTAGGTTGTATCTACCAATAGAATTTCCTAAACCCTCTCACGCGCTCTCGGTGTGGGTGATACGTCTCCAACGTATCTATAATTTCTGATGTTTCATGCTTGTTTTATGTATCATTGTCACATGTTTTATATGCATTATATATCATTATTATACATCTGGGACTAACCTATTAACAAGATGCCACAGTGCCAGTTCCTGTTTTCTGCTGTTTTTGGTTCCAGAAAAGCTGTTCGGGCAATATTCTCGGAATTTGACGAAACAAAAGCCAAACCTCCTATTTTTCCGAGGGACACACGGAGCCAGAAGGGCAAGCCAGGGGAGGCCCACGGCCTCCAAACCACCTCTTGGGGCGGCTGGGCCCACAGGCGCGCCGAGAGGTGAGGAGGGAGCCCAGGACCTCCGCCGACGTTGCCCCTTCGCCTATTTAGTCACCCCGACGCGAAAACCCTAAATATATATCTAATACTCCAGAAAGAGTTCCGCAGCGCCGTCGCCATCACGAGACCTCGTTTCGGGGGTCAGAAGTTCCTGTTCTGGCACCCTGCCGGGACGGGGATTGACCCCCGGAGCCATCTCCATCGACTCCACCGCCTCCACTTCGACTCCATGATGGTTTGTGAGTAGTTCCCCCATGGACTACGGGTTCTTGGCTGTAGCTAGTTGGTACTCTCTCTCCCATGTACTTCAATACAATGATCTCATGAGCTGCCTTACATGATTGAGATCCATATGATGTAATTGGTGTTGTGTTTGTTGGGATCCGATGAATTGTTACATTATGATCAGATTGTTCATCATATTATCATACTATTGTTTATTTAAGATCTTGCATGCTCTCCGGTACTTGTAGTTACCCTGATCAAGTAGTTGCTTGTATCTCCAAGAGGGAGTATTTATGCTAGATAGTTGGGTTCAACCTCTATTTAACCTGGGATAGTGACAGCAAGTTCTAAGGTTGTAGATGTGTTGTTGCCACTAGGGGTAAAACAGCAATGCTTTGTCTAAGGATGAATGTGTTGTTTACATTATGCACAATACTTAATGCAATAATCTGTTGTTTGCAACTTAATACTGGAAGGGGTGCGGATGCTAACCGGAAGGTGGATTATTTAGGCACAGATGCATGCTGGATAGCGGTCTGTGTACCTTGTCGTAATGCCCAATTAAATACTACAGTAAACTTTATCTTATCATAAGCATGCATTGTCATGCCCTCACAATTATCAATTGCCCAACTGTAATTTGTTCACCCAACACTTGTTATTTGTTTGGAGAAGTTACCACTAGTGTAGATAGCTGGGAACCCCGGTCCATTTGTCATCATCATTGCTCTCCGGTCCTATATGTCATTAGAAGTAGTATCAACTATTTTCTGGTGCCATTGCCTCCGTGTTACTGCTGCTGTGTTACTGTTACTATTGCTCTCATATTACTGCTGCTTTCACATCACCCCTGTTACTAGTGCTTTTCCAGGTGCAGCTGAATTGACAACTCAGTTGTTAAGGCTTATAAGTATTCTTTGCCTCCCCTTATGTCGAATCAATAAATTTAGGTTTTACTTCCCTCGAAGACTGTTGCGATCCCCTATACTTGTGGGTTATCAGTGGGTTTGTAGTTTTTGAAAATGTTTTCTCTTGTAATAATTTTACTCTGTTACGCACAGGTGAAACACATTACGACATATTTAATATGATATATACTCCCTCTGTCCCGAATTAGATGACGCAGATATCCAAATACGAATGTATTTAATATGATATATACTCCCTCTGTCCCGAATTAGTTGACGCAGATATCCAAATATTAATGTATGTAGATATATTTTAGTGTGTATGTAAATCCATCTCGAAATAAATATCCGTCAACTACAGAGGGGATATTAGTATGGCAATCCCCTTATGTCTATACATTGTACTCACTTTTTTAGGAAAACATATTGATATCAACTTAATATTACATCGACGTATTAGCTGGTAGGCGAAAAAAAAAGCTAGCGACCAAGTTGCGTGGATAAGCCACTCTGCATGCAGTGGTGTGCAGTATGAAGTACTCCCTCCGTATCAAAATATAAGATTTTCTAGCTATTCTACACACATGTATCTAGACATGTTTTATTGTGAATCTTGAAATAAAACATGTCTAGATACATGTGTGTGGAATAGATAGAAAATCTTATATTTTGATACGGAGGGAGTACGTGGGTTTCTTTGGCATCCCTATATTCAATGCGCATGCATGATCTCCTGAGGAAAAAACTGTCTAGGGCCCCACACAAAGTTTATTTTCACGGCTGAAAGAGAAAAGTATACGGTGCTTTCATAATTGCGGGTCCATGTTTAAAAGGAAAACTGTGGACATATTAGACGTGTTAAACGAACCTTTCACGGTTACGCTAATTAACAATCTTCATTAAATCATAACCACATATTTTAGATCTAACAATTAATATAATTAAGGGGATGTGGATTAACGTGGTGTCTCAAAAAACTCCCTCATTTTTGCTTTTAGTATATAACTAGGTAATATGCCCGTGCGTTGCAACGGGTGAGAAAAAACTGTGTTGGAAATTGGCAAGTTTCAACGTATCCACAACACGTTGTGCGGTGCACCAAAAGAGACATGTTGTGCCAGCTTCGTTCGATCATCCACTCCAGCAACGACGACACCGAAGGCTTCACCAAATAATTATCACCAAATTAAAGGCATGAGATGCAACTCCCAAAAAATCAGTTAGGCAGTAAGATTCATAAATCTGGATAATATCAATGAAAATGTTACTGAGCTAAATTTGTTCTGCTTGACACTAAATAAAGTATTTCAAATATATTTTTCCCAAAAAAGATTTGGCATGTACAACGTGTGATTTTTCTCAATGGATATTTAACCTTCACTATGCTCAAATTAACATACATTTCTAATCGGGGATATTACAAAAACATTAAAGTGAGGACATCTTAATCATGGTAGCGAGGACATGATAATACACAAGTCGGAGAAATGCACAAATCTTTACACATGATTATTTCTTCTCCTTGGTGATTGAAAACTCTTTGGGCCAGCCGACAATCCTAATGTGGCAGATGTTTGACCTCTCCAATTATTAGGACATATGTCAAAAAATCATCAAAAAACAAAAAATAGTCTCATTATCCAAGCGTAAATACTGTACTTATGAAATGTTTAGGTAACTCAATGCTCAAAATAACTGAACCAACCACTTCAAGAAAAAACTATTCCGATGAGTTTGACCCTTATGGGATGTTAACATATGAATAGCCAGCGTATATACGTACAAAATAACTATAAAACGGAAAGCCAAATATCAATATGCATGTTGCCTTTTGCAGAATCAGAAAATCACAAAAAAAAAACACACATAATCATCAGTTACTATTAGCTATACTGCTCCCCCCACTCATGAGATCTTTCGGTCCATAAAAAACCCAAATAATAAAGCTCTGTATGAATGCATGACTCAAATAACATGCAGCTTACATAGGAGGTAATTCTTCTTGTACAATCGAAAATACAGAATTAAATTTTCTTGTGAAGATAGATTTCCTTTGATGAACTGAATGCTGTAAAAATGACAATAAACACTAAAGAAACTTACTTCTACTATTATGTGGGAAAAGGAACATCAACAAAGTGATTAAATATTAAAAACCTTAACATGAGTTTGTATTAAAATAAGGTATAATGCAGAAGCCTTCATCGAAACTTATATAGCTGTAAAAATGACAATAAACGCTAAAGATTCACGATCATATGGAAGAAGCATTTTTCCATTGTTTAGTGCTATGTACTGAAGCTGTCTGGTACCACTCATGGGAGGTTGGCTCATAGGTGTCCTTCAGTATTGGCCATAAGCTTCAGATTCAATCCTCGTTGTTATCACGATTACTCTTCTTCCTCGTTCCCTGTAAGAGAAAATAATTAGCATACGGCACTGGTGCATTAAATCTTCGTTCAAATGAAGATCAGAATAGATACTCCCTCCGATCCATATTAATGGTCTCAACATTGTCTAGATACGGATGCATCTAGTCTAAATACTTAACTAGATACATCCGTATCTAGATAAAGTTGAGTCCATTAATATGGATCGGAGGTTGTAACATGATTGGTGCTAGGCTAGTAAAATGCCCTGGAGCGGAGCTATGGAGGACAGGGAAAGAGGTCACTACCAGGTTGCCACCAATTTTTTTCATCGCATTCATCCTGATTTCGAAAACATTTGTAGTCGGATCAAAATTCATGTAGTGATACAAGCATACCCAGGAAAATTAGTCATGTACGTACATCATTAGTGAAATTGCATACCTTAATATATGGCAGCTGCCCCCATTACCTCGTGCCGGCGGCATGCGCCCCGCCGCTGGTCATCTCGATCGTGGGGACGGTGGGAGGTTTAAGAGCCCAAGAAGGCACCCGAGACCAGGCGTCCAGGCGGTTAGGCTCGCGACAGGTCCCTGACTCGGAGCTGAGCACCAACTATTTGAATCATTCATGGCCATGGAGACGTACGTATTGATATCAGCAAGGGATTTCTGAAGATGGCGTGCACAGGTAAATTGTGTGTACCTTCAGTGGATCGTGGTAGCCGGGCGGCGCGGAGGAGATCCTTGGACATGCCGACCTGCAGCGGATCGCGGCAGCCGGGCGGCGCAACGGGACGCGACTGCATCTGGACCATGTTCCTCCGGCCAGCCGTCCTGAAGGACATCGGCCACAATCTCGTGCCGGCTTAGTGTCGGAGAAGAGAGAGATGAGAGAGGAACACCGGAGGTTCGAGTGGTCAATGCGCCTGCTATATCTTGGGTGTGTAATTTGAGCATGTAATCAGCAGTGATTGGGGCCGATTGGTTCACGTGACCGTGAATCTGGATGAGTAACCGTGTCATTAATGAGCCGTGGGAAAAAAAACGACAGGTTGGACGAAAGGTTTTTTCTGTTGGCAGACTAAGGAACCTAACTCTTTTTTTAGATAGGATAGGAAGGAAAGGATAGGAGAGATAGATTTAGATTTGGATCAAAATAAAACAACAACACATAGACGACCGGTTGACCGGGTCCTAAACACGCACGCCATCATCGTCCCGTAAACTTGCAGCAAAGCTACAGGAAGGAAGCAATAAAAAGAACAACCCACAACACACAAACATGACTCAAAACAAACTTGAAACTCACTCAAAACACCCAGCAGCAGGGCAGCATCACACTACCGGAAGGGTAGCTCCTGCCGTCGTCTCCCAGGCTGCCGGCCGCTGGCGGTGGCGTCGTCATGCGCCGTTGCACGCTTGTACTTGCAGGAGGCCATGCACCGGTCCCACGCGGACTCGTCGCCTTCTAACGGCCGGCAGTGGTGACGGCAGTCCGTAGCACGGACTCGGTGTCTTTGGCGGCGGCGCCGGTGCTCTCCTCCAGAGCCACAAGCCTGTCAAACAGGCAGCCATTAAAGCAACCCGAGACATCCTCCTCAGGTCCTGCGGCTTCAATGCATCTGTCTAGGCAGAGTTGTCTTTCGTCTTCCTCACCGATCAATCCACGCCCGGCCTCCACCGCCAACGCCGCCAGCCCAAGCCGAGCGCCGGTCCTCTCCTCCAAAGCAATCCGAGAAGGCCTCCTCGGTTCCTGCCATGCATTCTTCTAGGCAGCCTGGCTCCCACTTCTGTGCACGTCCGGTCTTCACCGCCACCGCCGCCAGTACAAGCCCGGCGAGCAGGAGAGACCACACAACGCTGCCCTTGGAACCCATGGTACTTGGCTACCTAGACTAGAGCACGGGAGATATGAGATGGATGGGTATGGGCAGGCGAGAAGATGCAGTATTTATGCACGGCGAGGGCCGACATGACGACGTGCACCGATCCGGCGCTTGCGCGCGGGCAGGCGTCTCGTGTCCCGACGAGTTGACGTGAGCTCGTGATCCGGAGTGTATATATCTGTTCAATATAATCGTGTGGATGGGGTTTGATTTGTGATCCCTGACTGCAACTTAATGTTGAAGATGGAGAACTGTACCGCTCCTATTAATCAACCAGATGAAGCTCCTGACCTTGCTGCTCGCTTTCATGCAGTTGTCGAGTTGTTTTGTATGCAGACTGAGGAGATCCCTGTGTTGCTCTTGCTCGAGTTAGTTCTCAACTTCTCATCCCTGTGTTGTGTATGCAGACTGAGTATTGGCTTACCTTTTTTTCGATAAAGAGTATTGGCTTATCTGAGGGTGCGTGCGTGATCAGAATAAGGAATAACAATGTTGTTTTGCTGTGCGTGCTAGGCCAAAACCAACATGATCAGATCACTTGGATTAGGGATCCATATCAGGAACGATGGGAGTACACTGACAAATGGAAGACCCAGGATTGTGCTATTGTGTTCATGGTTTAAACCGCAAAGTCATGTTTTTTTTCCTGAGGGTAAGCAAAGTCATGTATATCGCCTGTTAGCTGTGGGAAACGGGTGCGTCCGCCCCTCCACTTCATCTTCATCCCCTCAACGGTCACCGCGTAGCCATTCGGCGACCAGGGCCGTCTTTGGCCCAGTGCGAGAGGTGCGACGGCCCAGGCCCAGCCAAATTTGGGGCCCATAACTGATACATGTACATAGAAAGCATAGTAGAAAAGGTGAGAGGCCCATTGATTTAGGGCCCATTGATGGAGTTCGCACATGGCCCTTACAATGTTAGAGCCGGCCCTGTCGGCGACAAGCCCTAAGGTGACCCGCCCCTCCACTTCATCTTTATCCCCTCAACGTCGATGGTATTAGCTCCGGTAAAGCCCGTGGTTGACGAATTGGATGGGTCCTCTACGAATGGATTGGCAGGGGGCGTGGACGCGTTGTAGCATGTGCATGTGCATCTTCCTAGTCATTTGTGGATTGCGATAGAGAACCAAGAAAAATAATTGATGACCAATGTGATGCTCAAAGTGTGATGCTAAGAATGGTCATGTGAATGTTGAGCCTAGTCGAAAAGATAAATTTGTGAGAGCATTCATGTTCCTGGTGTTGGCTGTGACCGTTGGACCTCTGTGTCCAAGATGGCGCAAAGCGTCTCGATCAGCGACTGCACTCACCTTGGCAAGCCGCTGGCGCGGACCTCAGATAGCCGCATTTATCCTTAGCAAGCAGTGGAGTGCGACACGAACAGTGAGTTCCTCATCATACAAAGCGGGGCTCGAATCCTCCACCGCGAGCCCATCCTAGTTTTCATCAGCTTCGCACCTCGAGTCGCTACCAATGGTGGGGAGGGGAGACGAGGGGAGAGAATAATAAGGTGGATTGGAGTGGATTTAGAGTATTCGGGGGCATGGTAAGTTTTGTCCGAAATGGGTTGGGCTAAGTATGAGCGATTTCATTCCAGGCCCAGGCAAACGTGTCCGAACGCGTACGGGCAACCCAAAATTCACCTCACATATGGGTTAGGTATGAGAGTTGCTCGACATTTAGATTAGGTGTATACTAGTTGAATGCCCGTGCGTTGCTACGGGTCACTCAATGTTTTGGCATACATGTAAATATAATTAACATAAAAATTCATATGTATGGAAAACATAGCCATATAATATTGAAATACAATAATGTTCTATTTTGCTTAAAATATAATCCAATAAAAATATAAAAAATTGCATCGTATGCATCCACAACAATAATCAGTAATAATCCTTTATAGTTAAGTGCACGTGGGCAACACAATACAATACAAAGCCCTGATAAAGTTGTTCAATTTGTTTCCCGAATGAGCGTGGCGTTCACACTAAATCGCATATTCGCATATGTTTGTCTTGATTCAGCACTGAAGGTCAGGACCAAAGACACATTTCGTGTTATCTTAGAAGATCAGAAGTTTAGACACAAAGTCACATGCAAGTGTGCAACTAAGAAGATTCTAGCATACCACCTCAAATCTCTAGCACTGGTTGACACCATTTAACTTCTTTCAATATATGACCAGAAACAACGGTCACCTTGTTGGTCAAGTTCAAAGCAGACCAGGCATCTGGGGTCCACATCTGCACCACGACGCGCCAGCATCATGCACAACGAAGGGAAGCAAACGTTCATCCAGTATTGCAATCTGCAGTTAATCATCTTAATTGCAAGGTGAGAACGGGGCAGAGGCCCAGTGGCAAAGATAGCAGTGGCTAAACCTGGCAACCAGAGTTCAAGCTCCGTCGGGAACGAATTTCTGGAATTCTCACTAAGGAGCACTTCTTCTATAAAAAGAAGCCACCATGGGCTAGTTCTGGTCGGTCTCTTTTTTTTTCATCTTAATTGCAAGGTGTGGTTACAAGGGTTAGTTAGTGACAAGACATCTGCAAAAGAGTGAACACAACATAATTGTGGAGATTTTTTATGGGATGCAAACTGGATTAATTACCGATTAAAAAACAGAGCTTCAGTTCACACAATTTGATTAACTTCACGAGAACCTTCTTAGCTTGCTCATCATTGTAACATCAGTTGTTTATCTCGGGCCTCTTTACCTTAATTAGTTCATGATAACTCAAGTGCTTAGTGAATTAGATCAAGACATTATATGCACAAAACTTGGTTTATAAAGACATCATAGAGAAGTTTAACAAATATTTGTAGCAGTAAACACTCTCCTTGAGGCAATTTTGTAGCATCCAGCCCACATCATGAGATGAAATCTGTATAGCCACTGAACGAGCTGAAATTTTCTCACACCCAGCCAGCCAGAAAAGAACATGGTTTTCTTTAATTTATGCAATGACCACAAAAAATCAATTTCAGCCCCAAACTCAACCATTGTCTTGCTATTTTAGATGCGTTTAATCCCAAATTTACCATTGATGTGCTATGTTTATTCATCATGTAGCAGAAGGGGATCAATGGTATCCTCACATAAGCGAGGTGGCGCTGGCACGCCCAGCTACTCAATCACACATGTCCGCCTCACCTGAGTCATGTCGACACTAATACCTTGATCATGACAGAATCTATGGAGATAAATCATTTGCTTGAAGCAAGTGGGTGCAGCGCTCACCTGGACGCCGATCTGGTTGAGAACTCTTGTTGGTCCATGCTGGCGTCCACCTCCGCGGCAGGAACAATGCATCCTAGCTCGCCGGAGGAGGAGGCCAGGACGGCGAAGACCCATGCCGCCGCCCGATGAGCAGTGAAGAATATTCCTATTCATCAGGCATTTTTATCACTTCATATGGGTGTTTGATTTGGTATGAGCAGTGCGTGTTTAAAATCAATGAGAAGAAAAAAAAGACAAAAGTATGACTTGCTGTATCTACCTTTTGTACCTACTATAGACATTCTTTGCATGCAACTCCGAGCAACTGTATTGTTCTTATTTAATCTTTCTGCAGTCACACAACCGGTGATATTTTCCCCAAAAATGGAACTGTTAAAGTGACAAATGATGATAACTTGGTTATAAAGTCCCGAATATCACACAAATGAAATTTTTAGCAGCGTAGAAGATCTGAAACCTGAGATATTCAGTGCGAGTGTCTGGCCTTCATTCAGAGGCCTGATTTCATTCAAACCAACCACCAGAGCTTACAAAAAATCCAAGCCACACTGAGACGTGTGGTCTAGGTTTAGAACCGCCATCAGGCAACAGCAAAACAACAGGTTTATTGGAAACCTATTGGAGAACGCGCTAAGCAGCTAAGGTGCAGACGACACACAGCAGCACTCCAACTAAACCGCTGGCGAGAGGCAGCTTCTCTGAATCAATTAGATCATGAATAAGTTGGTAATAAAGAGTAATTTCTGACCATGCTGCCATTCACCCATTTCATAGAAAACATTGGGACTTTTCTCTCTCCAATTCCACCGAATTCCCCCAAGTACAACTCTACAAGCCCCAAGCCCCATCTTTCTTCCCTAATTCTTTATTCCCAATAAACTGAGAAAACTAAGAGGCAATGGAAACTTGGAACACCAAAGATTGTAAGTTTGGAGGATCCCAGGAGGCAGCTCATGGCCCAACAACTTGCAGCCAGGGAGGCAGAGCTAATGGCTCAGCTTCCTCACCGAATCCCTGGTCGCCTCGCCGGAGCAACTTTTAGGGTAATATTAAGTTAGGAATTGAGGAGCATCCATTTAGGCGCTTACGCATAATTGAAGGATGGTATTTGCTTCTAAAATTAGTACATCAGCAATAGCAACGATAAAGTGCACATGTATTAGTACTTGATAAATTCTAACAAGATGATCGATTGTTATATAGGTACAATGCACTTTTGTCTAGCTTAGACTATGACTGAACATCTATTTTTGATACAGCTTTTCTCATATAAATTGCTCTTATCATATTACCTTGTTGAAGGTTATAATTTCTATGAGAGCAACCAGAGAATCAGATCAACAGATCGATGGGTAGTACCAAAGAATGTTTATACCACATTAATTAGGGCACATTAACTCAGGTGAGAATACAACCAGAAGAATACATAATTTCTCCATCAGATTGACATTCTCAAACAGCAAATACTGCTCCTAAATCCAAAGGGGAAAAATCTCTACATAATATAAATATTTATTGCAAAATCAAGAGGAATAACAATTTTTTTTTCAATTCACGCCAGCCTCACAGAAAGCTGTTTCTACATCAGAAAAATACAAACTGAAATTTCAGAGTATGCAAAAATTCATTACATCCTGACAACCCACAGCATATGATTTGATCAGTTCCATGATCGAACAATACCTTAAGTCTAAGACGTGCCTTCTAGAGTTCTAATACACAAGTTCCTTCACATGATTGATGACACAATCAGACAAATTCCACTAAACCATTTAAAACAGGGAGACATCGTGCGATACCTGATCACTGAAATTAGCAATATCATCTACGTCTCTGTCACAATCTCCCAGCATTCCTTGAACCTCCCCCTGCAGTTGTAACTCAGGGTTGAGATTGTGATCGTCCTGCCCAAGCGCGAGGCTAAGACAAGATGGCTGCACTGACACGGCGACCGAGGGATCGCCAGCCTGCTTGTGGTGTCGTCCTCATCCTCAATCGCCAGTTGCAGCAACCGCAGCGTCTCTGACGAGGATCCCTGGCTCTTTGGCTGTTCCCCTGCGAGTTCTGCAACACACACAAGTTAGCGACGGCAAACCCAGAGAGCACTAATTGGTATATGGGTATAAGGAGGCTAGGGTCTGGGGATGTGCCTGGAGGGAGGAGGCGCGAGAGGCGACACTGAGCTCGGACAGCCACTCCCGGAGCATCTGGTGGACCTGCTCCTTGAGGACGGTGGCGTCGGTAGAGCGGCGACACTGAGCTCGGACAGCCACTCCCGGAGCATCTGGTGGACCTGCTCCTTGAGGACGGCGGCGTCGGCAGAGCGGCTCTACTTGCAGGCGGACTGGGGGCCGGAAAAGATCTCCGGCGGACGCTGCGTCCGCGTCGGTCGCCGCCGCTCAGAGGAGAAAGGCGGATCCGTGGCGTACCCCACGTCGTCTTCGTCGCCGTCATTCTCGTCCGATCTGGGCGGCCGGGTCGGCAGCGCGGCCAACAGCCTGAAGGAGGAGATCTTCCAGTTGAGGAGGCATTACGGCTGGTGGAGGAGCTCAGGCTGGAGGTGGAGGTCGTAATGGAAGCAGTTGTCCGGAGGCCTGAGGGGATTCGGCTGGAGGAGGACGCCGGCGAGGTCGATGCTCGAGGGATGGGCACGACTGGGGATTTTTCTTCTCTTTTCCAAGAGTGGAACGAACCGGATCGGAGTGCGAAGGGAGCGAGAGCGCGATGGAGAATGCTCGGACGGCGATGAGGTGAGGCGGGCGTATGTGGTGGCGTCGGCGGCAGGGGAAGGGCCCGCGAGGAGGAGGTCGATCTGGAATTATGGATGTGAAGGTTCTGCTGGACGACGGTCAGGATTGATTGAATCGTCTGCCAATCGGGGAGGTTTAATGTGCGAGCGAACCGGCAGACCAGACGTACGAACCACCAAACGTACCATCACCACCACAGACTCCCATTTAATAGTAAAGATGGTCTAATTTGTTTGCGTTTTTCTCTCGTCCGAGCTGTCCACCCGGAGTACAGGGGAGGTGGGTCCGGTTGGAGGAAAGCGTAAGCAATGCCATTATTGGGCCACGTCGGCACGCCAAGAGATTCCAGAGTCTCCGTCACCCTCCACCTCTTTCCCCCACGCACAAGATTCATCTTCACCTCTCTCTTCCCCTCCACCCACCCTTCGGCCGGAAACCCTAAGCCCGCCCTCGCCGCCGGCGATGGCCGCATGAGCGTTGCCCCTCCGAAGAGGCCCCTACCAGCGAGCGTCGTAGCTCGAACCGCCTTTGCCGTCGTCGTAGCTCGAACCGCCTTTGCCGTCGTCATAGCGGCCCTCGCGTCCTCCTTCGTTGCCCTGTCCCCTCGCAACGCTCCGGCCGCCGAGGGGTCCAGGCCAAACATGTCGAAGGCGCGGGTTTACACCGACGTCAACGTGGTGCGACCCAAGGAGTACTGGGACTACGAGGCGCTCACCGTCCAGTGGGGGTAAGACGCTGACGTCATATCCTAATCAGCAGTTATAGCTAAGTTTTATGATCTGTCCGCCTCTGTAAGCCGTGGATTTGATGGAAGCCGAAGGATGTTATGCCTGTGGATTTAGGTTAGTGTGCGGTGTGGGTTATTCACTGTGGCTGCAAGGATATGCGTTAGTTTTGTAGCAATTTAGTGAATTCACCGATTTATCTTTGATCACAGTCAATTGCAGCGTGTGATCAGGGAACTGCAGCTTGTGTGGGTGTGTGTGCGCGCTCACGCCCCCGTGAGAATATGAACTAAATAAGTAAATAGTATTGGCTGTTATAAAACCCCGTGTCAAATATTGCTTTGGTACTTTCGAAATAAAGCTTATGGGATTGTGAAAGTTCCATTGAGCAAATCACCTTAAGTTAAGGATGGCCTTTTGATATTCCCTTGGTCCGGACAAGAAATATAGATTGAAGAATGGAGTTTAACTTTGGGGTATATTTCTTTTAACCTTGTCTAGCATCGTCTTTCACCCCATTTGTCTAGAATTAACTTGCCAGTCGTTCATGCAGTTGTAGAGTATGCATTCTGCTTTTGCACTAGAGTTTTAGGGATTAATAGATGAATGACTTAGTGGATAACCGGATTGATGTTGATCAGAATGTAGACATTAACAATTTATATACCCGGTTCATGCAGAGACGGTCGTAAGACTGAGGAAAGGTGTGGACGTATTCCTGTCTGGCCTTCCCTTGCAATGCATAAACATTCAAATCATAATATCATATACATGTATGTTGATCAAATGAGGATTATTGGAAAAAAGAATTTAAAAATGAAGATTCAACCCCACAATGCGATGGATGATGACTCGAGATCTATGCGTCCATTGATGCACTGTGCAAATTATATAGGAAGAACGCTCATATCAACTCAGGAGACCAATACAGATCATACGTTGCCGCTTATGGCGCAAATGCAAAATTTTGCATTTGCGCCATACATGGCTACACATGATCTATATGGAGTTGATATGAGCTTTCTTCCTATATAATTTGCGTGGTCCGTCTACCACCGGAGATCTCTAAGTCACTATCCATGGCGCTCTAGGTTTGATTCTTCATTTGTTTTATCTTCTTTGCTTAGTATACTCATTTGATCAACATACATGTACATGATTTGGATGCTTATGCATTGAAGAGGTGAAGGTCGCCCGACTGCATCCACAACTTTTCCCAATCTTACGGCCACCTCCGCATTACCCGAGTATACACAATTGTTAATTTCGACATTCTGATCAACATTGACCCGGTTAGCTGCTATGCCCTTCATCTATCGATCTCTCAAACTTTACTGCAAAAGCGTTATGCGTACTCTACAACTGCATCAACGGGTGACAAGTTAAATTTTACCACATATGTTTTGTTTTCACCCAGAAAACATAAAAGAACCTCCCTAATTCATTTGAACATGGCATGGCAAAGATCATGTTTCCTGCGGATGTTCTGTAGATGGTGTTACTTGTTTGTATTTAAGTTTAAGAAGGACATGATTAATTGTAGCTAATTCGCTTGCTTCATTGTTATGCTTGAACTTCATGTAAGGAAAAAAAGTGGGAACATTGTTTACAACATCGTGATATGAACGACTTTTCTTAAGATTAGATGTATTCTCTTTGCAACTTCCAACCAGTGCCGATTAAATCTACAACCAACTTTTTAAGAGTTATCCTCATTATCCATTTTTGATTACTCCCTGCGTTCCGCCCCGAACTCCATGCATGTGGCGCCTTAGTTTTGCGTGCACGAACTTTGACCATTGATTTAACCACTAATATATGAGAATTATGTCATAAAATTATACGATTAGAAACTTTATTTGAATACAAATCCAATGGTATAATTTTTATAGCACATACCATAAATTTTGTTGGTCAAATTGATGATCAAACTTGGTGCACGCAAAATAAGGACGCCACCTAAATAGGGACGGAGGGAGTAATTTACTTCGTAGCCTTTTATGTTTTTCATATTACCATAGAAGTATTATCTTGCTAACGATTACCACATCTCTAACCAGTGAGCAGGATGACTATGAAGTTGTCAGGAAAGTTGGAAGAGGTAAGTATAGTGAAGTCTTTGAAGGCATCAATGTTAACAATAGCGAGAAGTGTGTCATAAAGATACTCAAGCCTGTAAAGAAAAAGAAGGTACTATTAATGGATCTTTGTAACTTTTATTGAGGTATCAGACTATCAGCTACTCGCTTGCATTTTGAACTGTGGAGATTTTTTCGATCCAGGAAGTATCATCTAGCAACTAAACAGAACTAAAAGATTTCCATCTAGGGTAGAGCGAGCAACCAAGAAAAAAGAGGATAGAAATATAAAATGAATTGAGCAAACAGTACTAGAAGACGAGGACTTCTCGAAGAACTTCTAGAATTTGTTCGAGTCCCAGTAGTGTGCCAGACCAGCTGTCTTGCAGTCTACCTGTCAGCATGACAGCATCCTTGGCAAGTCCCAGCATCGTCTTTTGACTGCTCTTAGCTGTTCTTTATTTGTCAGTTTGTTATGGAGACTTGCCATTGTGCCATCAGATCTGCCCTGCCGCAAAGGACACATAAGATGCTTGGCATGTTGGTCGCAAAATTTAGGAGCACTACCCAATCAGTAAGAAGAATAATGACCATAATAACATGGCGGGTTGCTTTTAAGAACACAAAAACAACAGAACTCTCAAAGATCTGCATTGATCCCCTTTACACATTCTGCTGGCTGAATCCCATTGGGCAACATCTTTAAAGGCAGGGACGCCACATCCTGCAAAGTAAGGTGCTTTGCCGAGAAGAGCCAAAAAATATATGTTCAGGCCCACAAAATGGACAAGTTCATTGATGCCATCCCTGTTTGATTATAAATTTGGATCTATTTTAAGATTATACCATCCGTTTGATCATAAATCCCTGGGTAACATTTCGAAGATTCAAAATCTACATATGCATTTGTTGCTTTGAAGGATATTCTTACCATATCATGCCCTGCACTTTCATTAAATAAAAATGACTTTCTTGGTGATAAATTTCTTATCCTACCTGTCATACGTTTATACAGATCAAAAGGGAGATAAAAATACTTCAGAACATCTGCGGAGGTCCAAATATCGTGAAACTGCTTGATATTGTCAGAGATCAACATTCGAAGACTCCCAGCTTGATCTTTGAATATGTCAACAACACAGATTTTAAAGTGCTCTATCCCACGTTGACAGATTATGATATTCGCTACTACCTATACGAGCTACTAAAGGTTCTATTTACCTTCCTAACTTATTTTACTGTGGTGTCTAATAAAACACTTTGTCCTCTGGATCAACAGAAAGATGAATATTGTTCTTTTGGAAATGTTGAAACTGCTTATATTTTATTTATTTATGCTCCAATTACACCTGGTATTGTAAGTCAGTATCATTAAAGTGTTAACTGCTTGAAACATTCTTAATATATAATCAGCTCAAATGTGTTCGCAAGTCCAAGTTCAGAATTAACACTTGATAAAAGAGTTGGCCTGTTCATAATACTTTATGAGCTAGGATTTATTAAGGTACCATTTATGAAATTCTAGTATCCTTAAAGGTGCTAGTTTCAAGAATTCAGTCATCATTGAGCATTATTTTGTGCAAGATAAGTGCTAGGTCTCTGCTAGTACTCCCTCCGTTCCACAATGTAATATGTTTTAGGTGTTTCACATGTTGTCTAAATTCGGACTAAAATGAGTGAACATATACACTAAAACGTGTCTAGATACATATGTATACATGTGAATGTGGAAAAGGCCTAAAACATCTTATTTATATTGTGGAACGGAGGGAGTATATTCTAGTGCCTTCTGGTCATGATTTCAGACATGCGATGGGAGTATTATTGTATCTTTTCTTAAGTAAGAACTGAACCACTCGAGTTGCTATCTGTGACAATTTTTCCTTTTTGTTCATGGTTCTACTGTTCCAGGCATTAGATTACTGCCATTCACAAGGCATTATGCATCGGGATGTTAAGCCACATAATGTTATGATAGATCATGAGCTTCGAAAACTTCGCTTGATAGACTGGGGCCTGGCTGAGTTCTACCATCCAGGCAAAGAGTACAATGTCCGTGTTGCTTCAAGGTTTGTGTAAATACAAGTCAACCACGTGTTTGGTTATGTTATTTCTTGCTTCCTGCAAAAATGTTTATGATTTTTCTTGCTCCATACCTGAATTAGATTAAACCCTTTTGATCATGTGTATTCCACGATGACGATAACTTAAGAATATGGTATATTGTAGGGAGTCCACATTATGTTGACTCCACAACCAGAAGCAATACATCAGCAGATAAATTTACTATGTTACTGTTTGAGCTTCCTAATGGAGTGTTTCGGTGATGTTTCCATGCTCTAAAATCTAAGCAATGAAGTAATTAAATCATATATGTAGAAATCTGAGAAAATGATAAAGAAATGTGTTCTATCACTTCAAAAGAACACGTTTTACCACAACAAATTCTTCACTAGCCTATATAATTGCCTATATACGTATCCTGCAATTTATTGATTTTTTAACATGTTAATCCAAGCCACATGTTCTGATTTTTATTTGTTATTTCCTTTCATGTTTGATTTTCGATATCTGAGAGAAACATTTTTTTTTCATTTAACTCAGGTATTTCAAGGGACCTGAACTTCTTGTTGATTTGCAAGATTACGATTATTCTCTGGACATGTGGAGCCTAGGGTGCATGTTCGCTGGGATGGTATGTATGGATTATGAATACTGTGTATGTATCCTGGATCTACTGAGGTCCATAACCGACTCATTTGCAACTGATGTGTCATGGCTGCAGATATTTCGGAAGGAGCCATTCTTCTATGGCCATGATAACCACGACCAGCTTGTGAAAATCGCAAAGGTGAGTCCCAGTTTGATTCTGGTATCTCGCATATCTCTGGTAATAGAAGGCTGGTTGCTAGAAGTGTTTTAGTGATGCAACCTAGCAATGGATACTATGTTCTTGAGTTCGGTTAAGAATAAGATTGCTCAGTCTGATTAGATAAGATTGTTCAGTCTGATTCGAGAACACTGTATTGTCTGAAAGATCTATCTCCTATATGAGAGTTAAGGTAGTTTGCTCAATAAGGAATAAGTTGGTCCATCATCTTTCTTTCCACGTCCAGCCCATTGCCATGACCACCCAGCACCGTCTGTTTCATTCCGCCGCGGCTTATATTCATCTCATCTCAAACTCCGCACAGAACCAATTTGCTGCTGAGATGGAACTAACGCAACAACCAGATAAGATAACATTCATTAATATTTCTCCCAAGGAGCTTTGCCAATGTTACGCCTACTTGCCTGTTTAGTTTATATTTATTTGCTGCTCATCTTAATATGGATAAAACAACAATAATGTCCAGCATAGTAGTATCTAATTCGTGCCACTTCCCATTGTTTTCAGGTACTTGGAACAGATGGGCTCAATACGTATTTAAAAAAGTACCACCTTGAGCTTGACCCTCAGCTTGAACATCTTGTTGGAAGGTAAGTTGCGTGCTTGGGATGTTTTTACCCTTCTGTTTTGAAGATTAAGAATTCTGACCTCTGCATCATTCCATGTATGTCACAGGCACAGCAGAAAACCCTGGTCAAAGTTCATTAGTGCTGATAACCAGCATCTAGTATCCCCTGAGGTTAGCTAATGGCACTCGCATTACTAGTCTATGTCTGATCGGAAGTTCTTTGCTTGACCGTGTAATTTCATGTGTCTTTGTAGGCCATAGATTTTCTCGATAAGCTTCTTCGCTATGATCACCAAGATAGGCTCACTGCGCGTGAAGCTATGGTAGGTCGAAGACCGATAAACTTTGTTACAATTCAAGGCGATACTAGCTTTGTTTCATTGAACCTGTTGTAACGAAGTTCCAGTTTCTTACCTGCATATAATCTCATCAAGTGTTCTCAGGCTTATGCCTTGATGATTACTGGGTGATTGCTAACCTGCACTACTGTTAGAGTTGTTAGTTAATGTGCTGCAAACGTGTATATATGCAGGCGCATCCGTACTTCCATCAAGTGAAAGCAGCGGAGAACAGCAGGACACGTCCACAATAACATTCAGTCTGCACCGTGTAAAAGCGGACCAGTTGCTACGGTCGCAACTTATCCAGCTATCCGTTCTACGACTGAGATGACGGTCTGAGCCGCTGCATGGGAAAGAGCTTGTAACCTTGTATTTGTAAACTTCAGAGCACCCTGATTTACTCCCATGGTTGCGGTTGGTGAATGTGTCAACATGCATATCATCACTTCTGTAACGGGGTTAGCAAATTGTCTGCAATGTGGCATGTACGGACTATTTTTTATTGGTATTATTTTGTGTGATATTTGTAATACAACAGTGTAAGATGATACTTTCAGCAATGGCTATAGTAAAAAGAAACAATAGAGCTGGAGTTATAATGATTTAAAGGGCGTTTGGAACTTCAACAATAGAATTGGTGTCTTGTAAAATTTGAGTCAAATGGCTTAAACAGGTAATTAATTTGAAAATTAAGTGCTCTCGCCACTTGAAAACCGTTGAAACAACACGAATCGTAGTATCTTGCCCCCAGCCCTTAATGACAACGCACGCGTGCACAGATGAATGATGGCGCGATGAGCCATCATCATGCAGCAGCACACTTTCTTTGAAGAGGATCATCAATCTAAGATGGTGAAACAAACAACAGATAGACTTGTCAACTAGTCAGCCACCTGGATTATTAGATTGGCAGACCTGTCAACTAGCACATGTAATTGACAAGTTGATCCATGAAAGATTGAAAGCCCACCAATTGAATAGATGTAGTGTACGAGTACATGATCGTGTACAGTTCTCAGAAAAAAAAACATGATCGTGTGCAAAAACTGTTACTATGTGCGTGTGATCTATTTGGGACGTTGAGCCCGTTAACCTCATTTACACCTTCTGATCTCTAATCCATTTTGTGGCGACCCATTTCTCTCCCTTGATCACCGGGCAGCTTCCGTGAAGTGAAGTCTGCAGCAGCACATCCACAGCATAGTTAGAAATCGACGAGATATTTGGCATATGGTACCACTGTCAGAACAAACATAATGCAAGTCTATAGTATATCTTTTGCACAGACTTCAGTGATCACTTCGGATGGAAGTTGGACTTTTGGCAGGTCTGTTAGATAGGAACTGAGCTTGATTTATCTGAACCCATCCATTTCGTGACAACAGAAATCCTAGTTTGAATGAAAATTCGTGATAGGGAGCCGAATCTGCGTGCCAGAACGTACCTGATCAATGGTGCCATTTACCATAAGAGAGTAAAACAAGAGGCCGTCGCCCTTCCTTGGTTTTACCTTTAAGCCAATGCACTGTTCATAGTCGTAGCCTATATCCATGTTTTCCCCATTCTGTAAATCAACAAAGAATTCTTTAGAATCTACTGGAACAATGCATAGTGAAAAATTCCTTAGTGCCCACCTCATATGGGAACATAGTTTCTCCACCTTCTTCGACGTCTGTGAGATAGAGCAGGAATGATGCCACCTGTTGAAATGCAGTTCACTGATTTCTTAATTATATTCTTCAACTGAATTATGTAACTGAAGTCCACCCTTTATTCAATGTTCAATCAAACAGACTGCAGATCCTGACACGGAGTGTGCCTCAATTGTGCAAAAATCAACGAGACAAACATAGATGAATGAAGGGGATAAACTATGTGAGATAAAACTTGCCATGTCAGAACTCTGCTCCTCGTACACATAATAAATAGGGGCTAATGGGTCTCTCTCAAAAAAAGGGGCTAATGGCCAGTATGGTTCCCTTACCCAAGCTTCACTAATATATGAATGAGACAATAGATCCTCAAGCTCTAAGCTTGGGTCAAAATAACCTCTATGCTGAAGTTGTAAAAGGAAATCATTGTGCTCAACTTTAAGAAACAATAAAGCTCCAATTTACGTGGAATACAAATGAAACTAGAACATACCCTTTGGCTCTTTTGTGGACCAATTGAGCCGGGTCAAATGCATCATAGTGTGAAGCATACTTCTGTCCAATCTCATAGCGGAGGATGTTAAAGGGCTGCAACATATGACAAACATAACCAGTTTATCAGTGAAATACTGCAACAGAAGAGGCTGTTTTCTTATGTCTTATTCAAGAACTCTGACTTCTCTCAAGGATACATGTCACTACAGATGTGAACCTGAAGGTTCAATGGGGATGAAAGCCAACAATTACACTTAAGGAACAATGAATAGATCAACATGAGAGAAAAAGTTCGAGCAAAGAGAAACAACCAAGTACAAGTAGGTAACTTATGTACGACGTGGACAGTCTAGAACCATAACACCGTGCATGTTCTTGCTAATCCTAACACACAAAGAGTAAATCTATCTTTAAGTTTTCTTTTCATATGATGAAGATAACGGTTCCATTCTTTACAAGAAACTCGCCATATGCCAACATCACATTAAAAATCTGGTTCAATAGGAAACACAGCCAATTTATGGAGTAGAAATGGAATTAAATGTGGTATGCAATCACTAACTTACAGAATAGTACCTCTCCATTACTCCTCGGTATCGTGGTAGCCTTTGCAATCTTCTTTTCAACTTCTGCAAGGGCTCCAGTTGGATCTTCATCAGCACTGAGGAATGTGCCTGAGCTGCTTGGCAATATGATACAGCCATTAGGTTGCGAATTCAGAAAAGGTTGTAAGGGTTTAGTTATACTTATTCTCATAGTTACACGGGCAATGCAGAATTAAAGTTGCAACTACAAGAGGCATAAATTAATACAAATAAGGACAGTGAAGCCAAAACAGGTGTAGTACTTCTCTCCAGGGTTTAAGCTTTTGGAAAAATGCTAGTCATTTCACGTGTTGAACTTGGTTGATCAAAACCTTGATGAACACCCCTAATCAGAATGTCAAAATAAAATATATGCTCAGCGGTTTCAGATGGCAATACTCTACTCTAATAAACCCTGCGGGTTTTACACTACCACACAGTTTTGCCTCCTTCCCCATCTTTTGATGCCTAGGTGGCCAGCCGCACTAGCACATCACCGCTTTGCCTTTGCCTTCCCCACCTTTTGATGCCTAGGTGGCCAATACTGTACCAGCACGCCACGCGCTCTGCAAAACCTTGTAGGGAAACTCGTAAATGCGGCTCCAAAAACTTGCAGTGCCTGTTTCCTCTCACTCTCTTTGTACTGAGTTTCCCGGTGCCCACCACATTGCATCCGGTCAAGCTCTGGTGCTTACCAGCTACCACCTCCACATTGTCACAACCTTCAGGTGGCACCAGCTGCAACTGGCGGTCAGTGACATGGCCTTCCAGTGCTCATTCACTTAAGTGGGAAATACAGCAAATAGAAACAAATGAAACATTTGTAGGGCATGACGCTTTGCTTCAGATTCAATTAGGCCAACTTTTATTTTGCAGATCCCATTAGGTAAATACGAGAAAAAAATCTCAACGTAATTCATTAATGGTAATTACGAACTTGCAGTGACAAATAAGAATGGGTATTTGATACAAAAATATATAAGAATCAAGCCACATCTTATTAAGCCCTTTCAAAACCAAATACATATCTGATCTCACCATGTATTTGGCATCTCAAATCCCCTAATAGGCCATCTCAAAATATCTGAGTATTATATGGAACTAGGAGATGAGTATTTTGCCTTAGGGTATTAATGGTGGAGAGACGGTGTTGAGTACTAAAAGAGTAAAAGAAGTAAACAATTAGTAGATACCAGAGCTGGACCCGCCTCTTTTGATGGAATTTACTTCTTACACTTAAAAGTTAAAACTGATAGTTGTTTCAGACTTACTCTCATTGAGAGAGGATGGCACTAGGAGAGTTGGGGCAATTTTCTGGTTTATTTCTCACACAATGTCATACCAACCTGAGGGGTTGGGGTTACAAACTTATAGGCTGCTAGCCAGCCACGAATATGCCAGAGATGCTGGTCTTAGATGCTAGTCTAAAAGCTAGTCTAAAAGCTAGTCAAGGATGGTGCTGTCCTAACAGATCCTAACAGCCAGTCCTTGAAGCTATCCTAACAACCAGTCCTTGACACAAGGACCATGTGCTCTGCAGCCCCACAAAGACCACAGACCAAAGACTATAGTACAGAGACTTATCCATCATTCCCCCTAAGTCTTGTGCGTTGTCTTGTGGACGGGCTGGACCATCCCAATTCTAGAGCAGAGTTCAAGAAACTTGATCCTCCCAAGAGGCTTGGTGAGCAGATCAGCGAGCTGGTCCGTGGTGTTGATGTAGCTCGCCTTGATGCTCCCTTCGTCCAAGCAGCCTCGGATGAAATGATGTCTCAGCCGGATGTGCTTGCTCCGTTCGTGAAAAACGGGGTTCTTTGCCAGAGCGGATTTGCTGTCCACCATCAACTGCACTGCTCTAGCATCTCGGCCAAGGAGATCACCAAGCAGCCGAGCGAGCCACAGCGCCTACGTGCAGGCTGTGGAGGCCGCTATGTACTCAGCCTCGCAGCTGCACAAGGCAACCACCTGTTGCTTGACCGACTGCCAGCTCACGAGGCACTTGCCGAGGAAGAACATGATCCCGCTCGTGCTTTTGCTGGTGTCGATGTCGCCGGCGTGGTCGCTGTACCCGACGAAGTCTGCCGCCCCAGGACATGTAGGGTAGTGAAGGCCATGATCAAGAGTCCCCACAACGTAGCGGATGATCCTCTTCACAGCCTGCTCGTGCTCCGTCGTCGGTCGCTGCATGAAACGACTAACGTAGCCGACGGAGAACGCCAAGTCCGGCCGAGTGTGGGCGAGGTAGCGAAGGCTCCCCACAAGACGCCGGTACTGTGTAGCGTCCACTTCCTTCGTCGTGCTGTCGCGGCTCAGCTTCAGCCTCTCCTCCATCGGAGAGAGAGCTGGGTTGCAGTCGGTGAGCCCAGCTAGCTCAACGATGCGCTTGGCGTAGGCGGTCTGTCGAAGCGTGATCCCGGAGTGATCCTGGTGCACCTCGATCCCCAGATAGAAGGAGAGGAGACCTAGATCACTCATCTGGAAGACGGCCTTCATCTCCTCCTTGAACGCAGCCACCTCTGCATCCTTGATGCCGGTGATCACCAGGTCGTCGACATAGACGCCCACCAACAGGGCATTTCCTCCACTGCCCCGTCGGTAGACGGCCGCCTCGTGCAGGCTTTGCTCGAAGCCCATCGTCTTCAGCGTGGAGTCCAGCTTGGCATTCCACGCCCTTGGTGCCTGCCGGAGGCCATAGAGAGCCTTGTGCAGGCGAAGTACCTTGCCCTCCTTGCCGGGGATCACAAATCCCGGCGGCTGCTGCACGTAAACCTCCTCCTTCAAGTCGCCGTTGAGGAAGGCCGACTTGACATCCATGTGATGGACACGCCAGCCCTCCTAGCCGGCTAGTGCAAGCAGAAGTCGCACGGACTCCATCCGTGCCACGGGAGCGAAGGCGTCGTCGAAGTCAACCCCCTCCCGCTGCAAGAAACCTCGCGCCACCAAGCGAGCCTTGTGCTTGACGATGGCGCCGGCCTCATCCCTCTTCAGCTTGAACACCCATTTAAGGGTGATCGCGCGATGACCATGAGGGAGATCAGCGAGCTCCCAGGTGCGGTTCTCCTTGACCGCATCCATCTCCATCTGCATCGCGGCGCGCCATGCCGCGTCTCTGTCAGCCTCTGCAAAAGACTGAGGCTCACCATCGTCACGCGCAAGCTGCAGCTGCGCCTCCAGGTCACGTGGCACCAGTCCCGGCACCGGCTGGTCGCCGAGCAGGTTCTCCATCGTACGGTACCGCAGCAGCTCGTCGTCATGATACGCGTCGATGCGCTCCTCGTCGTGAGAGAGCGGGGACGCGAACTCCACCGGGTTGTGCTCACCGTGAGCTGGTGCTGGTGCTGGTGTAGACGTGCCCGGGGGAGTGGCTGCCGATGCTGGAGTACGTGGCGTCGCCGGCTGTGGTGCCGTCGGTGTAGCTAACACCAGGGTCGATGGAGACTTGGGGACTGAAGTAGACGTGCTCAGCGAAGAAGAGCAGCCTACTCCCCAGCCTCCTCGAACTGGACGTACTCGATGATGAAGTCGTCGCACGTCGGAGTCGAGCCGTCGTCCACTGCCTTACCCCACGCCCATCCGCGCCCTTCGTCGAACACGACATCTCGCGCCGTGCGCACGCGCTGTGTCTTGGGTCGAGGATGCGGTAGGCCTTCGAGCACTCCCGGAGTGCTCCTGTCGTCGAGCTTGCCGATGTGGCCGAGCTCCTTGGCGAACGCGAGGCAGCCGAAGACCCGCAGGTGGGAGACCGCCGGCTTTCGCCCATGCCAAGCCTCATACGGCGTCCTGCCGTCGAGCACCTTGGTAGGCGAGCGGTTGAGGATGTAGACGGCCGTCAGCACCGCCTCTCCCCAGAAGACAGCTGGCATCCCTCTCTGCTTGAGGAGAGCCCGAGTCATCCCCACAACCGTCTGGTTGCGCCGCTCGACGACGCCGTTCTGCTGTGGGCTGTACGGCGCGGAGTAGTGGCGCTGGATGCCTGTATCAGCGCAGTACGACGCGAACTCAGCTGCTGTGAATTCGCCGCCGTTGTCGGTGCGCAGCACACGCAGCTTGCGGCCGCACTCCGCCTCTGCAGCAACCTGCGTGCGCCTGATGGCGTCCGCTGCCTCCCCCTTGCTGCCGAGGATCACCACCCACATGTAGCGGGAGAGGTCGTCCACAAGCAGCAAGAAGTAGCGTCATCCTCCTGGTGTGGCCGGTGTCACCGAGCCACACAGATCCCCGTGCACGAGCTCGAGCTTCTCCTTGGCTCTGAAACTCGCCTGCTGGGGAAAGGGGATGCGTCTGTGCTTCGTCAGCACACAGACGTCGCAGAACTGCTCCACGTGGTCGAGGCATGGCAGGCCTCGCGCCATCTCCTTGGCACTGAGCCGCTTCAGGGCCTCAAAGTGAAGATGCCCGAAGCGCTCGTGCCACTGCCACGCCTCGTCATCCCGACGAGCTGCGAGACAGATAGGTTGTGCCACCTGCACATCAAGGACGTAGAGCCGGTTTGCGCCTCGAGTTACCTTAGCAAGAAGGCGATGATGGCGATCCCAGATGCGTAGGATCCCATGCTCGATCAGCACGCGCGAGCCGTTCTCGTCCAGCTGTCCCAGGCTGATGATGGAGTTCCTCAGCGCGGGGATGTAGTAGACACCGGTGAGCAGCCGGTGCTCACCAGTCTTGGCGATGAAGATGACGGAGCCGACGCCCTTGATCTCTACGGCGGAGGCATCCCCGAACTTGACGGAGCCTCGTACGTCGGAGTCGAGCTCGGCGAAGAACTCTCGTCGCCCGGTCATGTGGTGGGTGGCGTCGGTGTCAAGGCACTACCCGCCAGTCTTGTCGCTGTCGGAGCCATCTCCGAGGAGGGCGTGCGCCTTTGGCTCGTCAAGGTGGAGGAGAGCCGCTGCGGTCGGTGCCGCAGAGGATAGTTCGACGCTGGCGTGCGTCATGAACAAAGTTGCCTCCTCCACAGAGGAGTGCCGACAGCCACGACGTGGCCAGGCCCACGTCGCACAGGCTGTAGAGGCCCACGCCAAGGCGGCCGCAGTTGCGGCAGCCGTCGTCCTGTACCGGCTTGGGCCTGTCGGCGGCGCCTTCCCGGGCGCCTCCGCGGGCATCACCGTGTGCCTTGGCCTGGTAGTCTCGGCGCCCCCTTCGCGGCCTGCCACGCCTGCGGCTGCCTGTTGTGGTAGAAGGCTCCCCCTTCTTCCCGTCACCGTGGCCGGCGTCCCACTGCTCCCGAGACAGGAGCAGCTTGCCGCCGGTGGTGATGGGCCCCGAGAGAGGCTGTGGCTCGTCGGTGTCGACGACCTTGAGGCGACCTATCGCCTCCTCGATCGTCATCGTGGAGAGGTCCAGCAGGGACTCGATCGAGCGAGCCATCTGCTTGTACTTCTTGGGGATGCACCGGAAGAGCTTCTCGACAGCTCTCTCCTCGTCGTAGGTGGCATCGCCGAACTGCACCATTTTTTGCAACAGAGTGTTGAGACGGAGAGCAAAATCATCAACGTCCTCACCTGGCTTGAAGGCCAGGTTCTCCCACTCCTTACGAAGTGCCTGCAGGTGGACTTGCGGGCACGGTCGCTGCCGATGCGTGCCGCGGCGATGGCGTCCCACGCCTCCTTGGCAGTCCGCTTGTTGGAAAGCGAGAACTGCATCTCGGCCGGGACTGCGGCGATGAGGGCGTCCAGCGCCCGTCGATCCTCATGTTGGTCGACGGTGTCGTCCTACACCGCCTCCCACATGTGCCGCACCTGGAGCCTGACCCTCATGATCGCGGCCCACTCGACGTAGTTGGTTTTGGTGAGGGTAGGCCACCCCACACTGGGACCAACGTCCCTGACCACAGTCCGGACCCCGTGGAGACCTCGGCCTTGGTCATCCCAGCCGCCGTCGCCGTGCGCGCCTCCTCTGGCGCCACCGCGAGCGTGCTCGGCTGCCCACTGCGCCGCCCGCTCTTGCGCCGCGTCGTCGCGGTCTGTGTCGACGCTGCGCAATGCCTTGGCCTCCGCCGCAGCCACATGTGCTGCCTCCGCCGTCGCTGCTGCTTCTACCTCCGCTCTGGCTGCTGCCAGCTCCGCCGCTGCCAGCCTCGACGCCCTTGCCGCCGCTGCAGCGGTTGCCGCAGTCACTCGCTCACGCTCCTCTGCCTCTGCGCGCTCGGCCTCCGGCCGACGCCGCGTGCTCAAGGTAGCCGTGTGCTGAGAGCGACCTGTGGACATGGCTCGCCGCTGGGGGGTTGTGCGCTGCTTCTGACGAGCTGCTGCTCGACAAGCTAGAGGGAGGGAAGTAACCAGGGACAGTCGGAGCAACTGATGCTACCAGCTGGGGCTGCTCTGCTCCCGGTGAGAGAGGAGAACAGGAAATGGTCAGGCTACAAGACAACCTGGCTCTGATACCACTTGATAGTTGTTTCAGACTTACTCTCATTGAGAGAGGATGGCACTAGGAGAGTTGGGGCAATTTTCTGGTTTATTTCTCACACAATGTCATACCAACCTGAGGGGTTGGGGTTACAAACTTATAGGCTGCTAGCCAACCACGAATATGCCAGAGATGCTGGTCTTAGATGCTAGTCTAAAAGCTAGTCAAGGATGGTGCTGTCCTAACAGATCCTAACAGCCAGTCCTTGAAGCTATCCTAACAACCAGTCCTTGACACAAGGACCATGTGCTCTGCGGCCCCACAAAGACCACAGACCAAAGACTATAGTACAGAGACTTATCCATCAAAAACCAAGATAACCTCTGCAACTTAGAACAGTAATGATTATCTGCTGGTCTCTTAACTGACTGGTCAAGTTATCGAACCTTTATGATGATCACTCCAGGACTGTAAGTAAGGAGTTCATGCAAAAGTTACCTTGTCCTTATTCCTTTGGTAGTCTCCTCGGTTTCTCCTTTCCTTAAGGCCAATGTTGATGGCCTAAGCCGTGCCTTCGCGGTTTTTACTACATTGTCACACTGTTCTGATGTTGCAAACTGTGGAAAGTACAATGCACGAGGTTGCCAGCTCAAAATCTGCTCAAGAGATCACAGATTCACAGTTACATTACTAAAGTAGTATTGACGAAGAAATTAAAAGGGTTAAAGGAAGCATTGATTTATGTAGTCCAGATTATGGTAAATCAAAAGGAAAACATGCTACACACAATAAAAAGGCTCAGTGCAACTTATTAGAAGAAATTACTGTTGCCATTCTTGAGGGCTAGGATAGCAGACAGCAAAGTAAGAAGCCAAACATGAGATAAGAACGCGTACAGGAATATGATCCTTTTGTTCTCTCTTTTTTTGTAAACACACCTAGTAGTATCATGTTCGTATTGAGCATTTTTCAAATGTTTAGACTTAAGTGTACAAACTCACGAAAGGGTGCACATGGAGATAGGCTAATATTATACTTCCCCGACATGAGATGCATGTATACTTAGGAATCTGGTACATTGTTAGTTCCATCTTTCACACCTAACGGATTTCCTCGAAGTAACCAATGGGCAATAACCAATGCAACTCTCCAATTTATAGATCAGACACATAATAACAAACTAGATAAACAGTGTCACCTTGCTGTAACAACTTCTCTTCGAAAAGCTATTCCCCACACAATAGGCCAATTCCACAAGTAATAGGAACATAGGTAGACCACACACGAGGCAGTTACTGAAGATTCAAAGAGGCAGTTACTGAAGACTCACACAAGAGGCAAAAATGCGGGGTTACAGGCGCAGTGTACTGCTCACAGAATCCACACCTCTTGCATTTGTTGGTGAATGTCGTGATGCACAAAGGTCGTGCGATTCCATCACACTTTTACAGTTTACACTACACCCACGCCCACGACAATTGCATGCGAATGAACAGCCGTCAGTTGAGTTGCCAACAAAATGCTACTCACCAAACTATTCACGCTAAATTCGTTGTACTACAAACAGCAATTGTGAATCGGCAGGTGCTCTGCACCAACAAGTTAGTAAAACAGCACGTGACCTCAGAACAAACCATCCTGGCGATTTGGACAAACAAGGAAGAATTAACGTAGCCGCCAAATGCGATGCACATCCTGACGTGATAACCACTCACGCACATCCTGACGTGATAGTCACCGGCACCACAAGTCTAAATTAAATTCCGAGAGCAAAACGACGACGCAATCAGCGGGAGCGCGAGCGGGAAGGGAGGGAATCAGAACGGGGCATGACCTGGTAAGGGATCAAGGAAGGCGCGGGCTCGCCGGACTCCCCGTACGCCATCTCCGGCCAGACGGCCTCCATCAGCCGCTCCCTCCGCAGCGGCCGCTCCACGTCCTCCTCCCCCTGCGGATCCTGCCACGGAACAGCCGCCAGATCAGAGCCAGCCACACCAGATCAGAAGCTCGCGCGCGACGAAATCTGAGAGTCACGGCGACGGGGGGCGCGGCTGCGTTACCTGGGTGAAGAGGAGGGAGCCGAAGAAGCCGGCGAGGAAGAAGAGGGAGCAGGAGACGAGCACCACGGGGAGCCGCAGCCGCGTCCGCATCAGCCCGCCGCCTCCGCTGCCGCTCCTGATGGCTCCGCCGCCCTTCATACGGGCGCGACTATGGCTCTCGACAGGTGATGGGTGTGGGGGGGGGACCGGGAGATGGATGCCGAAATTAATGTGGACCGAGGCGGGCGTGCGGGCGAGCGTGCGTTAGTTAGTTAGTACGGCGCAGCGCAGCGGTATAGCCGTATAGGCTGATCTCACACGCATGCGTGCGAATCAATCAAGTGGCAATACACTTTTGCTCCATAGCTGGATTTTGCTACACCCTTTTTAAAATTTTGGTTCCCGAGGGTCCAGTGCTCTCTTTATTTCTTTAAAAGCAAGTTTAATAGTAGAGTCAACAACCGGCTATATGAAACTGTCACGTCATCAAACGTTGGTCTTATATTTAGCTCATACAATAGAGTTGGCTATAAGGTCGGCTATTAGGTTAGTGTTTTCCCAACTTTGTGTCTTTATCACTCCTCGCATTTAATGATTTTACCTAGGAGCACGCGTAGAGGCTGACTCTTGCATGAAAGCCAACTCCATCTCTTTTTCCTTGTCTCTCTCCTCCACATAGGCAAAAGTGCCACGTAGGCGGGCTATAAGCTCACTATTGTACTTGCTCTAAATGCGAGAATCGTATTTACAAATTTTAAAAAGACCGAAGGAAACTAAATGTATTAAATGATGTATCTTATGAACGTGCTAAATCTCACTTTCAAATATTTTCTATGCTGAGCTACACAAAAATGTAAAAGTATGGATCCTAGTGAGCGAGGCGGGCGTGCGGGAGAGCATGCATCTCTAGCAAGACCCCTCATATCACGTTGAACTGCAAAATAATCGCAGTTTACTGTTTTGCGTGAAAAAAGCGTCATGAACACACACCGCATATGACTTTGACTTTTTTTTTTTGACGACTACGGAAAAATCACCCCTCCGATGGATTCCGCGGCTGGCCTGTCAGTGCCCTGTATTGGGAGGAGAGGCTTGGCGGGAGGGGCATTTTAGCCCACGCTAGTTCCCTCCCCCTTCCGCATCCCACCGCCGCCGTAGCCGTCCGCCCGTCGCCCTCGATTCCGGCCATAAATCGGTGATTTTTGTCGGCGGGAAGCCGCCATCCGAGTCGTCGCCGCCCCAGATCCACCGCGTCCCACTGACTTGGGAGCCGCAGCCCAATGTCGACCGCTCCCAATCGATTCACCGCCGCCCCAGATCGATCGGTGGGTGATTCTCCATTCGATTAAGATTGTGTATACGGATGATTTCGTAGATGGGTAGTTCAGTAGAGTTTCCTTGCGCGTTGTAGATGGATTTGAGCCCGCGCAAGATTTTTTTTGCTCGAGTACTCGTCTTCGTACGACGACTTGGACATAGAGACGTTGCTCGAGAGCGACCGGAAGCAAATGGTGATGGCGGTTCCTGACATGAAGGAGCTCAAGGATGGGAAGAAGAAAAAGCGGTGAGGATCCACCGTCGGCCGCCTTTGCATCCCTGGCAACTGTCATTGAGGAAACAAGCTGCTCATGCGAGACTACTTCGCGAACGTACCTACGTATCCGCCTCACCTCTTTCGTATAAGGTACCGTATGCGCCAATCCCTCTTCGTGAAGATAGTGAAAGCTTGCGATGCCAATTGTCGCTATTTTACCCGGTGGAGGAATGTTGCGGACTTAATTGGTTTAGCGCATATCAAAAGATCTCCGCAACGATGAGGGTGATTGCACATGGCATCCCAGCTGACTATGCCAACGATTATCTTCGCATTGGCGAGGACTACAATCGAGTCAGTGCATAGGTTCGCCAAAGTGATGATTTGTCTCTTTGGTGATGTCTATCTTAGAGCACCCAATGAAGAACATATGATGAGGTTGATGGCATCGAATGAGAAGCGAGGTTGGCCGGGCATGCTAGGAAGTATTGGCTGCATGCATTGGACTTGAAAAAACTACCCCGAAGACATGGCACAGGCAGTATTGTGGCAAGAGTGGTGATGCAACAATTGTGCTTTGTACATACATGAACATAAGATAATATCAAATATTTAATTGTACATACATGAACATACCAGAATCTACACTAGTTTCTTCATTGATGATTACTCAAATCAATGTTGTTTCTATACAACTACAAAGTATGTACACTTTGTTAAATTTCGACTTGCTAGTCAATTTTGACCATGAAAAAGTAGTGGCATTGCTTCGGTTTATAGTTACAAGGTTTTATAAGATGCTTACCATACACTAGAAACTTCTAAGACATGTGTTAGATCATACTCTTTAAGGATCTTTACCACAAATACTTGTAAATTATGCATCACAGAAAACATAGTTCTATAACAGACTTTCTTACAAAATACAGTTTAGTATCTTTTGATGAACTCACTACAAACAAAAACACACCAACTAATATTTAGTAATATTGCTCGTAATGTGGTTAAACTATACTAACATACAAAAAAAATTATAATTATAATAGCATGCTAAAAATAAGACCCAAACAAGTATAAACGTTCAATATAAATTGCCAAAAAAATTCATTGGATCGGCCCTGCATGTATGCGGTGAACAAGTATGAGAGTAATGCATGGGCTTCTCCGGAGTGTTTCTTTTAACGATTGTATCTTCGATCGGTCTTCAAAAGAAAAAAACAAGTCTATTGCGGCCTTTAAAGCCGATGGGCGAATGTGTTTTCTTCTTGTTCCTGCAAATTAGTCTAATAACAATCGATAGCTTAGCGAGAAGAAAGAGAGAAAGGTCATGTGAATGTTTAGCCTAACAACAACCAATGACCTTGGCGAGCAAAAAGGTCACTATGAATGTTTATATTTATTAGATGTCCTATCGGGTCCTTGGTATACATGTCTTTATATGAATCTTGTTTATATTTGTTGTATTCGGAAGTAGTTTTGATTCTAATTTTGTTTCATATGAATTGCGTATTAATATAAAATTTTCTGGCCTTCTTAACATATCAAAATACCCCTTATTTTGGAAATTGAGGGAGTACATAACGCTATGTGTTGTCAACATGAGGGATTTAGCCATTCAACTACAAAACACATTACAATAGGAAGTTCGTGCGGAGCATGTAGACTTACCATAGTTGAGGAAAGACGCAGTGGGGATTTTGAAAGAACAATTTTGTTTTCAATTTCAAAGTTAGAGAAAATCTTATAGCAGATATTCAT